>QEPC01015075.1:0-36843 GCA_003113815.1 Sphenodon punctatus | reverse complement strand
CCACTTCCAGCATTGAATTTATGTGATCCTGCATCTCCTTCCCTTTACCAAGTCTCATCTGGTACAGTTTCCTTAGGAGAAACAGCTTACTGTTCAAGCTGGTCCTTTCATGCAGCTTCTGCAGTGCATTCCACATGCCCTTTGCTGTAGCCTCCCCCCTTATGTGGATTAACTGGTCATCTTCTACTAGCAGGCTTATGGTTGCCTTTGCTTGTCTGTTTTTCCTATCCCACACCTCAGGGTTTTCTACAGGTCTGTCTGTGGTGATCACCTTCCACTGGTCATCTTTGGATAGGAGCATTTCTAGTTTGAATTTCCACAACTGGTAGTTTGTGTTATTCAGCTTGCAGAATGAAAGCTTTAATTCAGACCTGCTGGCCATGCTGGCTTCCCTCCCCTCAGATTGGGATTCTGGTTCTTCTGCTCACTTAGTTAGTAGGCCTCCTCTGTGAGTTTCCTTTGGGCCTCTTTTCCTTTCAGCTCACATCCAGTCTTTAGAGTTGTTCTGGGCTGTTCTGAAGAGGTCTGGGCCCATAACCTGTTGCAAAGTAATAACTGATTTGCAATCAGTAAGGACAAATGCAGCTGAAGGTTTAAAAACAGAACTTTACTTAAGCTTTCCAGGCACAGATCCTTAGTTATATCATTCTAGCTAGTGTGAAGACAAAATGGAGACTGAGACAATGAGAGAGAAGGGAAGAAGGAGTGGTTACACAAAGGAATTCAACTGTAAAAACCCCTCTCCCTTCCATGTACACATTAACTTGGCAGCGCCATCTGGTGGCTCTATAGTCAATTACTGTTCTTAAATACAACAGGCATTAACTTATGGATGTTGCATATACAAACATGGTTAATGCGTCCCTTCAGCAGGGGAGGCTGTCAGCCAGTTTCAAGGAGGCTGTGGTGCGCCCCCTGCTGAAGAAGCCTTCGCTGGATGTGGACGCACTCGCCAGTTACCGTCCTGTGTCTAATCTTCCCTTTTTAGGGAAGGTTATTGAACGGGCAGTGGCTCTGCAGCTCCAGGTGCATCTGAACAGTATCGGTTTCCTCGGCCCTTTTCAGTCTGGGTTCCGCCCCAGCTATGCTACTGAGATGGCAATGGTGGCTTTGGTGGACGATCTCCGCCGGGAGATGGATGCAGGATGTTCTACGTTCTTGATCCTGTTAGATCTCTCGGCCACTTTTGACACCGTGGACCACGGGCTGCTGCTGAAACGGCTGCGAGACCTGGGGAGCCTGGACAGGACTGTCCTTGGGTGGTTCCGCTCATTCCTCTCGGGGAGAAGCCAGCGGGTGGTGCTGGGAGCTGAAACATCGAGCTCCCGGGCCTTGACCTGTGGCGTTCTTCAGGGTTCAATCCTGTCTCTGCTTTTGTTTAATGTGTATATGCAGCCCCTGGGGGAGATCGTGAGAGGGTTCCGGGTGCGATGTCACCAATATGTTGATGATACTCAGCTGTACCTCTCGTTTTCAACTGACCCAGGCCCTGCTGTCTCATTGCTTTCCCGGTGTTTGGAGGCTGTGGCGGATTGGATGCGGCAGAGCAGACTGAAGCTCAATCTGATAAGATGGAGGTGATGGTGGTGGGTAGGGTGAAGGAGGTACCAGCTCCTCTGGTAAAGGGGGTCTGCCCTCCTGTAGCCCAACAGGTTTGGAGTCTGGGGGTGGCTTTGGATCCGGGCCTTCGTCTGGATCGGCAGGTGTAGGCGGTGGCTAAAGCCGCCTTCCGCCAGCTGTATCTAGTACAGAGGCTGTGCCCATACATTTCTGGGCCTGACCTGGCCACTCCTATTCACGCCTTCATCACCTCAAGCCTAGACTACTGCAATGCGCTCTACGTGGGGCTTCCCTTGGTTTTGGTTCGGAGGCTGCAGCTGGTGCAGAATGTGGCGGCCCATCTCCTCACAGAGACCAGGCAGCGGGAGCATATAATACCTGTGCGCCACACTCTGCACTGGTTGCCTATAGCATACCGAGCCAGATTCAAGGTGTTGGTGTTGATCTATAAAGCCCTACATGGGCTGGGCGCCTCATACCTTGGGGACCGCCTCGCCTTCCGCGCCTCAGGGCGATCCCTGCGGTCTGCCGGGGGCACCTTCTTGGAGGTCCCCCATGTTAAACGGGGGGCCACAATGGAGAGGGCATTCTTGGTGGCCGGGCCGCGACTCTGAAACTCCCTCCCAGAGGAAGCTCACCTGGCCCCGGGTCTGATGGCATTTCGTTGAGCCTGTAAGACCTGGTTGTTTGCCCAGGTGTTCGGAGGGGAGGTGGGAGGGTAGGATAGGTTGGGGGGATTTGGGGGAGGGATCTACAGTAAGTGTCGGGGCAGATTATTCTTTTAAATAATTTTTACCCTGTGATGTTTTTATGAGTTTTATTGTTGTTTTATCTGTTGTGAGCCGCCTCGGGATGCCATGGGCATGAGGGGACGGCCAATAAATGTTAATAAATAAATAAAATAAAATAAATATGGGGGAGGTTTCATCTGAAGCCAGTGCATGAGAGTGTGCGGTCCTGTGACCCACGCACCACCCACCACCCAGTCCACACACGGTGTGCTCTGGGAAAAGCTGGAGTGCTCCCTGTGTAGATGGGGTAGGCAGTGCATGGACCTGGCAGCTGTGCATGGGATGCTGGTGTGAAGGACTCCCCCCAGCACGGTGCCCACGTAGCCACCCTATACAAAGACCATGGACCCACCCACCCACCCCATCTCATGTAAAAACACCCCCAGACATAGGAGGCAGAATGGGCAAAGATGGTGTAGGGAGCACAAGAATCTGCTGCAGATGAGGGGAGTGGCAGAGAAGAAGAGAAGTTCCAGGATGGGAACATAGTGGGATTTGCTCAAGGTTCCAAGAGGACTCTGTGGCAGAGCAAGGAATTGAATCCAGGTTTCCCAAAACCCAAGCAGCACACTAACTACTGGATTGTCTTTCCCCACATCTAATGAACGTCTTTTTTAGTCTGAAAGTCTGGTGTGTAGATACATAGGTCATGATCCACAAACCACTTACTCCCTATTTGCTTCAATGGGACTTGTCTGGAGTAAGTGGCTTGTGAGCTGCAGTCATTTTCCTTTTCTATATATTAACTTTTCTGTCTTCACCTCACTGCATCCACAACATACAATAGGTTAAATTCCTATTGTGTAACCAGCTGATTTCCTTAGTGGAGTGTTCCCTCCCTTGGAAAACCCAATGGATTTTAGCTACAAAAGGAAGCTTTCAAAGCAACATTATTCAGGCAGGAGATGAAGTATTCATTGGAGACCTTGAGTTTCTTTTCTCTTGTGCTGAAGTGGATGATCTTCATACAGGGAGCTGAGCTCCCAATGCACATACCTCAGAGAAAGGACCTTCCATAACTCCACACTGGAAGGAAAATAGCCTGCCAATTCCACTCTCATTGTGTGGCTAATTGCAAATATACCAGGCATAGAATTACAAGGTCATCCTTGCTCTATGCCAAAATGGAAGAAGAATGTGGGGGGGAGGAACAGCCCCAAACTTGATTGCAATGTTGTATGAACTAAGGAGAGCAGAACACAGCATTGAATGCATCTGATTTATTAAGTTTGGAGGGTGTTCTGAGGGCCATGAGACTAGGACAAGATGAACTGCCATTCAGCTACTTGTTAAAAGATGCATTTGTACTTAAAAAAAAAAAAAAAAAAAAGACCTCTTCAGAGACAAAAGTTTAATTGCTTCTGAGCTGAGATTTTCCACCTTCTCTTGAAGCAAAGAGACTAAGGAAAGTGTGCCAGTTGTGATGGGTGGCCCTAGGTAGCAGCAGGATTATGACCTGGGTAAGTTCAGGGGCAGAGGGGCACAGTCCTCCTGAGAAGCTGGCAGTGGCTGTCCCTTTTAGGGAGTTGACTGTTTCCACAGTCCATGCCCTTCTTGGGGATATAAGAGCTGAAAGCTCTGGTATCAAGTCAGCCTGCTGCTGTCTAGGACCTTAGAAGGAGCTACCCAAGGTGCTGATCCTGGTTGGCCTGTGAAGTGGGGAGCCTGGGAAGAGGCGTGGTGGGAGAACAGGCAGGAGGCCTAGATAGTGGCTCACCACAATACTTCCTCAGGAATTTATTCAGAGACTTTTAAATTGGTAATGTTCCTGTGCTTGATGACCTTTACATGGTGATGGTAAATGAGCTGGAGCAGTATGACTCTTGGGTAGCCACCCTACCACACCAGCTACTGAAAAATCAACCAGTCATGGGCATAAAGAAAGAAACAGAGGGAAATGACTGTCCAGGTTCAAAGTGCTTTGTAGGGCTGCAGAGGAGTTCAAAGAACAGAGATGCTAGGTGTCCTTCATTTTAAGTCTCGAGTGAATACAGTTGCTGTGTTGGTCCCAAATGTGAGAGATGGAGACAAAGTAGTTCAGCTGATCTCTTTTACTGGACCAACATCTGTTGGTGAGAACATGCAAGCTTTTAGGCCAAGAAGGGTCCTTCTTCAGGCCCCCAAACTTGCACGCTCTTACCCGTGGAGGTTGGACCAACAAAAGGGATCATCTCAGCTTCGTTATCTCCACTTCATTTTAAGGGAACATCCTTTGTTTCAAAACCCCACAGCTCCATGGAATATAATTGGTAGGTACCCTTTATTTCAGAGACCACTGGTCCCATGGAACACAATGGATGTTTCCTATTTCAGAACTACACAGCATCACAGAATATTAACAGCTGCCAGCTGCCCTATGTCAGAGCCCATCCACCCCACAGAACACAATAGATGTCCCTTATTTGAGACACGCTAAAGTTCTGTAGAACGTAATGGATTTCCCCATTTCAGAACCACTTTAGCTCCCTGGTGTCACTTATTTTTGAAATTTTGCTCTGCCAATCCTCTCAAAGACCTGGAACTAGCAGACTGCGACAGGCCAGGACTGAAAGCACTGGCAGAGGTATGCATGAATGACAAGAAAAAACTGGGACCAATCTTGGTAGAAGAGAGAGAGAGAGAGATGCCAGGCACAGCACTGAACTACGTAGTGTCAGATGCTGCCCGGTTCGCAGGGCGGAGAAAGGATCAGCGGGGGTGGGGTGTGGGGGGTGTGTGTGGTCCGTATAGCTTGTAGGCAGCTGCCGAAGCCAGCAGAGGGATGGTTGTTGCAACCAGGGGGTGGAGCCACGCTCCGGCTCAGGGAGTGAACATGCCCCACAGCAATCTCCAGAAGGCGGAACAGCTGGGAGCTTTGACCCTGCCCCATATGCAGCAGCGTGATTGGGAAAGAGACCTATATAAGATAACAGCGGGGCCTGTAGAACCCGCTGGTAATCGTTGGTGAGAGACCGGCCCCTGGTTTTGCTTGCAGCTTGGATCATTACGTGGAGCGAGAGAGAGAAAGAGAGAGAGAGCTTGTGTTTTGGAGTGTCTGGAGTCTTGTGTTTGTCCTACCTTTTCCCCCCTTCCCGAGTGAGTCTGTGGAGAGCGTGGGTGAGTAAGTGTTTCCTTTATCTCTGTAGTTGTCCTGTCTTGTGGTACGAAAGATATATATAGCCCCTTGAAATTCCTTGCCGTTATTCCTTGTTCCCTTCATTGGCCCTTGTGGTGAAGCCCTTGCATACTTTGACTGAGTGCCCTTCCCCCACCCCACTGGTATTTCTATTCCCCTTTGACCCCCTTCCCCCTTCTCCCCCCACAGCACGTCACGGTGTCCTGGGCCCGGAGTACCCCCCCGAGCGTCTGGAACTCTGGTGTGTGTCTTCCTTTTCATTGGGGCAATTGGCTCACTGTCTCAGTCCCTATGATGAAAAGGGTTGCCCTCTAAGTCTGAGGGAAAGCCCACCTAACAACCTGAGGGACCATTTTTCCTTCTTAAAGAGACTTGTCCTAGAGACTGAGCCGCCTCTCCTCCTGGCTCCTCTTCTTTGTTCCGCACCCTTCTGCTCCCTTTCCCTTCCCCTCCTCACCGTGACAGGTAGCCAGATGCCATCAAATCAGGAATGGGCAGCATTGACAAATGGATACAGGCCAGGGTGTAAAACTCCAAATATGAGATGTGACCCCACTCTGGGTAAGTCATACCTACCTCAACAGAGACTAAGGGCTCATTCACATGATACTCTTTTGGAGCAGTAGTGACAGACTCTCATTCTGAATGTTGTGCAGGCGCATAGCGCCTATTGAGCAACCCCGGCTTTATGCCGAGGGCTGCCAGGTGCCGACTACATTCCCCCCCACTTCTTCCTTCTGGTGGGCCGCCCACTCCCACCACTCTCTACTTTCCCCAGGTGGGCGGCCACCTTAGGAAACCTTGCCTTGCGCTGCTGCATTGCAGTCCGGCGGTGATCGTTCCCCATGCGGCGCTGCATTTTCCGGGCCGCCTTCAGCAGCTGCCTAGATCAACAGTGGCTTAGTGCTTTAATATTGCGGTTTCCCCCATTGATTTCAATGAGGAAAACTGCAATGTTAAAAATCTGATTAAAAAACCAATGCAAAAGATCCGATACCGCTGATAATGGGAAAGAACTGAGATATCGGATTAATCTGATAGAGCCATTATCAGGTATTTTCAGTTCTCGGCAATACCAAAGTTCCCATCCCTAAATTAGGGATGGGCGAACAGAACACTGTTCGGATGTTCAGACGTTCAGTTCGCAACCCAAGTTTGGGTTTGGCTGTTCGGTTCAGTGGAGTTTGGTTCGGCCAAACATTCAAAAAAGTGCTATCGGTACCGAAAACTATTTTTTTTCAGTATCAGTATTTTTGGCCCTGAAACCACCCCTGGTGTCCACCCCTGGTACCAGGAAGTCCTCAGCTGCCTCCCCCTTCCAGTCAAGTTTTTCCCGCCCAAAGTCACTTTTTCTCACCCTTGAACTCATCTGAACTTTTCCGAATTGTTCGGAAGTTCGAGCGTTCGGTTCAGAAGTTCGGTTCGGTCGTCCGAACAGGCCAAGTTCAGGCCGAACTCCGAAGTTCCAAACCACGTTCACACATCCCTACCTAATATGTGCTTTCAGTTGGAATGGGGACAACGGGATATCTAAGTACTGGGGGGTGTATATGAGGGAACAAGATTGATGGTACAGGATAAGTAGCTTGATCCCCTTATGAGGGCTATACCTGAAGGGAAAGCAGATGGCAACCAATCCTCAATTAGGAGCCACAGCCCACAGACAATCAAATCCCTTTCCCATACAGTATAGTACTCCAATGCATGATATACTAAGACAAATATTTGTTTTCCCTTAATCACAACATTTGATGGGTCATAAAGCAACCTTTCCCTTAAATCATCTTTGCAGTAGGTGTAGCACCTGTGCTTCTGTCTGAAAGGGGAGGTATAAATGAAGGAGAAATTGTGGATACAGTGGAGACACAGATCAAGTACATAATATTGGGGCAGGGAGAAACTTGATGTTCCCAGATTCAGTGTTACCCCCAACCTACAAAGGAAGAGGACTGTGGCTAAGACCAAGGCAAAGTCTGGGTGCATGGAGCCTAAGTTGTAAGCGAGTACAACATGCGAGACTGTACAACTTTACTGCAGTGCTTACGTGGTGCACAACTTAAGGTGGGAGCCTTAACTTACAATTTCCATGCTTTTTGGAGCACGAGTGAATCTTTAAGAGCCCTAACTCCTCTCTTAAACCAATGGGTTTTTGGTCCTAGAATATCCTAGTAGCTGGAGGGTCCCTATTTCCCATCGCCATCACCATGTGCCTGGCCAAGCCAATTTCTGGAGAGACTGCACTTTATTCCCAAAGATGATAGTTTATAGGGTATTTGAGGGGGCGGGGGGATGGGGGAGCTCTGAGCTTAGCGGCCCAGTATAACTGGATCTCCATTCACTCCTCTCACCATACCTAACCGTTGCTATCAGCCCACACTTCTATGAATATTAAGCCTGCTAAGAAAGATCCCCATAATATTTGTGTGCACTAGCTATCCCACAGATATGAAGCTCATCTCATTTCTCATCCGGGGTATGCATAAGCCAGCTTCCAACGACTCCTCCCAGGGTTGCTTTATGACCCATCAAATGTTGTTGGTTACAGTTTGTGTAAGTGACGAATAAAATTAAATGGAGGTCAAACGAAATGGAAAAAACTTTAATAGAAAGCTAAAGTCTGGTGTGTGGAGGGGGACAGCTGGGGCTTCCCTAGGCAAGGCTTTCACATCGTAATGTAACAGCAGCACAGAATACATGGAGGACCCCCGGGGTCTCCTTAGAATGTTACCATTAGTTCAATCCAAAAGTACACAGCAGGGAAGGTTAAAGCTGGGGTAGCCAGCATCTATATCCTCAGAAACCTCTACAGCTTCTGTCAAGCAGTGGCTTTAAGTTTTGCAGGACCCTAGGCAAAAAATTTAAATGGGCCCTTATCTTTTATCAGGAGATACACTAGTATTTTAACATTTACTTATTTTATTTTACAGATTTTTACCTCACCTCCCCTGCTAAAAGCAGCTCAAGGCAGCTAACAAAAAAAACAAACATAAAATACAATAACAAATATATTAAACAATAAAACTATAAAAACCAACTGGGGGATGTCATTAAATCAAACCCAACCACCCTAACCCACCCTCACCCATCCCCCTCACCGAAAGCATGGATGATAACTGAGGTAATGAAAGCATGGATGATAGTGGCCAGGTCGGAGTCTGAGATATACGACTGAAGCCGCCGCACCAGATGTAATTGGCAAAACGTGCTCCTCGACACAGCCTCCACCTGGACATCCAGGCGGAGCTGGGAATCGAGGAGCACTCCCAGAGTACGAACCTGCAAGACCAATGGGGGACAGACCCTGTCAATGACAGGGGATACCACACCCACTGCCTTCCCCACCAGCATCGCCTCCATCTTGTCGAGATTCAGCTTCAGTCGGCTCGCCCTCATCCAGTCCCCCACAGCCACCAGACATCGGGTAAGCACCGAGACTGCCGGGTCTGGGTTGGATGAAAAAGAGAGGTAGAGTTGGGTGTCATCCGCATATAGATGACACCAAACATCAAACCATCTCATGACCTCACCCAACAGCTGCATATACATGTTGAACAGGAGAGGGGACAGAATAGAACCTTGCGGGCCCACACTCACGAGAGGTCTTGGGGAGATGAAGAACAATCCCTGAGCACCACCCGCTGAGTTCTTCCAGCCAGGAATGAGCGGAACCATTCAAGAACAATTCCGCCCACCCTGGCCTGGTCCCGCAAGCAAGTCACCAACATCTCATGGTCAACGGTATCAAAAGCAGACAACAGATCTAACAAAATCAACAGGGCTGGATACTTTGATATTTGCCTCACCTGCTTGAGTGAGTGACAGTGATCTCCAGTAGGCAGGACACAGTCCAAATCTGGCCCATGGAAAATGCTTCTGTGGACCCCAGCTCCCTACTGCACATTGCCAGCTCAGCCCAAGCTGCTGAAGCCAGAAACTGAGCTTAGCTCTGCCCTCTCCTGCTCCCTATCACTTCCATGCTGGATTATGGCTGAATCATATTAACCCTTGTGGAATGTTTCTGCACAGAGTTCCGGTGAGGATTTTAAACCATGGCCGATTCTTTGTGTGACTTTCCAAATGCAGGGTACTTCTTATCTTGTGCATGTGCAAAAAAAGTAACTTTGGTACTACACTTGTGCAAAATGGCAGCACCCTGTACTGGGCCTGCACAAAATGGAAGCTCCTGCTGTTCGGGCTCAGTACAGGGTACTGCCAATTTGCACATGTGCAGTACAGACTGCACAGCCAATCTGGATCTGTGGCAAAATGTGGATATAATTGCCAGATTGAACTGGACAGAAATGTCAAAGAAAGAATCTACCCAGATTTTTTTTTTCAGTCCTATGCTGGATGGGAGTGGGAGTGAGTGGGGCTTGTGGCAAAGTGCCCCTGTTTCCCTACCAGAGTACCCTAGACAAACACTCTGCTACACCCTATCAACCCCACCCCCACCCCCCAGGGCCTGGACAAATGCAAGGTCACAGGACAAGTGTTCTGGGCATGCTCCAAAAGCCAAGGACAGGGGTCAGTATCTCAAGGTGAACGCCATGATGTCTCACCTAAGTGACATCACAGGTCAGAGGGCTCAGGCAGTTCACCTGGATTGGAGAAACCCCTACCAGGGGGCGATTCCCAAAGGGGAGGAGGGGTCGAGCTTAAAAAGCCAGGACACACCCCTTCCTTTCTCACTCTCTGACTTTCGCTTTCCAAACTGCAACACGCTGCTGGCAGGGAGCCAGCTAAGACATGAGCCTCACCTATTTCTACCTGCACAGGTGATGAGAAGGGGCCTGTAAGTACCAGCAACTGCCTTTCTACCCTCAGTCCTAGGAGGCGGCTACCCAAACCAGGGGACACCCGATCCCCAAGATCTGAGACTCTTATTTTAAGTTTGCTTCCCTCTTTATCCAAAGCCTTTTACCTTAGCCTTGTTGCCAAGCCTGTTTCTCTGCTTTTGGCCAATAAAGTATCTCTTTTCTTTTGTAAAACGGGCTTATTTGCACCTGAGTGAAAAAACCAGCGGCTGGAAAGAAAAAGCCTCTGGTAATTTTAAAGGTTGGAAGGATCTGTACCCACGAAGGGGAGTCCTTGCAAGACAGAGTTTTCTGCAGCTCTGTCTACTGAGAGCAACCCTAGCGTGACTGACCTCAACAAGAGGGGTGCCGGGGGAGCTGTGGGCGAAAAGCCAGAGTTGTGTTGGGGGTTCACATATCCGGGAAGGTGTGAATCCCTCTAGTTTCCTGGTTCCCGGTGGTGACAGCGATTTTTAGATGTAACCCAGTAAGGCGGGTGGCTTTGCTGTATAGCGCCCCCTACTGTGTTTCATCACAGGGCTAACCTAGGGATTCTCAATCTGGTGCTCGAGAGCGCCAGCGTGCTCAGGGCAGCGTGTGAAGGTGCTCCCAAGCCAGCTGTCAGTAGTGCTCGGGAGCACTTTGAAACGGTCCTCCTTTTGATTGTCTCCTCTCTGCAATTCAGTTTAATTCAATCTATTCATATTCATGCAAATCATGCAGTGCTCCTAAGTATTCACGTCATTCCAGTGCTCATGACTGGGAAAAGGTTGAGAACCCCTGGGCTAAACTCACCTCAGATTGACCAATTAATAGGCCCAACCGCTTTTCTTTCTCTACCAGGTCCCTAAGCAATAATCGAGGTCACCTAGGTCTAAAGCTGCCTCTAGCCCTGTTCATAATATGTGGTCTTCTGACCAATGGTCCCTGTAGGAATATGCAGGTGATTTTTCTCCCGGTCCTGTCTTTCATATGAACCGTTAGCTGCCCAAAATGTCTGGTGGATTCAAGCCACATTTCTATCTCCCCTGGTGTGGGGATTAAAGGCAGGGCACTTTTAGTTGAGGCACTCTGGATATGGGGCATTCAACCTCTATGTTCAACTGTCACTGCAAATAGCATTTACCTTCATGGAAGAAGGCTGCTTGGCAGCCAGGAAAGTCAGATGCTGTTAGTCCTGGTCAGAATCAAAGAAGTTATGAATTAGTCCTGCTCATGCTCACCCTACGTGACTGCTCTGCCAGTGCTCACTCTCACCGACCTGCTGTTCCGGGGCTTGACCCAAGTCCAATAGCATTGGCTGGAACTAGTTCTAACTAGAGGCACTGGGCAGCCTTCCTAAGGTTGCCATATATGTAATTTTTAGAGGGCTCTTATGAGAAATACAGGTTGCAGGCCTGCAGCAACTCCAATGCAGTCCTGCAACCTGTATTTCTCATAAGGGTCCTCTAAAAAAAGTCTACATATGGCAACCCTAAACCTTCCCCTCCTATAAACAGTGCCACTGGCAATCTCGTGACTCAGCGCCCCTCTGTAGCTATAGGGACTATTCGGGGAAGAGGCTGCTAATTGCACTGGGGAGGGCTGCAAGTGGAAATGCTCTAGTGTGGGTGACTGCAAGACACTCAAGCTATAATCCAGTTTATTGCACTTGTGGCTGTGATTTTTAAAGAGGTTGTTCAAAGCAATGGGTTACTGCGCTAGCTCATTGCCCCTCTAGCATCCCAGTGTAGATGCAAGCAGACATAGAACCATGCTAATAAGTCCTGATCAAATTCAAATGCACCTTTCACCTAGAACAGGGGTGAAGAATCTCGGGCCAGGAGGCCAAATGTGGCCCATGGCTAGTTTTTATGTTGCCCCGTTCCAGTTCCTGGATCCAGTTCCTACCCTCAAGAATCAAATAACTAAACTCAGGGTAAGGGAACAGAGATGAGGGCATGCACACAAGGTGAATAGGAGACAGGTCTCTAGCACAAATCCATAATCTAGACCCTCCTCTTCCTGAGCGCATCCCTTAACCACCTGGCTCCCAACTTTTGTGGAGCTTGTACTAATTTTCAAAATGTCTCCTGGGAGGGAAAAGGTTTCCCACCCCTGACCTAGTGGCTAGAGTCAGAGCCTCTGTGTTGAGGTTTTTCTTATCTAGCTGTGCTTCAAGGCCTGTGACTCAGACTATCCTTCTTAGCTATGGCAAGGCCTGTGATCCTGTGGCAACTTACAGATGCCCTTGAGCATGCTGAGACTTATGCAAAACCTGACAAGATTGTGCTTAATAGCAAGGGAGGTGGAAGAAGTAGATCAAGGACCTGGAAAGGGGATGCAAAGTCTTTCAGCTCCACACCACAGAGCATTAGCTTTCCAACCAGGCTAGCAGTGGCTACGGCTCCATTGGTGTCCACAGCACAAATACCACTTTCACACTTGACAATTTGAATAGGTAGCTGCAGAGAGGAGGGCCACCAGCTAGGCCACTGCCAGTGAAATACCTTATGATGCCCAGACTGGCTGCCCTTCCAGAGCCAGACTTAGGCTACCACGTTCACACAGACAGGTGATATGTTGTTGTTAATCAGAAGCAATAGCCCTAGGGCTGTAACCACCCATCTGTAGTATTTAGACAAGCAAACCTGCAAGTCAACACCACTGACTAACTCTGTTCATTAAAAGAGGTAATAAACACCCCTTTTGCCTCATTGCACAACCATCTGTCAGGACCTGGACTCAAACCAGAAGCCCTGGTGTCTTTGCACTACCCGCTGGCTTTGCAGTGCCACAGCTCAGACTAGCATCCTCTCACCTTGTCTTTGTGTTGTCTCCTGGGGCCTCACCCCACCCACTTCTGACTGGATCCTATAAATCCTCCCAGCTTCCTCTTTTTCTCTCTTGTTTCTTGTCTCTGCTTTAGCCCTTATCTCCAGTCATATCTCTATTCTAGTCCTTGCCTCTCCCTGGCCCTGTGTCCTAAACCACTGTTGTCCACCCATGTCACGGACACCACCTCACTCTGCTACCCTTACACCTTCCTACTCATATGGATGCATCAGCAAGCCAAGGAGAAACTTGCTCTTCCACACTGACTTGCCCAGGATCTATGGCTTACACATAGAACGTCGGCTTCAAAGGTTGTCAATCCGCTTCCTTTTCTGCCGATTGGCAATCCTTTCATAATTGGCACTGCTGTCTGCATCTTGGTATAGTGCTCTGCAACTGGGCTCAGTTAGTTATGCCTGGCAACTGCCTTGGCAGGGCTACCAGCAACCTCCCACCAAGTTAGGAAAGCATGCCTCCTCCAAGGCTGGAATTCACTCCGCTCTTGCCACATTTCACGTTAGGCACATGTGGCATCAGCTACCTTTGGATGCAATATCTGTTCTCCTTCAAATCAACCACCCATGTGAACAATAACTGATTTCCTTCCGCCTTGGCTTCCTCACCATGGTTACTAAATGGCACCTTGTGTGCCCTGCATCTGTAATTCCCAGACCCTCATATCGTCTGTGGTGTTTCTTTCGTCCTCTCTGATCCCCCGAACCATCACGTTCCTGCCCCTGTTCCCATGGCAACACAGTGATGGAGCAGCGTCAAAATGTAAAGAGAGATGCAACAATCATAACCCGCTCTCGTGTTACCATTTAGGCTCTTGATGTTTAAATCTCTTGAGATTATCTGGATATAATTGGTTTATGGAAATAGGCACGACTTCTATGGCAGAGCTGCTCAGGCGCTGGCTGGGAGTGGGGGCGAAAGTGCTTGTCCTTTTGTTCTTCTTGCGTAGGCAGGTTGTAGAGTTACAGTGGAGTTGACTTCCAAGACAGCTGAAGGCCAAGGGAGTGGTTCTGATCTTAATATCAACACCCTAAACACAGGATCACTCTACCAACTACAGTGGAACTACTCCAGTTCTGCACTGGGGTGGGTGGCCAAGGGCAGATGTCAGGATTGCATAGGTGCAAGAAAACATGTGTACAATACATGCCAAATGGCTTTGGCATCTCTCCCTCACCCAGAATAGCTGTACATGCTAACCTACTGTCTATCCTGGTGGTACCCCTTGGCCCTTTCTGATGCATCAGTCAGTTAGGGTATTTTCAGACGTTACGAGATCACAGCCAACCACAGTCAATTCCCTGTGGTGGCTGCGATCACAGAACGTCTGTTGGGGGGAACGGATGTTCCCCCCCAGATGTTACCACGGCGGGGAATCACTTTCGCCACACGAACGGCCGAAGCAGTGGGACCAGCGGCGGTTGCGTGGCGAAGGCGATTCCCCGCCGTGATGAACCCCGCCATCACTTCTGGATGGCGGCCACAGCCCAGAATCCCCGTGGGGATTCCGGCCCGTGGCCAAATCGGGCAAGCGCTGTGGCTGCATTGGCCGCGGCGGCCGCCCGTCTCCCCAAAGGGTGGGCGGTGGGGAGCGTGGAGGGGGCGGGGTCATGCGGACGCACGTTGTGCCGCGCGGCCCCGCCCCTCCCCAATTCCCCGCCGGGATCCCCCGGCATGTCTGTTAGGGCGTGATGGGGTCGTCCCGGCGGGGGATAAATATATTGTTTTCGTGACGGGACCAATTGGCCCTGTCACGTCTGAAAATACCCATAGTCTGCTGGGGAGAGGCAGATTGAGACACAACTCATTCCTTCTATATAGGCCACTAACCTAGCTAGCAGCTGAAGATGTCAGCCATTAGCTTCCCCAGGCAGGGGACCCCTCAGGTCATTGAAACTTAGGAATCAAATCCATATCACAGGTTAGAATCACAGAATCGTAGGGCTGGAGGCAATCTCAGTGGTCATCTTGTCCAACCCCCTGCTCCAAGGCAGGCTATCCTCTACCAGCTCTGGTCTGTGGTCTTTTTGTGACCCTGGGAGGCTCACTGCAGCCCAGCAACTACGCTCCATGCACCAGACAGCTGTGGAGTGCTTCTGGGCCAGCAACCACACCCTCTATGTAGGTGACATGTCCTTCTATGTATGGGGTCATATTCCCCCTCCCCCAACAGTACTCTCTGGCCTACAGAGCCCTGCGAGGGGGTGGGGGGATCCGGCCCCTAGATGGGAACAGTTCCCCACCCCTGACCTACAGCAATGCAGACAGGTGTTTATTCAGACAGTCTTTGGAAACATCCAAGGAAGAAGATTCCATGACAGACAATGGGCAAAGACAACTTATTCCATTGCTCAACAGTTCTTACAGAGCTAGACTCACAGAATTGTTTTAGGCCTGTCTCCCCTCACACTGTCTGTCCAGCCATTCTTCACCAGCCTTATGCAAAGAACGGGTTCATCCAACTTTCCTCCCCAGGATGAAAACCTTCTCCTGACACCAGTACACTGGCTGCTTGTCTGTAGACTGCCCTTCTGCCACTCGTCAGAATAGTGAATGGGATCACTAGGGCCCCCATTCAGACCTGCATGCATCTGAATGCAAGACAATAGGTCTGTGAGGCAGAGAAGTGCTATTACTCCATTGTACACATAGGGAGTTAAGGCACAGAGAGAACAATTGATTCACCTAAGGCCGCACAGGTTGCAAACCCAGACAGGTGCCTTGATTGTTGTGCCACCAGGGAAACGGGCATAGGAGAGAGAACTCTGATTGCAGAAGCATAATTGGGTTGGAATGAGTCGCCCTTGTGTGGAAGATGGAATGCCTCCCCCCACTAGGGTTGCCACCAATGCAAATTTTTAAGGAACACTTACGAAAAATACACGTTACAGGCCCTGCAACATGTATTTTTCATAAGTATTCTTTAAACATTTGCATTGGTGGCAACCCTACCCCTCACCCCACCCGAGATGCTAACCGCTCACTGGCCTATACACACATGCCATACGGATGTGAGCCCCGGTGCAGCAGCACCACCTACTCCTATTATAGCTACATCTTTGTTGGTCAGCACAGCCTGCTGCTTCCTCTTTGGAAACCTAGGGCTATTTGAAAGGCACACAGGGAGGTAGGAAGCAGCTGAGCAATGCAATGGTTTCATGGCTACCTGCTAAGTGGACTTGTTTGTTCTCCAGTCTCGCTCTATTCCAGTCTTAGATTCTCCCTACTGAACCCTGTCTTGATCCTCTCCTTCTCATCTGACTTTCCAGCTTCTGACTCAACTTTGTCTTCCAGCTTCTGGTTCGGCTTTGTTCTTCACCTTCCAACTACTCACTCCTGACCAGGCTTAGCTCCTCAGCTGGGATCTCAGATTTTCCCTTACAGACTTGGACCTTCTGACTTTTACCCAGCTTTGACTACCGAACTCATCCATGATCATGACCCAGGCATATAAAAAGGTCAGGCTAAGAGTGTGACGCTGCGATGAGCACAGATTAGACCCCAATCACTGGGCTAGCCTTTTCTTGCCATCTGTGTTTGTATGGGCTCCTGTACTTTTCTAGGCCAATGGCTTCCCTAGGCTGTCAGTCCAAAGGTGCTGTCCAGGAACATGCCTTCTTCTCTGCTGGTTATTCCTTCTGCCTTCCCCTGGCTCCCATGTCTGGAAATGGGCTCCTGAGATGGCATTACCATCAGATGCTATGTAAAGTGGCACTGCCCCAATATAAACATCACCATGTGGCTGGATACCTGTTTGCCAAAACCATGTATTCAACTGGAGCCAATGGAAAGAATCTCAGTGGGATGAACTGGCTGTTGATCAGGCCCTTGGTGCATTGGTATTTGTGCAAGGCTCTCCATCCTCACAGGTAGGGATGGGGGAGGCAGGAAAGGCAAGCTGTTTTGTTGGTTTTAATCTCACACGTCTGGCTCTAACAACCCCAGGTTGCAGCTCTCCCTGCATTAAATGTCACTTCTGCCTCCAGGCAAGTCCGTAGCTGGGAAAGACTGTGCTTCAGCAGATATTTCCTGTGATTCTGGTTTGAATGTTTTCCAGCAAACTTCAAACGACAATGCTGTAATCGTATAAATGATAGAAGCTGGCTTCGTGTGCTGCTGGGGTCGGTGGGGTGGGGGGGATGGGGGGAGCTGGCTTGACCTCTCTGGCCCTTTGCTCTTTGCTGTGAAGGATGCACGCTTCATTTTCAGGGGATGGCAAAGAAACCAGAATTGCACCCTCTGCCTTATTAGAAACAGCTCCAGTGGAGTGTACCCAGGAAGATGCTTTATTCCTGCACAGAGTGCCCTTTGTAACAGCTGTCTGCCATCACTGGAGCTCATAGTTAAATCCCCACTGAGGTGAATGGCACACTACATCCTGCTGAGCTATGTGCTTACACACACAGAGGGAGGGAGGGAAGAATGGACTGTTCATAAAGTATGTCAAGCAAGTAGGAGTGGCGAGTAGCAAAGTTGTGAAAAGGGTAGGAGGGGGTATTTGTTGCAATATGATATCATAATCACTTCTTGTTACTCATTATTCAATTATGTTTCAAGGTTTGAAAACTAAAAAGATATTCCTTACTTATAATTAAAAGGGTTCCACATTACTGGTAGTAAAAGTATATACGGGGGAGAGGGACATTCAGTTGTCTGATGTACTTTTTGGAGAGGGGGGTCTGTACTAGAATGGCAAATATTACAAGTGGGGGGGGGGAGCAGTAAAAATGGCAAAAATGTGTAACATTTATTGGGCAGATATGCACCACACATGAGCTCAGTGCTTCCCAAACATTTTGCCTGAATGGCCTCATTTTGAGAATTAAATATAATCCTGTGATCCAAGACAGCACCAAAGACAAGCAAAGTCTATCAGATCCCATCTGGGATCCCATCTCCAAACAATGCAGCCCTATTTGAGACCCTGATCCCCAGTTTGGAAACCTCTGCTTTAGCTGAGTTATGGGAAATCTATTAACTCTTGTGTAGACACCCCATAAAGCAGGCGGGGAACATGCAGCCGATAAGCCAAATGTAGCTCGTGGCTGTTTTTTATTTGCCCCCTTTCCAATTCCTGGATCTGTCCCTTGGATCAAGTTCCTACCTTCAAGCACTAAAAGACTGAGCTCAGGTGAAGGGAGCAAAGATGAGGGCTTGCATTGCACTCAAGGGTAAAGGATGGATCCATGGCATAGATCCATGATCTAGACCCTTCTCTTCTGTCTCCCATCCTGACTCACCCCATAAACACCCTCTACCCCAACCCCTATCCAGGCTGCAGAGCCTGAATTAAGTGGCCCACAGAAAGAAAGGTTCCCCATTCCTGCCCTACAGCAAGATGCTCCAGCTGTTTAGTCAGTGCTAGCCCCTAGTGCCAGAGCAAATCCCATTCACTTCAATACGATGCATGTCAGAACTAATACCCAGAGGATTGCTCCCCTAGTGAGGGATAGCTTCTGTTCCAAGAATTCAACATCTAACTAGACAAGGGGCTGGGGTGGGATGCAGGTTGCCCAACAGCAAGTCAATGGCAGAGCTAGGAACAGACGCCCCACAGCTCCAGACACCTGATGACAGTGTTTTGTAGGTTACACTGCCTCTGATGCAGGCTGTTCCAAGCACTTACAAAAAGGTTAGTGTGTGACTGACATCCTACTCCCATGAGATGGCTTTATATTATGTAGCTGGGGGAAATGAGGTACAAAGTTATGCATGGATTTGCCCAAGAGTTTAATTGACAGAATCCCTCTTGCTTTGCTACATTCACACAGTACGAGTACAGCATTAGGACCAGGACACCTGTTCTACTATGTAAGTGGGCATGGAGCAGCCTCTGCCAGGTTTGGGTTTCCTGTCTGCTCCCAGAACCCCTCGGGCTAGGACTGCGTGGGAGGGGCATTGTAGTCTGAACAGCTGCTTTGCTATCATATCCCTGACTCAGGCCACCCCGTCTTTTACTCCTCTGATGCTGTGCCAGGGAGAGAGGATGTCCTGTCTTTATTATGGGTTGTTGCAACATCCCAGCCTGAAGACAGTGGACAAAATTCCAAGTCTGACTTTATTGGAATTCTACTTCTTGAGGACTGGGGCAGCTGACAAGAAGGCACAATGTTCCAACATCACAAGGACAGACATATGTGTGGGGTTCTCAACCTGCTCGGTAACTTGGTCTCACAAGAGATAGGGCACCTGGGACTGTTCTATGCATTTAGGACAGAAGGTGTTGGGACCCCATTTTGCAGGGAAGAGGGTTACAAGACGTACCTAAGGTCAGACACTTGCAAGGGGCACAATGGAGAGACATTCAGAGATGCCGCTTTATCAATAAAGAACACTCCACATCAGAAGAGAGTTCATGAACTGCACATGGTATGAGCCATCTTGAAGCTTGCTCTGTCTAGGGTTACCACTGCTTCAGATTAAACCCAGAGTATCGAATTAACCCATCATCTTCATCACCTCCAATAGTGCTTTTTTTTTGCCCTTCCAATAGTACCTGTTGTACAGTAACAAGTTTTGTTATCTTGTAGCAGGTTCCCAGCAATGTGAGCTTTGTACCAGGTTCTGCAGACAGAGGAGGTCATTAACATCTCATTAATCTAACAGGAGAAAGAGCTGTGATTCATTGTTGAGGAACAGGGGTGGGGCACCTTTTCCCTTTAACAAGTTTGGGATAAGCACTGCTATCAAATAACAAAGAAAGATGATGACACCCAGGCAGAAGGGAGCTGTGTGCCCCTGGGAGCAAGATAAAAAGTAAAAGTGGTAGGAGGGATGTGAGCATGTTAAGTGATGGTTCCTTTAGTGTGCTGAAAGGGACTGTCACTGCTTCCACCTGGGATCATCTGAGTGACTTTAAAACTAAAACTGTAGAACCAAAAAGTCAATGCACCCCTTTCAGAATTCTGACTTTATAACAGGTTGAACTGTAACTCAAATCATCAGTTCTTCACATACAAACATATGCATACACAGAGCCTCTCACTCAGACATTTTTTTCCCCAGCTTAGTCCCAAAGTTCATCAGGAGACTATTACAAATTTTCATAATTTTTGCATTCAAATTACAGGTGATACAATGTGTACCTAATTTTTGCTGTCAAATGTTGGAGGGTATGTATGCATCTGGGCTCGGTTAGGGGGTGAGGCGTGGGCAGACGGCAGGGTTGGTGTATGGGCAGGAACCCAGGGCAGGAAAAGGGGGGACAACAGAGGAGCACAGCTAGGGGACAAGGCTGGAAGGGGCCACACAGGAGCAGGAAGGGGAGCACAGCTAGAGTGAGAGGGAGCATAAGAGGAAAGCTCAGTGGAACAAGGGAGCAAGGCTGGAACAAGGAAGCAAGACTAGAGCAGGGAAAAGGAAGGAGGCAAGACCAGAGGTGGGGAGAGCAAGGCTGAGGCAAGGGGGACAGGAACCAGAAGTGGGTTATAGGAACTGGGAGTGCAGAGCTGAGGAGCAAGGGGGGGATTGGAAGCAGAAGTGGGGGTGGGGAGGGAGGACAAGGAGACAACAAGGCAAGAAGTCCTCTTACACCCTGCTTCGTGGTGCTAACAGCAAGCCTTACACCCTGGCTGACAGCCAACCACAAAGCTGCAGAGGGACAGTAAGTGGGACGTGGCTACGGCAGAGCAGGAAGACCTCTTAGCAGGAGTGGCTGGATCTGAGGCAGTGATGCAGGAGAGTGGCTAGTCATGGCACCAGAACACCAGGGATGTGGGTTCAAGGCCTGGGTCTTGACAAGTTCTGACTGAAGAAGACCTTATTTCCTCAAGTTACATAGCTTACTGCTTTAAAACAAATTAAGGAGAGGGCAGGGCCACACTGGAAACGGTTGGAAGGAACTGTCATTCTGAGAGGGAGAGCGTTTTTTATAATAGAGGCGCTCGAGACCATCATGTGGTCTATTATTTGAATAGGGTGAGCGTGCACAACCCAGTTGTGAGAATGTTAGAAGCCATCTCGAAGAACCTTCTCTACAAGGCAGCAACCTTCTGATCAGCACATGGGCGGGAGCTGTTTGTAAACAAACAGCTTTATCTCCCCAATCTGTGTCCTGTTGCTGCTGCAGCTACTAGGAGGCAGAGGCAGGTGAGGGATAGGGACTGGAGCCAGGGAGGAGAGGCAGCAGAAGAACTTATGTTGCATTCTCACCTGGCAGTGGCGGCATCAGAAAAGGCGAGGGAGACGCAGCGCGGAAGAGCCGCCGGGAAAAGAGCCGGCCGCTGGCTCCTCTGCCCTCCTGCCTCCCTCACCTGCCGTCACCGCCGCTGCAGGTGAGGGGGCCGGCCCTGCTTATGGGCCCCCCCAGGGCAGGGCCCGGGTGCAAATGCGCCCCCCGTGCCACGGTAGCTACGCCACTGGGCAAAGAGGCTCTCCTGCCCCCTTACTGACATGGCCAGACACCCCAGCAATCCTCATGATGTTACAACACTCAGAAGTGGACATGGACACATCTGAAAAGGCCAGGAGATTCCCTTTGGCCTGCCTCCTTTCTGACATGGTCCTGCCCCTGAGAAGCTTTGGGGCAGGACCATGACATTCCACAGGGGGTGAGGCCACATCAGAAAGGGGGAAGATAGTCCCTTTGCCCTGCCCTTTTTGGCACACCCCTTTCCAGGCCAACTCTTCATGCAAGGTGGCAATCATAGTTGTGTCCCATCTTGGACATTTACCCCCCTCCTTCCAATGGGGACACACACAGAAAGGGGCCCTTCAGCTGCTGGGGAATGTGGTAGCCCCATAGCAACTGGAGATCAAAGGCACAAAGAGAATGTCATTCCCAAGTGACAAGCAATTGCTGCTCTGCACAAGTGTCTTATTTTTATTATTAAGTATTTGCATAGCACCAACAATGTATCTGGAACTGTACAGTTGTTAACTATAGACAGGTCACCGCTGCACTGGGTTTACAATCTAGGAGATACAAGGGAGAAGAGATAAACGAGAAGGAAACAGAGGAAGAGATAGAGGATGGATCCATGATCTGGACCCTCCCCATCCCTCTGCCCACCCTTTACGCTCTCCCAACTCATATCTAGTCCACAGAGCCTTTCCCGCCATCAAGACAGCTGGAGCAGAAAGCTGAAGGCAAGCTGCATTGGCCACTTTATCCTAGCCAGTATACAGGAGTGCCCTTTGTTTTTAGCAGATCCAGACTAGTTAATTTCCCACATTTTGCACTGGGCTGAGGTGTAGGTGCAGTCTCGTGAAAACCAGCAGTTTAGCTAAAACTGTATGGAGCTGAGAGCAGTGGAATAAAATGCATTTATTTAATTCATTTCTATCCCGCAAAAAGTAGGCTCAGGGCAGATTACTGGACCACTGCAACCCTGACTGAACAAAAATGCTTTACACTGTTTCCCAAACATGCAGAGGCTTGCCTGATTATGCCTGCCTTATTCTGATCCAAGAAAATGTTGCCACTTATTTGACACACCTGTTACACCAAGACACAATGCTTGCCTTGCCTCCCATGTCCAGCCTAAGAACAAGTCCAAGAGGGAGAAGATTTGAGTGTATTTTATTTTTTTTATAATATTTGTATTGTGTTTTTAATTTTTTACACACCAATACATCATTATCATATTCTGGTTTAGGACCTGGGTTACAGCTGAAGATTTGAGTTTAATTAAAGAACAAAGGAACCTGCTGGGAAGGAGAGGCAGCTCAGCGCAGCCAGGAAATGGGGAACAGCTGCTCACTGTAAGCAACTCCACCTCTTCCCCCAAGGATTAACAGCACAAAATAGAAAAGTCCAGGACATTCCAAAGTCAACAAGTGTGTTTCTCTCCCTGCTCCAATCCCTCCAGAGACCTGCTGTTTTCTTCTCCAGTCCCCCTGTAGATCTCTACTAGTCTAAGACAGCCGTAGGGACCTCCCCCCACCCCCCGTGGAACATTTTGAAAAAGTCAGTACAAGTTCCGAGGTCTGGCTAGGAGTTGGGGGTGCCTAAGTGGTGTCCTCAGGCTGGGAGAAGGAAAGGGAGGGACCAGATCATGGATCTAATCATAATCTTGAGTGAAACCCACCTCCATCCCTACTCCCTCTTCCTCATCTCACTCTTTCAGTGCTTGAGGGGCGGGATTGGTTTCATCAGCCAGATATACAATCTTTATTTCTGTTAGGGGTGATCCTTTGGATGAAAATCTGTTGTGTTTTTTTTTTCCATTTGTTTCCCCAAAGTTATTTTGTATTATGGATCCATACTTAAATCAATTAAGAAATAAAAATAACCACCTGTGCAAAATGACCACCAGACTGTTCTGTGCATACTCAACCTTTTTGGAAAATAGAAGCAGCATTTCTGCCATTTTGGAAAAGTGTAGCAGGTCTGTACATGCACAAAATGCCCACTGTGATTGTGCAGGGCTGCCCTTTTCCAAAATGGCAGTATTGCTGGCATCTTGAAAAAGGATGCACATGTGCTGAACGGTCTGGCAGTCATTGCACATGCGCAGTAATTTAAAAATAACAAAAAATAAATGCATACGCACCCTTTTGGAAAGGGGAAGCTTGTCTGCACATGTGCAAAATGGCCACTGTGCATATACAGAACTACTGCCCTTTTCCAATATGGCAGCAATGCTGCACGCATGCACAGAACAGTCCGCCGGCCATTTTTCACATGCGTAGTAATTATTTTTTATTTTAAAACTGAACCAAAACAGGCCTGTTGTGGCGCTGTTTCCTTTCAGTCCAGATTAATCCGTGATGGCCTTTTTCGTGCTGTTACAGGTTAATCTGAACTTCCCACCCCCAATTTCTGTTGACTTCATCCTTTTTTCATTAGATAAATTCTAGTTTTTCTTCCTCTCTTTTGAAAGGATCTTGGTTAATTTTGGGTCCCCACAGGTCTGATGAGAGGTGGATATGGGGGTGTAATTGTACCAGGCTCCCAAGCACAGGCAGGGCCTCAAAATTATAAGAATTTTCTTTCTTAATATACATTAAAATATGCTGAGCAAAAGTAATAATTGCAAGTAACATGTGTAAATAAAGTACCAGTATGATTTCCTGAAAATGATTTAAAACTTATTTCAGGGGATGGAAAGTAGGGTGCTACAAGGGCCCTACATTTCTCTCAACAGGCCTACGTACCTGCATGTAAGGAAAGTAGGGGTGAAACAAGCAGCTAAATTGCTGCTCATGAGAAATTCTGCCATATCAGGAACTGGGATCAGTCTCCCAATACCAATGCCATTTCTCGATTCTTGCAATTCCACGAGATGCTGTCCCGATTTACCAACTTCCTGCTTACTGTTTACTACATGCCATTCATTTACTGCTTACCACATTACCAAGGGTACTGTTTTACTTCCAGGTTTGTTGTTTCTGAATTTCTGAGCCAATCACTGTGCAAATAGCTCACCCCCTAACCTCCACAACAGTGTCTCCAATCAGAATTGTTGTCCTATGTTGTTCCCTTTGCTTTGACCAATCTGTAGCTGGATTGCAGATTAGTAAAGGAATCTGCACACCAGTCAATGAGCGACAAGGAAATACAAAGGAAAATGGAGTGCAAGAAATGCAGTATTGCATCAGTATTACCTCTTGGGATTCAAAATGGACAGCAAAACGGTAATGAGCAAAGTGGTAAGCAGGAAGTCAAGAAACAGAATTGCAGAGCAGATGGGGAAATGGCAATACAGCAACATGGTAAATAGCACAAAGCAGGAAAACAGTAATTTGGTAACCCACTTAAACTATCAGTTAATAAAAGGTTACAATTTTGTCACCAATCATTGTTGGTGCTCTTTGGTTACCAGAAATTCACCCGTTATAAATATCCATGGGGATAACAGTTTCAGTCCTAGATTAAAGCTTTCATATATGTAAAAGGCTATTACAAAGAGAATAGTGATCCATTATTCTCAGCGAACACTTTAGTAGGACAATGGGCTTAAACTGCAAAAGAGCAGAATTCAGAACAATATTCAGAAAAGCTTTGTGACTGCAAAAAAAGTTGAGCAGTGGAACAAGTTACTAAGGGAGTTGTGACCTCCCCATCGTTTGGAAGCTTTAAAATAGGCTAGATAAACAGCAGTCAGGAATGCCTTCCATTCATCCATCATCTTGATAAAACCGAAGTAGTTCTAATGATTGGACTTCAGGCTAATATAATGGTTGGGGCACCTCTCCATTACAGCTCAAGATACACAAGCACACTGGTGAGGTCTGTTATCCCATTCTGCAGGTGGGAAACCAACAACTTGCCCAATGCCATGCGGTAACACCAGAATTTGAACTCAGAACTCAAAGTTCTAAGGCTGGCATGCTAGCCATTGGGCCATGTTGATGCTCAAAGCTGATTTGAATTTAATCAAGCCTGTCTCCATGTGTGGGGATGGGCTAGATGACCTTGTAAAGACCTTTCAGTTTTATGATTCTGCATCTCTAATTCCTTTTCTTCTTCAATTATCTGCAATGGGACTAGAACTGCCAAATCAATATTTGCTGTAAAGACAGCTGGAGAGAGCAAAACATGGTTAGTGTAGGCTCTCTACAAACAGTGTTTTCTTCCTCTCTTGGTACAGTAGTGATGGAATGTATTTTTCTTTGAGAAACTACTCAGAACTCGGACGTTATGCCTGTCTGATCATAACACAACTCAACAGCCAGTGTCCTTTCAATTAATCCACCAAACCAAAGCAGAGCAGCTTAATTGAGTCCCCTGGTGCATCTGTTACACATAAGGAGATGAAGCCTGGGCTCTGAGACCTGCTGTTTTATTGATTTATTATGATTTTATATTTAAAAAGCCAATAAGTGCAATCTCATCCTCTGGTTGCTTTAACATTTTATGCATTTCCCAGTCTTGGAAATTAGACCCTGAGCAAGAAAAAAAACTCATAAGCATGTGGTTAGCTTAAAACTTATGCATATCTCATTGACCTCAGAGGGACCACTCATGTCTTCAAAGACAAATATGTAGGTAAGACTAAATAGAGGCATTAATTCAAAATATCATATGAGCGCCTCACTCTCATAAATTGCTCACTGATGCTTCTTCTTACACTGTCTTATCCTTTGGGATCTCCCTCCTCTCCTTGTAACTAAGCTAACCATGTGCACTTGGAACTAATCAACTTCATGAATGTAACCCTATCTTTCCCCATGTTCCCCTCCCTTCTCCATCCTTTACATGGTTCTGTGCTGGAACTGAAAGCCAGTGGTCCCATGAGAGATCACCACACCACTAGCACATTATATCCAGTACAACAGGGGGAGGGGAACTGCACTATAGACCCCAGCGTGGCACCAGTGTCATCTGGCTCACTCCCCTGCCAGATCCGCAGCCAACACAACCCCACCTGGGTCAAGGACACTAAGCCAGACAACACACACTTGTGATCTCACCTGAAATGTAGTTTCGAGCACAGTAGGGTGGCCAGATACGCAAAGTTTAGTGGACACTTATGAGAAATACTGGTTGCAGGGCTGCATTGGCTCCACTGCAACCCTGCAACCTGTATTTCTCATAAGTGTCCTCTAAAATTTGCGTATCTGACCACCCTAGAGCACAGAGACCCTAGACAACCACAAGGATTTTAGGCAGGTGTCCACACATAGGGCTGAGATGAGAGCAATTATTCCTGTTCTGCAGGGAAATACCAACCTTTCAAGAGCGCTCGTGAGCATTCATCGGTAGTTCATCAGCCTCCAATGATTTTGCACTTCCACCATTGTTGGTATTGGCACCTGTGATTTTCCATAATTTCCTTTCAATTTTGTCATTTTCCGGCATTTCTAATAATTTTTCAACAATTTCTGGCAGTTTTCCCAGCGGTTTTGTGTCTCCACAGTGCCTGGGAGTGTGGGCCGTGTGCACAGGGGTTTGGGATCGGCCCCATAGCAGTTCTGCTCAACTCATAAAAACAAGGACAAATGGCAAAAACAGCAGAAAAGCTGGTAAATTTCCACATTGTGCAAATGAAGGCAAATGACCCGTATCCGACGGAAACCGCATTCACTGCAATTAGTTGTTTCAGGGCGGCCTATCCATGCACAAATCTACATAGCAGACACAGCATTCTCCGAGACTACACTGGTTACGTTTATTTGGGTCAGAACTGAGATAGTGATAGGCTATTTCAGTGCCTGGGAAAGCAATGACATACAGACACACAATTGCTCTGCCATCCACACGGGCCGAGCAGTTTAGATATATGTAGAGGCTTATTGAAGCCCTTTACTGGACCTGTAATGTCCAGTTAGTGATAACAATAGGACAAATCCATGTTTCCTTGCCTCCATAACCAGGCCTTTAGAGCTAGGGGTCCTTAATCAGGGTGGAGTATCCAATTTCTGTATTCTTCTCATCAGTATACATTTGCAAACATAACATTACATTGTTACAAAGGCACTCCAGAGGTATAAACAGATGTTCAGACATTATCAGGATGTTACCAGCAATTTCAACCATGTTATCAGTTTAACCGGGGGGGAGCAAGCTACAGCTCCTCTTAAACCTATTCTCTTTCAACTATTCCATTACTTCTGGAAGAATGGGACCAAGCCTACTTTGGGTGTGCCCAGAGATATGTAGTTCCAGGCTGGACCTTTAGATTTCAGGGTTTCATGGAAAAGTCCTCGCAACAGGGCATACCAACAGCAACACACAACTGCGATCCCGCTTCTGTGAGCAGTCCATTATGATCTGCATGCTTTATCTTTGTTGACAACTCAGGCTAATCTTTTTTTTTTAACTACGCAAGACTCTAAAGGAGACTGTCAGTCTACTGTTTATCATATGTAGGTGAACCTTTTTGCACAAACGCATGAACTCACACAGAAAAAAGATAAGAACATAAGAAGTGCCATACTGGGTCAGACCAATGGTCCATCTAGCCCAGAATTCTGTCTCCGACAGTGGCCAATCAGTGACTTGGGAAAAGCACCCAACAGGTCACAATGGGGGATCCATTCTCTGTTGTTTTCTCCCAGCTTCCGTCACGTTCCCTGATCCTGTCTGGCTAATAGCTGCTAATGGACCTATCTTCCAGAAACTTGTCCAAACCTCTTTTAAACTCAACTATAGTACTGGTCCTTACCACAGTCTCTGGCAGTAGATTCCCAATTATACACTGAGTGAAAAAATATTTTCTTTTATTTGTTTTAAATAAAAGAATAATTAGATCATGGACAAGAGCATGGATTCTACTGTTGGCATTCACTTCTCACAAAGTGACCATTCTATAGCCGTTTTTACACGGATGACACACACACACACACACACACACACACCCCGCCGTTCTTTGGGTTCGGATGGGTGGCGGTGGGGGGGGGGGGCAGTCCGTGTACACGGCCGGGGGTGGATGGGTGAATGGGTGTGTGTCAGGTGTGCGCTTGTGTAAACAACACAGGTGGTGGGGGTTTGTGAATGCGTGCTCCCTGCGCACACCCACCTCCATCTGTCACACACCTGCCTCCACCCATGGAGCCCTCCAGTAAAAGGAGGAGGCTCCGTGGGTGGAGGTGTGTGCGTGTCCGTTTACACGGACGCAAACCCACCTCTACCCACCGTGCCAAAACACCCACCCTCGTCCATCTATTAACAGCCTATTTCTGACCTCTCTGTCCTTGGGTGATTTCAGATGTGAAATCACTCCGCACCGGGATCTGAAATGGATCTTGGTGAGGAATCAGTCGAGTCGTCCTTCAGACTTGCTGGCCTGATTCCTACCGGGGAGGGGGCGGGGCTGTGCGGCGCGACGTGCAAACGCACAGTCCTGCCCCCCGCACTCCCCCGGCCAGCCGCCCTCCGGGAGGCAGGTGGGTGCAGCAGCCAATCTGGCCGCTGCGCCCGATCCCACAGCATGGTCTGGGCCACGATCCGGCCGGCGGAAGGTAACAGACGTTACTTTCTGTTGATTCCGGATTGTGGTCACCGTGACCACGCTTGGGACCCAATCCCACCACACTTTCGGACCTCCGGGCGGCCGGAGGTCCGAAAGCGTGGTCAAAGAGATTCCCGCCAGGGGTTCACAGGGGTGAACATCTAGCGGGAATCTCTTTGGGTAACATCAGACGTTACGCTACCGCGGCCACCACAGGGGGTTCACTGTGGTTGCCCATGGTATCGTAATGTCTGAAATTACCTCTTGTCTTAAAAGGAAACTATGCAACACCTTTAAAAGGCAAGCCTGGGAACAAAAATTCATAGCTCTGCTAGATACAGAACAATGAACTTAATGTAGACATGGGTTTCACAAGCCATTACTGAAATTTGTACGTCTAATGACTGTCTACAGCTACAGGAAGCTTTATGTTTACTTAATTCAGCAGCTCTTACTCTTCCCACTTTGTTGTATTCCATCCACCCTTTTGACTTGTGGACCTCCTACCTGAGGCTTGTTCTCACCTTCCCCTCCCCTCTCTTTGCCATTGTTTCCATTCACTGTATATACCTTGCTGCTTTGCTCTGTCTCCTCTCCAGTTCTAATTCCTGACTTGCCTGATGAAGGACCCTGCAAGAAGGTCCGAAAGCTTGCCTACCTCCATCAGCTTTGTTTGGTCCAAGATACCACTGTATTACTTTGTCTCTATAGTTTATCATACCCTCAGCTAGGAGCTGAACCTTCCTGGTGACACCTAGCACATGCCTCATGTCTTTTCCCTTTGCTCCAAGAGAAGTGCCTAGCTCAGAGGTTTCCAAATTATGGGTCAGGACCTTAGTGGAGTTGTGGTATCTGAAAATGGGTCACAAATCCAATTGAAATTTGAAATACTCGGCATGTCTTTGCTGAAATCAAGAAATTATATTCAAATCTCAAAATGGGGCCACACAAGCCAAAAGTTTGGGAATGGGGTGACCTGGATGATACATCTCCGACTTCGAAACAACCCTGTAGGTACTCACACTACAACATAGGGGTGCGGAACCTTTCCCTTCTTTGTCGCAGGCAGGTTGCTGGCACCGTGCAGCGTGATTGTGATGGACTCCTTCTTGTTATGGGCCAGGTGCCAGTTATTGGTCTCAGAGGTATGCACTGGCTGGTCTGCTTCAGTGGGAGTCTCCGATACCTGTCAGGCAGAAGCAGCAGGAATTGGCAAAGTGGGGAGGGCAGCTTGCTTTAGCAAAAACAGGTTTCTGGCTAATGTAGATGCAGGGTGTCTCCACATGTTATCCACTTCATAGCTATGACTCAGGGGGCTTCGTGATATTGACCAGCCTTCCCTTCCCTTGCTCAATTTCATCAAGCCTCTAAGCCAAGGGTGGGGGAAATTAGTACAAGCTCTGAGGACCACACAGAAGTTGGGAGTGGGAGGGCTTAAGAGGTGCTAGATGGGGAGGGTCCAGATCACAGATCTGTGCCATAGATCTGTTCCCTATCTTTGTGTTCATGCTCTCAACTCTGCTCCCTTCCCTCAACCTTCTTCTTTCAGTACTTAGGGGTAGGAACTGGATCTAGAGGCCGGAACCAGGAACTGGAAAAAGGCCAAATAAAAACTAGCTGTGGGCTGCATTTGGCCCCCAGACCCAAGGTTCCTCACTCCTGCTCTAAGCAATTCAGTGAGGGCTGGGCTTTCTGCCAGATAGGAGCTGATCAACCTGAAGATAAGATTTCCTGTTCCTTGCTTCTCAGCTGCGGGATGGGGAGCAGGGAGCCCAGTCCACACTAGAGCCTTTCAGACAGAACTAAACTCAGTTAAACACAAGGGGTCTGGGTCAGGTTTACTTCAGGAGCCATCCTGCCCATGCCCCTTGGATTTCAACCAAGCCAGGCTACCAGGACAAGAGATTCCACCCCTGCCACACACACACAGTGGGTGCTTTTACACGTTACAGTTGCCGCCGCCACCACCACAAATTTCTCCAGGTGGTGGAGGCAACCATCACTCTAACTGCAATCCACCAGGCTGCCAAATCAGTGTTATGGCGGCCTGGGCCAGGGATCAGGCAGGGTGACACATGGACCTGCATCCGCATATCCCTCCCCTTGCACTGCAGTCCCCTGCCCTCTGGCTGACAGGTGGCCATAGCACCCGTCCCCTGCCACCACTCCAGAGCGCGGTAAATAAAGCGGGCTATCAAGCCATGACAGCCTGCTTTACTCCTGGTCCAGCGGCTGGCTCCCAAACATGGTGGAGCTTAGCCTGGGCTGTCACTTGGAGATTTCCCGAGTGACAGCCTGGGCTAAACTCCCACCATGGTCAGGATCCAGACCGTGGTAACATCTGGCGGTCATTTTTGAATGTGACAGTGGCATCTGGATTAATCCACGCTGAAGTGGATTGATCCGTGCCACCATCGTGCCTGAAAACACCCACTGTGCTGTCATGGTGCTCGATGGGGGCAAGACCACACCAGGTAAAGGTGGGAAACGCTATTCTTACCCTTTTCCTGATATGCCCCCACCCCCATCTCCACAGAGCACCATGACACCATTGTGTTCCATAGGGCCGAGGGCCACAATAAGGGTGGGAGAAAGGCTTAGTCCTGCCCTTTTTCTGACGTTGCCAATTCCCACTGTGTACCATGATGCCATGGCACTCCCTCAGACCAGACAGACCGGGCATGGAGGAGCCTAGCTGCATATGGACTGGTCTAAGCTCTAGCCTGCACTGCTTAGAAACTTGGTGAAATTGACCAAGGGAAAGAGGCCTGGTCAATTTCATCAAGGCTTGTCGACAGCTAACATGGGCTACATCAGCAAAGATGCGTGTTGGTGAATCTTTGCTTTTGAGGAGCCTTTAACACATCTTTCTCATTGTAGGGCACAAATCCATATAACACAAAGTCAAGATAGTTTAAGGAAGAAAATGAGTTGGTGGTATTATGTCTAATAATACCCATAACCTCTTGCACCTGTGGCTGCATGTGAAATTACAGCATACATGTATGGTGGCAAACAGAGTTCCTGTGTTTTATCTTGCTCCCAGTAGAGCTCGGCCTTCCCCAGAAGCTCCACTTGTGCAAACAAGCTCAGAGCCCAAGCAACGACAAATTCAGAAGTGTCCACACAGAGATTTGACCCAAGAACAAGGGGATAAGGCAGACACCCTTTGATTTCTGCATTTGTGTGTGGACGGCAGGATGGTAACTTTCCACTTTAAAGGTCCGAGTCCATTTACTATCAGATAGACATTCCTACGGATTTAAGTCCCTCCATCCCCAACACCAGCCAGTTGAAGCATTAGCAGCGCATGTTTTCCCTCACCTGCCTCTGATGGAACCTGCAGGGACTGTCTGTCAGTCAGAAGGACAGAGTTTTTTCATGGCATAGAGTACTTAGTTTCTGTGCTGGGGGCCATTACTGGGTCTTAGGAGACAGATAGTAAGGAGGCAACTGAGAGTGGGGATCAAGAGGGAGAATGTGCAAGAAGGCAAAAAGTGGAGAAGTAAAAAATGGTGAGTAAAGGAGGCAAGGGTAAGGAATGACAGGGAGGGAGACAAAGCAGCAGTGGGAAGAAGTGGGCTAACAGAGGCTAAACTGTGTCTCCTCCAAGCAGCTAGGGGGAGCCTGCAGTTTTCAGTGTGCTCTAAGCAGGAACACATCTAGGTGGGTCATCAGACATCAGGCCTTCCCCCAATTAGATTGGCATGGCAGCAATGACACTCCCCAGCTCCTGAATGTGACTGCTACAGGCACCCAGCCAGTTCCTACCTCAATCTAGGGCTGTGTAAGATCAACATTTCAAAAAATAAGGGACATTCTGAGGCTGTGAGGCTCTGAAATAAGAGGCACCTGTTATGTTTTATAGGGCCCTGAAATAAGGGACATGCTTTAAAATAGAACTGGCAACCCTACCCTGGCTACCAGTCCAGTGAGGCTGCAGCTGTGAGGGGAAGTGCTGTGGGAATAGGGTTCTGATTTGGGTTTCTCAGGAACAGACTCCTGGGGCTTTGCCCCTGCCCTCCCCCCAAATTTCTGGTTGTGTCCTTTGCTCTAATTCAAGAACGGGTGGTTTCCTCTTAAAAAGTCAGATGGAAAATCCCTTTCTGCTCTCCTGGAATGACTACTGCTACATAATTCTCAGGATTTTTAGGACTGGCTCATGATTCCTGATCCAGGACCCCATGTGGAGTTGGTGATACTCTACCTTGGAAGATTTCCTCATGGTTGGTTTGGTGCAGGTGATGACGCTCAATTTATCTCCTTTGCTCTCTCTCTCTCTCTCTCTCTCTCTCTCTCAGAGGGAGGTAAGGGGCACGCACCCTGCCAGGGCAGCAACAGAGCACTATCTGCTGGAAAAAGCTGTAGCTATATACTTCTACTGGTGGAAAGCCAGACGTTCAGAGCTTTAGTACACCTTTCCAAGTACAGAGATCCTAGCTAAGGACACAGAGAGGAGGAAGTGGGGCAGGTGGTTGCCCCAGTACATCCCCCTGACAACAGGCCTGTATTTGGAGGCATCTTAGCACAGGTTGTAATACTGTTTGCTGTACAAAGTGTACTGCTAGCCATAACAGTTCTTGGCACTAAATACTGCACTATAGATACTGAGGTTACTAACAGGCACAGCCATGGAACTGTAGACACACAATGGGCAGACAACAGCAGGAACATGATTGGCTAGCAAGAGTTCCAAGCTCTATGACTGCACTGCAGAGCTGCCCCGTCAGGATTTAGTCCCAGTTGCCCACACTTTTAGGCAGACAGCAAGGAACTCCTTCTCCTGCCCCCAGCAATATCAAGTCAGGGCTAAGACACCACATCTAATTGGGGCAGAAGACGGTGCAGATTAGGTACATGCACCACTTTTACTGAATTGGTTACAAAAGCCTGGGTGGTTGCTACATGTCTTGTATTTTCAGGGATGTCCCATTTTTCAGCGCTTTCTATCCAGTTGTAGCACACTTACTCTGCAGTTTAGCCATGGCATGAACTAAAACCAACAAGACAGCAGGCACTATTTATGCAGCAGTAGCATTTACCCTACCGCACCATAGGCTCCGCTACATCACAGTTGGCGAATGTGGTCCAATGCTGCCCAACAGCTGGCCCAATGCTAGTTTTTATTTGGCCCCTTTCTCATTCCTGGATCTTGCCCATGGATAAAGTGAGCCCATGCTCCATCCTTGTTAACCAAATTTGGTTATACATAAATAGGTTGCTGTTTCAGAGACAGCCACACATACACACAGTCTGACACTGGCTGTAAACAGACGGACTGCAGCCGTGGTTCTGCTCCGCCTCATCCCTACCCCCACCCCAGTGGCCCATCAATCTAAAGGCGGGCTGCCAGATGGAGAAGTGGAGCAGAAACAGAGCAGGCAGCGCTTATGGAGTTCTGGAACATCCCAGAGCAGTGCCAGTGGAGCAAGTCGGCCAAACCTGGGGTGCTGGCCCAAGGGAGAATTGCGGTCCATCTGCTTGGCAAACAGCAGCTGCAGCTTCGCCTTGGGACACCAGTTGCTCCAAGCAACACCACAGACTTGCGGATGGTAGCCTAGAGCATCAGGCGATCTGCCTGCAACTCTATGATGCAGGGGGGTTCCCATGCAGACAGACCATGGGCTGGGGTAACCACCGGGTCTGTTTAACAACAGACCCAGGCAGTGCTGGCCACACACAGATGCAGAGGTGCACCCCTAGAGCAGGTCTGGGGGTAGCCAGTCCCACATCCATCTAAAGACACCCACTCTTACATATGCAGGCAGAGCAAGCACACAGACAAACATGCACATACTCCAACACAAGCACACACACAGGTCAGGCAGACATTCATTCTCTCACATTCAGGGCAGATGAAAAGACACACAGTGACTGATAGCAGAGGAGTCAGCAGCATAGTTATAATAAGTGAAGCAAGTGCAGCTGCATCCAGGCCCACAAGTCTGGTGCCCCCAATGCATGTAGAATGTATGTGCACACTGGAGCGGAGTGCCCCAGCTGGGGCTCATTTCACCTTCTTCAACAGAACCAGTGACATGACAGTCTTGGCTACAGAGTTTGTGAGACTCAGGGCCCCAAAGCCACACCACTCCAACTGTTTCCACCACCACATGCAAGTTTATTCACAGTGAAAAAGTCCAAACATTCCCAAAATCAAAATATAAAGTTCAAAACACTTTTCACTAAGATTAGGGTGACCATACCTCCCCTTTAAAAGAGGACATTGGTTCCAGTGCAGCCCTGCACTATGTATTTTTCATAAGCATCCTCTTTTAAAGGGGAAGTATTGCCACCCTAACTAATATACCACCACAAGCCGATCTCTGAGCATCCAATCCTTCACTTCCCAAGCAGTACCTTAGCCCAGCTACAGAGCACCTTTGCTGGGGCCAGCCAGATGCAGACTGAGCCTACAGCATGGCTCTCTGCATTTTATATCCCGAGGATGGGTGTGGCCTGTTGAGGCAGTTCACTCTCTTAAAGGAACAGTCACTCCGAGTCCTCACCAGGGCTTATCCAGGCCCTAGTTCTGCAGCTATTTAGGGCCGACTGTCACTGGGTCTATTCCCACCTAGTAACCCTCTCTGTCCCAGGGCCCTGATCTCTTGCAAGACAATAACCAACCATGCTGCCCTGGGACCTGGTGAAGGAGGACATTTCAATACCCCACATGGCCTCCAGGGGCAGTGGGGGACTGGGCACCTCAAAGCATGACAACCATCCTCTCTATGGCAGGACATCTGGTCACCTTACCAATGGATTCAGTCCCTCCCCTCAAGCAATGAAAGAATGAGCACAGGGAGAGGGAGAGTACCAATGCACTTAAAGGAACTGAGCATATTAATCCATTCAGCTCCAGCTCAGTCCTGGCCGTGCTACATGTGCTAAAGAGTAAATGTGGATCCTCTCCTCTAGTAGACTTTGGAAACTGTAGCCTTAATTCAGTTGCCTCCAACCAAAGGATGCCACAGCAGGGCTGGCTTTACCACAGGCTGACCTGGGGCAACTGTCCTGGGCCCCATTATTTTCTCTACTTTTGGGGGCTCTACAGTGGCCCCCATTTTCACCAGGGCAGGGTGTAGGGCCACCACATGCTCCTGGACCCAGCAGGCTCCAAACCTGACCACCTTTAGGGCTCTGCAGAGGGTGCTCCCAAGGAGGCAGGACTATGGTGGAAGGAGCTGGGACATCAGGCCACCTGCATTTTATCTTTGCCCTGGGCACCGCAAATTCTAAGGCCAGCCCTGTGCCACAGATTGACCCAAAACCCCTCAATGGAGAAGCCCCACTCCCAGGATTCACATTACTTGCTTGCATAGCATTGCTGCAGATTGTCTATGCTTGCCATCCCATCACTATATGAGTTTCTCCCAAAGCTTTCCCTTCCATAAATAAGCCTGCTGCTCTCTGCCTCTCTCATTCCAGGCAGCTCCCTTCACGTAAGGCTGCCTTGGCAGGGGGTGGGGGCACAATTCACACATACACACAGAAGGGCCTGCGGCTCTTTGATTTAAAGGAGGAACACTTTTCCAGGCCCTGGGGACTGGTGCACAGGAGCACAGCCAGATGAGGTGCTAATGAATGCCTGATTGAAAGGACCGTCTGCCTTCATTTGCAAGTCAAGAAAGCCTGGTGATTCTGTATTGACTCTTCATCCCAGCCTGTTTCTATTGCTGGAGGAAAGACAGGCAACAAGCAAACTAGCGGAAGCCGGGCCCTCAGCTGTCTAAAGATGCATTCTCACAAGACAAAAAAGGCAGCAGAACCTGTTTCCCTTGCGTTTTCTTTTAACTGTCTGAAAAGAGTAGTTCCTGGGGTGCCTCACTTCTGATTCATAAATAACCTGCAAGTGTTAGGGCTCAAACCAAAATTTTAAATGGTACTAATTATTTCCTGTGAACATGGAGACACTTTCC
>QEPC01015074.1:144891-156647 GCA_003113815.1 Sphenodon punctatus | reverse complement strand
TTACATAACTCGTATCCTGTGGGTAGTCACAGTTTGTTAAAGGTAGACTATATTTTTTAGTTCAATAATAATTTCTAAATTGTTTGTAATTCTTTACAGTCCTTGGATAAATTACAGCACAGAAGTTCTAAAAATGCAAGAATTCAGACTAGAGGAACATAATGGTCTCTTCTAACATTAAAAACAATGATTTATGGTGTTTAGCTTGTATCTATTAAAATACATGCGTCTTCTAAACTGCCTATAACTTCCCTAATTTGCCACTGGTGAGATATAAATAATCTCCTAATAAACCACAACAGGTTGTGCATTAGTAAGCTATTGGCATATGCCTCAGCTGCAATGCTCTGCACAAGGCCAAAGGCTAAGTGTCTCCAGCCACTCAAGAATAGCACCAATAGCTTACTAATGCACACCCTGCAGTGGCTTATTGCTATTAGAGTGTGTCTCATTAATTTTACATTTTATTTTCCCCTTCTTTACAAAAATAAAGAAGAATTAAAAAGCAGCTTTATGGAGGTTTCTGCAAAGCATAAATATGTGTTCCTTTTGAAAATAATGGGTTAGAAGTTTAGAAGTAAATAACAAAATATATTCAGAATTGCAAGCAGATGATTTTTGTTCCAGTATTTTAAAAAAACTATAAACTCCTCCTTTGACCCCACCCCTCCAGCTGCTAGACTTAAAATCCCAATTACCCTGTCTGTTTTACGTTCGTTGACTGACAACTTTAGGTCACTTTTAAAATTAAGAAATAATCTGAACTAATGAATTCCCACATTTTGGCTCCAATAAATGTGCATGTGTGAGAACCAAGCCTACCCTAGAAAGTTCAGGGTGCCCTCCATGGAGACCTCTGTCTCCTGACTGTGCTGTCACCTGGCAGAAGGAGGGTTGGGGCCCAGGCAGAAGTTTCAGGTGGTGGCAAGGGTGGGAGGCAGGAGATTATGTCTGGCCACCCTGCACGTACACACCGATAAGCATATGTGGACCTTGAATCTGGACCTAAATCATTTACGCCACTCAACAACCAGCTCAGATTATGACCGTATGACCCTCCAGTGGAATAGTAGATGCTATACCAGCACTAGTGTAATTCCCATCCACTTCAGTGGCAATCATAGCTTTGTCAATGCTAGCATGCTGTCCTGCCAAAGGAACAAGTCCAAAGTTAGCACTCTGGCTGTCATTTACCAATGTACTGCAGCATATGTCTATTCTGTTCATTAGCTGACCCAGTTGAGACTTACTATTTCCTTGCTGAGCAGGAGTCTAAAGAATGCACATCAATGTCAGCACTTTTTTCTCCATCCACCTCCTCTTCTTTCTACTTGCATTTGAACTACACTTCCCCTTTTCACTTTTCCCTCAAAAGGTAACTTACTTTCTTGTATAAAGCTGTAGTTTGGAGAATTATGAATACCTTATATCAACTCGGGCCAAAATCTGAAGTTTTACCTAAACCTTTTTTAATGAAAGCATCAAAGGTGACTTGTGGTCCAATATGCTGATTTCAGAGATGCTGGATTGCTACATGTTCACAGATATCATTTAGTACCTTGGGGGAAAGGGACTTGGCCTTCAGTCAGTAATCCTGTTGAGCACAGGGATATGTTTTGTTGAATTTTTTATTGGAATGATGATGTCCTGGCAGTACATCATTGTGAGTTAATGCACAGCTGGTGGCAGCATCAAAATCTATAACCAACCAACTGGAATGGATATTTGAACAATCAGTGTCCTCAACCATACAGCAATAAACAATTGTGTTGATGGAACAATGATATCAAAGTTAATGACCTTGGTAATATGTCCTCTCGATCACTTTTTGTTCTCTCCTGCCACCTTGCCCTCGCCCTTCATTTAATCTTTATGCTATTTTCCTATTAGCTGATATTCACAAAGCCTTGCTTGAAATTTGTGAAATTATGTCCTGTCATCATTCATCATGAACACAGAGACAAACAAGGCTAATCATAAGAAACTGTTTATTTTGAAGCATGTATAATCTCCTTTAAAGATGTAGCCTTACATTAAAAAATACTTTAGCTTTGTTGTTTGAAGTCTCCCCACTTGAATAAAAGAAAAATTTAGGGATGGAATTTGGTATTTATTTCTGTTTCATTTTTTTTTACTTTGGTATTTTTTTCTGTTCTATTTTGTTTGCCTTTGAAGTCAATGGGAGCCTTTTCCCATAGATGTAAATGCAATCCCCAGTCAATGCAGCCCCAGTCCCCACAGCCCCAAACACAGCTTGCAGCTGGCCACAGAGTCAGGAGGTGGCTGTGGGCTCAGGGGGTGCCTTGTGGCTCTAGTATCTATTAGTATCTCTATCAGTATTTGGTGCTTTGGCATCAAAGGGGGCTGGCCATGCCTTGTTGGGGGCAAGGGTAAAGTGGGGCTGGTACTGGGGATTGGGGTGGCACTGGGTTGAGGGAGGAATGCTGGGGCTTTTAGTAGGTGTGGGTGCTTTGCTTCTGCATTGCAATTGGCTCCCATTGCAGATTGTAGACATTGAATTCTTATTTTTTGTCTCACAAACAGACTGAAGGTTGATTAGCATACCACATTAGCAACAATGTGTACTTATTTTCTTGTTTCTTCTGTGCTAACAACTGACCCAGATATCAGAGACTATTTCAAAGTTCATCAGCAGATGAACATAAATGAAACATAGTCCTGATTTTTGAGTAAAGGAAACTGGCCTGGAAATGTTCTTTTTAGAGTAGTCACTACTCACTACATCAATATGCATCAATCTCTATTAATGTCAATTTGCCCTAATTTAAAGTAAAGTGTTAAATAATACCATACCACCATGGAAGAATGGATGGAAATATGTCACATTATCTACAAATCCTTAATGCCTTCTGGCACTTCATTTTTCACCTAATACTGAAATTAACATTACTTGCCATATACCATATATTTGGATGTACAAAAAAATAATCATGCAGATTTACTGTGTCTTCTACAAAAATAAAAAATTCAGGAGAGTTTCAGGAACATAAACACATCAGTGAGACAGGAATAACTTGTATATTATTTAAAGCTGAGTCTTTTTAATGTGAATTACATTTTAGTGGGGATGAAATAAAGTCTTCTGAAAACTTTGGAATTTGGCGAAGATTACAGTATTCGGTTCAGAAAGTTCAAATTCTGAAGTTCCAAGGACCAGGGCTGTTATTCAGAAAACTTTGGAAATCTTCAGAAACTTCTGCACGTGTGTGGGGGGCTGGTGGACAGTTGAGCTTCTTCTGGAAATGAAACTTAGTGCCATACTTGGTAGGAGGGGGATATGGGAGGGGACAGTTGAGTGATAGTAAACCAGACAGCAAGTTTTGATTGGCTGGCCAAGCCAGATGGAAAACCTTTGATTGGCTGGCAGGGTAAAATAAAAGTGTCTGCAGCCGTTTTGTCAATTCTCTTTGGTGAATTTGGCTGTGTGCTACAGTGCTGCTGGATCTGTAAATAATCAGCGAGGGGGGGGGGCGTGCTGTGCCGTGCCGTGCCGTGCAGTTCCTGGTCTGGCTTGGCCTGGCCTGGTCTGGTCTGTCCATAGGGCCAATGATGGGGGATGGGGCTTATGCTTACCTTTACCATGCTATGGGCAGGTTTTTTTAATTAATAATAATAATAATAATAATAATAATAATAAATAATTGGGTTCCACATTGCTTCTAGTTCTGCCTGCTGCTTGATTAGCACCATGAGGCCAAAGGGAACTCTCTGCCTGGCTCCATTTCCCCTTGCCTGGTCTGTTCAAGTTACCAGTGCCACAGAACCATGCTATGACAAGAGGGTGCCAGTGTGGAGGGTGGGGGTGAATGTCTGATTTCCTTACTGGTTTGCTACTGGGAGTCTGGGTTGTCTGTTCAAGTCTGGTCTTTTAAAGTTACCACTGTGCCACAGTACCAATGCCATGCCAAGAGGGTGCCCATGGGTGTGTGTGAATGTCTGGTTTCCCTCTTGTGGGTGTTATCAGGCTGACTGGCTTTTGGTGGGATTTCTCCATGCAGTTGCACTGTTCTGTTGTATTCTTCTTGACTAAATGTCCCACTCTAGCTAGCCTGTTTTTTCTGTGCACTGCTTGGTTGGCATAATAATGATTTTACAGTGGGTGCACTCACTGCTGAGGTGGGCCATGCTGTGGGTGCACACACTATTTATTTATTTATTTCTGCACACATTTCACTTTTCTGGGGTTTTCTTCTGGAGTGATTGATCCACTCTTGCTAGCCTGCTTTTCTGGGTAGTGCTTTGGCTGTGGGTTCAAGAATGTTTGCTAAGATGTGACCAGCACTGGGGGAATGCTTGCTGGTTTGGCTGGTGATCCCATGAGGCCACACAGGGACCTCCCTCCCCCCCACCCCCGAAAAAGAAGAGCATACAGAATAAAGAATAGAATATAGAATATACAGAATATAGCAGCAGCCCAGTGAATGGGGGATCCATGGGGGGGGGCAGCATGCACATAGGTGGGAGGAGGCCTCCTCACTCCCCCCTCAGAAAAAGAGAAGCAGAGAAGCCCCCAGTACATCTGAGCAGCATGCTGGCCAGGAAGGAGAAAGCAGAACAGGACCGGAAGAGCAGCATCCTGGCAGTGAGGTGAGTCAGTCCAGGGAGCTGCAGGTATTCCTCAGAAATACTCACATTTTGGGGCACCTTGGGTGCCTGAAAATGCAGGTTCTACCCATCAAATATACTACCCGCTGCATGAAGTTAATGCGATATTTGTTGAGATAGCTATCCAGTCCTTTCTATGTCTATCAATACTGCAAAAAGCTCCACTTTCATGGAAACTTTTATAAGCATATGACATTTTTTTGAGAAAGAGAGAGAACAAGCTTGACTGTGAAATGGAATTTTCCATGTTGTACAAGACCACTCAATCCATTGCTCTCTAGCAGAATCTTTCACTTTCTCTTTTTTTGTGCAGGAAGAGATTATGTAGAATAGATATGATTGCCCAGGAGGAAAAAAATGAAGGCAGACAGATGGGTTAAATCAGTAGTTATGTAGGTCACTAACTGAAGTAAGTGAGAATGTCTGTTTTGATGTTTTAGCAGGAACTCTACCTGGACTTTTTCGTCATCTTCTTTGGTAAAGGCCATTCTCCTCTGTAAATGTCTTTGCTGGGCATCACTTTTGTAGTCTGTGCATTTATATCAAATTAATCCATGGTGAATTTTGCTCCGCTTTATTGGTCTTACAGACAAGGTTGTAGGTTTTTAGTCCTTATATTTTGGATCTTAAAGCAGAGTGCCAATTTTCTACATTTTAAAAAAAGAAATGGGAGTTTTAATAGCAGAAATTGACATTTTCCCCATATAATTCCTACTGACCTTAACTGAAGTTTAGCTGTACTCCAGTTGAAATCCCATTCCAATCTTCAGGAAGGGCATAGAAAGGTAATGACAGAACACATGAGACAAATATTTCCCCTGTTTAACTTTTTCTTTTTTATATACAGTGTAAGAGAGTTACTCCTGGCAATAAACCAATCCTTTTAAAATTTTTATTTATTTATTTATTTATTTATTTATTTATTTTAAACACAGATTGCTAAGCACTTGTCTGCCATAAAAATAAATTTTCTGTCTCATCCATCAGGCCATACAGCTCGGTGAATTTGTCACTTATCTTAAAATCTGTATCTAAAAAGGATGACGACCACTTTGCAACCTCCTTTTTCAAACAGTTAATACTGGAAATAGAGTCCAATATTCAACAGAATTCCTTCACATGTGGGCTTCACTTCCTTTAAATTCACACCACTCTTGCTAGCGAACTTACTATTAACCTTATTCATGTGCACACCTACTCTACTAGATGAGTCCCAGACCCACAGAAACTTCAAACATGCAGAAAAGTGACCAGTGAAAGAAGATACCTTTAATTTTGAAAGTGGCTCCTAGGAGAATCAACGTGCACATGCAGTGTTTAATTTATAAAAACAAATATCTTAAAAAATGAATTGCCGGGGTCCAAACCTGCTTCACAAGCTATGTTCCTTGCCTCACAAGCTATACTCCCTTCTCCAGAGCTTGACAGAACAGGGAAATGAACCCTATACTCCATCTAGTAACCCAGCCACTGGACTAAACTGCCCCTCTACAGCTGAATCAAAAACAGGAGTTCCTGCAATTGTTTATTGAATCTATAGGGTGGCCAGCCCAGGTGATGGGGCACAAAAGTCATTCATGAAAGCCAAATAAATCATCAATTCACCCACACCCACACCCAGGCTTTCATTTCTAACCCTGATATGGTCAATATTGGCCTTTTCATGGTCTTTCACATTTCTGGGTGCACATTCTTAGTGGGAATATTTCCTGGGGCTCAACCCCACCCCCCCTTGAATTGAATTGCTGGGTCTGACCTCTGCCAAGCCCACAAATTAAGCCCTGTGAACATGTAGGACTCAAATTTGATGGGTCTAGTCCAAAGTTCACATAAGTCAACGTGAATGCCTCCATAAGTCTTTGATGATCTGGTTTCAGATCAGAGCCTCTTTTCTGATCATACAGGACCATATATTATACACACATTATTATTTGTAGTTAATTCATATGTGTAAACTACACATATAACAGATATGACTTATCTATTATACAGTACAAGACAAAGTTAGTAGATGATTAAACCAAGACTTAACCTAAAATATTTTTGTTCTTAATAGCTACAACTGCTGATTTTGAAGCTGTAATGCAGAAGTGGACAAACTTTGGCTGCAGAGCCACATGTGGCTCTCTGGCCGTACTGTGGTAAATGGATGTGATAAATGGATGCAGCTCTTGGGATAAGGAAATTTCCCACCCCTGCTATAAGGGATACTTTATTAATAAAAAATATTTTAATAATCAACGTCTTTGCCTTAAAAATGTTTATGTCTGACTCTGCTGACAAGAGTGCTCCCATTAAAGCCTATGGGAGCTGCTGGAAAATCAGTTAATTTACTTTCAGGGCAGTTATTTAGGTGCTTAAATAATTAAATATAGGTGGAGATTCCTTATAAATATAAATTATTTATTGCGTGACACAGTCATTACATACTTTTAAAATCAAGACAGACAAGTATAAATATAAGCCCTTATCATCAGCAAATGACAACAAGAAAAGGAAAAGCAATCAAAACGTAGCTACAGAATAGATGATAACCTTAATTAAAATAAAATATAAATAAAATGCACTTTAGACAGAAAAAATTACAACAAATAACAAAGTTTTAACCACATCATGTCCACATGTCTGGCAGCTGCAGAATAGATGGTAACCTTAATAAGAGTATAAATAAATGCACTTTAGACAAAAAAATTACAACAAATAACAAAATTTTAACCACATCATGTCCACACAACTGGCAACTACTTTAGGTAAGAGCCTGGAACTTAAGGAATCTGTCCCTTGTTGCAAAAGCCTCAACAAGAAAAACAGAGACCGCATCCATGTATTTGGAATTGGTATCTGAGAGGGAATTGTGCAGTAGCTCGATACCAGTTCTCCCTGGGGCCTTCTCAATGAGGGGAACCAAATAATTTTGATGTGGCACATCATAGAGCCTACAAGAGAAAAGAAGATGTTCTACCATCTCTGCCTCCATCATATCAAAGGGGCACAACCTGTTTGCAAAAGGGATCCCATGGTACCGCCCCTCCAAGAGATGAGTAGGGAGAACATTGAGGTGGACATACAGAAAAAGATACAATCTTCTGGCGGAATAAGTGCCAGACAAATATGAGGCCATGACACCCGGATTAGGCTTCACATACTTAAAATGTGCCAGACAAGAAAAGGATCCAATAGCAGCATGATCTTCCTGCAGACTAATAGCCTCAATCCTGCTATAAACCAGGGACTTGGCACTCCCAAAGGGGGCTTCCCGCAAATGTTGTAAGTCAAGTCCCCACCTAGTCAGCTGATTACTCACAGCCTTAGCCCAAGGGTAAATAAATTAATCCCCTGACATAAAGGCCAAAAGCCCAGTAGGCACGTTGCCATAGACCCGGAGCCATAGGGAAGCTGCCTGTAACCACTCTACCCTACCCCAGGCCATCTGACCCAATTCAGTTCTGAGAGCAATCGACGGTGTCCCATTTGGGATGATAAGGAGTGACCTAAAGGCCCTGGATTGGAGGGAATTAAGTTCTGCTTGGCAATCTGAAGCCAAAATAACTCCCCATAGAGGAGCTGCGCGCACATCTTGGTATCTACTGTCCTAATGGCCAGGACCAAACTTCCATGCCCCTTCCTGCGAAACAGATGGGCAATTGCTGTAAGTGTACCCCTTGCTAGATTTACAGCCCTCTCTTCTTGTCTCAATCAACCAAGGGAAGAAAGGAATACAAGTCCCAAGTCTTTGCATGCCCCAACCTGGGCAATAGGGTGGTTCTGGATGTGCCATTGGTAAACCTTTTTACACCTCCCAAACACTAAAACCTTGGTTTTGGAATAGTTAATCTGCAAATTATTCCTAGCACAATACTCGGCAAGTGCCCGTAATTGCCTTTGGAGGCCAACCCTGGTTTGAGACATTAGGACCATGCCGTCTGCGTAGAGTAGGCAGCCCACAGCATGGGAAGCCAATTTAGGGGGAAAAAACTCCGGGGCTGACATACTAACTGGGAGGTCATTGACAAAAAGATTGAAAAGGGTGGTGGCCAAAATGCACCCCTGCCTAACCCCAGAAGAAACCATCAACCAAGAAGACAAATGACCCTGCTCTGAACAGCGAACTGCCATTCTAGAATTGGCGTGCAATAGCTGGATTAGCACAAGCAACCTTTTATCCCTCTGCATGGCAACAAGTTTATCCCAGAGCATCTCCCTATCCACTGAATTGAAGGCAGATTTTAAGTCCACAAACGTGCAGAAAAGCTGTGTATTTGTAATGACATACTTTGCAGTCAAGTGGTGGAGCACGAGGCAATGATCCAGGGTCGACCTATTCTGCTGAAAACCTTTCTGTTCCAAGCAGAGGATATGGGTCTCAGCCAGCCATTTATTAATAATCAGTAGGAGGTGCTTGGCATAATGGACTTAGCCATGATGGACAGGAGGCTGATAGGTCTGTAGTTCCCCAGATCACTTCTTGGGCTCCCCTTGTGAATAGGGACCAAAACAGCCTTGCCCCAATCATCCAGGAAATCCCCTGTCAAGTCCAAATATGTGGAAAAAAGAGGCCAAAAGGGGCGCCCACCAATCTACGTGGTTTTGAATTAATTTCCCCAGAATGTAATCAATCCTGGGAGCTTTATTGGGCTTAAGTGTTCTAATCAGCAAAACCACCTCATCAACACTGACCGGAGGCCAAGGAGGAAGATCCTTCAGGATATCTCGAATGGGAACCTCATGGGTTGTATCAGAGAAAATCGACTAGAAATGGTTAACCCATTGTTCGCTGGCAATATCCACAACCCCTCATGGTCTTGTCCTACCAAGAAATCCATTTGCTATTCTCCAAAAACCTCTAGGGTCATTGTTCCTGGCAGCATAGATCATAGAATCCCAGAGTTTAGCCAAGTATGCCTTTTTCTTTGGGGAGACTAGCTGACGGTAGGCTTTCTTAAGCTCATAAAACTCATGAGGTAGGACCAACAAATGTCTCATCCGATAGCTTTTGTACAAGGCTGTCAACCTGCCCTTGGTGGATCTACAGTCCTGATCATACCAGGGGCCCCACATACCTGAACCAGCGTGTCCAGTTTGGGAGGACTCCAACTGTATAGAAAGTCTAATGGCCAGCTGGCTTATTAGCCTCTCATATTCGTGATTAAGATCTATCTGCAGAGGGGAAGAAACTAGCAGTCCCCAGATGGCCTGGCAATGTACTGAGGATAATTCAGCCCCCAGTGCCTCATTTAGGGCACCCGACCATGGCTTCCTCCTATATCGCAAACAATTCCTGGAGGGGACACCAGCTGGAACTGCAGCACTAACAGGGGCATCCAGGTATAGTGAAAGTTACAACGGAAGGTGATCACTGTGGATTGCGTGGCCAACCAAAAATCTTTGACAAGAGGGACATCATTTAAAGATACGGCCACATAATCCACTACGCTTTTGCCCTGATGCGAGACAAACGTAAATTTGCCCTCCAAGTAACCATGGAAGGTTCTGTTCAATAGATAGAGATTGGCATTTGCAATCAGCCTAGCCCAATGAATGCCAGAGCCATTAATGGCTGCATCCTTAGAGCATCTAACTGCAGGGCCTTGGACCTCTGGATCTACCAGCTAGGGACAATGTTTAGAGAGAGCCTCATCTGCAGCTCCCAAGCGTGCATTTAAGTCCCCGGCAAGGAGAAAAAAAGCAGAAGAAAATTTACCTTGTAGATCCTGGACCAAGGCATCCAATTGGGGCCAGTAAGAGGAATGAAAGCTGGTCGCATTTGCAGGGGGAACATATAAAGAAATAATTGCAAAAACCCTCTTGCCAATCTTCCCCACCAAGGCCAATGCAATAGGTGCTTTAATGATAACCTCAACTACCTTAATGCTCAGCCTATCAGAAATTAAGCAAGCAATTCCCCCACACGAAAGCCCCCTCAAAGAATAAGGCACAGCCGGTGTGCAAAAGGAGTAGTAACCAGCGAAATATATATTCTCCCTAGCCCAGGTTTCTACTAGGATAAGAATGTCAAAATCTCTCAAAAATTTGAGAAAGGAGTCATCCCTGGCCCGAGCTAACCACCCAGTGATGTTCCACACACATACCGATAAGACCAAAGCAGAGCCAGGCTCTTGATCATAATGTGGAAAAACTCAGCTCTGGCCATCTTCACATTGCGTGGGGAGGGCCTGAGGGTCCTGAGAGATAGTATTTGGAAATGGATTCTGAAGATCTAAAAGGCACGACAAGGAAGATGAAGGATTGACACATACCCCACCCCCTCAGAGAACACAGGTCACTAAGAGATACAGCCTGATTTGTAGTACTCTGGTCTGCAGGAATCGAAGGCAATGGAACTGAATCCTGAGCAATATGAAAACCCTGTTCAAAGCAGGGGTCAAACACAATAAGTGCCTGTGAACTAGCTGACAAATGAGTAGACTGAGAGTCCAGGGGAGCTGACCTATCCATGGCAAGGTCCAACAGCCTAGTGTGTATAGCTCTACTACCATGGTCTCTAGTAGAGACCGAACCAGAATTAGCCCGTTTGGGCAAAACAATTTAATTGGCTTCACTAACCCTGCCGAGCCCACTCCTCCTCTGAGTACCTGGGGCAGAGCCTGCAACAAGGGGGACGGGGTAGAAGAAGAAAAAACCTCCGTTATGCAAACTCCCCATGAATACAACAAATCTGTACCAGCAAAAATTCTACGTACCAAAGATTCATGCCTAAAATGCACCACCAATCGTTGTTGCCCAGTCCTAGCTGGGAGAAATTGATAGTACAAAATTTGCCAAATAGGAACCCGCAAACTCAATATCTCATATAGATGAGTTTGTATGTCTTATTTAGAGTGCCAATAGGGAGTAAAACCACTAGGCAGAGGAAAATTTTGAAAGGCAATGGCCCTATTGTTAACCTGGAGTCTACCTGGGCCATGCACTCTGCTCCCCAATCCTACCCTGGGATAATTAGAACATATGGGAGATAAATAAGGATCAGCGCAAATTCCCCCATTGGAGCTCCTAGTATCAGGGCTTTGGGTCGGTGTAACTACATGGCCAGTTGTAAAGGACCTTTTATTGGGGTTAACCCCAGACTGTAGGGAATTATTAATTATTATTATTATTATTATTATTATTAT
>QEPC01015074.1:122730-139974 GCA_003113815.1 Sphenodon punctatus | reverse complement strand
AACTTCTGAACCGAACGCTCGAATGTCCGAACAGTTCGGAAAAGTTTGGATGAGTTTGGGGGCAGGAAAAACATGACTTCGGGTGGGAAAAATATGACTGGAAGGGGGAGGAAGCTGAGGAGCAGACTTCCTGGCACTAGGGGTGGACACCAGAGGTGGTTTCAGGGACAAAAATACCAATACCAAAAAAAAATTTGTTTCGGTTTCAGTATTGATAGCACTTTTTTGAATGTTTGGCTGAGTTCGGCCCAACTGAACTCCGCCGAACGAACAGCCGAACCCGAACTCGGGTTTCAAACTGAACATCCGAACATCCGAATGGCGTTCTGTACACCCATCCCTACTGAGATGGTCTCGCAGATAAGCAGGATCCAAGCCATTTAGAGCTTTATAGGACCAACACCTTTATAGGACCAACACCTTGAATTGGGCCCATAAGACAACAGGCAGTCAGTGCAGAGAGCGGAGAAAAGGTGTAAAGTGCTCGCGGTGGCCCGTCCCTGTTAGAAGACAGGCTGGTGCATTCTGCAGCCTCCAGACCATCCTAAGGGGTAGCCCCATGTATTATTAATTATTAATTATTAGTTATTAGTTATTAGTTATTAATGATTAATGTATAATGATTAATGATTAACGGTTAACGATTAACGATTAATTATTAATTATTAATTATTGATGATTAACAGTTAATGATTAGCGGTTAATTATTAATTATTAATTATTAATTATTAGTTATTAATTATTAGTTATTAATTATTATATAGTGCCAGCGATGTACCTGGTGCTTTAGAGAGAAAAAAATACACACGGTTCCTGCCCAAGAGCTTACACTCTAAAGACATGGGAAGGGGAGACAGGGAAGGGGTAACAGAGGGAGAGACAAGGGATGCAACATTCATGAGGATGCGAGAACTCAGGTACACGTTCTTGGCTTGGTTACAGTAAATTGGGAGTTTGCAGATAACAGGTGGGGGATAATCCTGGGTGGGGGTGTTTAGCAGGAGTTAGGAAGGGCAGAGCAGAAGAGGTGGGTTTTGAGGAGGGTTTTGAAAGTATGAAGGGAGGGGGCAAGGTGGACGTGGGCAGGAAGGGAGTTCCAGGCATGCGGGGCAGGGAGGGAGAAGGGACAAAGTTGGTTGGGGGAGCAGAGGAGGCATTAAAGGGTGAGGGAGGGGATGGAAGAGGAGTGGAATGCTCAAACAGGGATTCGGAGGGAGATCAGAGCAGAGAGGTAGGGGGGAGCGAGGTTGTTATGGACTTCGTAGGTGAAGACAAGGAGCATGTACATAATATGCTCAGGAAGGGGGAGCCAGTGTAGAGTGCATTACAGTAGTCCAGTCGAGAGGTAATAAAGGCGTGGATGATGGTGGATCCGAGTCTGAGACATACGGCCGCAGCCGTCGCACCAGATGTACTTGACAAAATGTTCCTCTCGCCACAACCTCCATCTGAGAATTCAGGTGGAGCTGTGGATCAAGGAGCACCCCCAGACCACAAACCTGAGCAGCCAAAGGCGGACAGACCCCGTCAATTACGGAAGTCACCATCCCCCTCATCCCTACCCCATCTTGTCGGGATTCAGCCTCAGATGGCTCGCCCTCATCCAGTCCCCCACAACTGCCAAGCACTGGGTAAGCACCGAGACTGCCAGGTCCGGGTCTCTGGAAAATGAGAGGTAGAGCTGTGTATCATCGGCATACTGATGACATCACACGCTGAACCCTCTCATGACCTCACCCAAAGGTTGCATATGCACATTGAACAGGAGAGGGGACCAAATAGAACCCTGCGGCACTCCACACCTAAGGTTCCAGGGAGATGATGTACATTCCCCAAGAACCACCTCCTGATTTTTACCGGAGGAATGAGCGGAACCATTCAAGAACAATCCCACTCACCCTGGCTTGGTTCCACAGCCTTGTAACCAACATCTCATGATCAACGGTATCAAACACCACCAACAGATCCAATAAGATCAAAATAGATGATCTGCCCTGATCCAATACATGGCATAGGTCATCAACCAAGGCCACAAGTGCAGTCTCTGTGCAAAACCCAGGGCGAAAGCCAGACTGTGAGGGATCAAGAAAACTGAGCGGGTACAGATGCCCCTGTTACTGCTGGGCCACCACCCATTCAATAACCTTCCCTAAGAAGGGAAGGTTAGAGACTGGCTGATAGCTGGCCAAGGAGTCAATGTCCAAAGATGGCTTCTTGAGCAGAGATCACACCACCGCCTCTTTGAGACAGGTCAGTACTCTGCCCTCCCTAAGGGAGGCATTGACTACCTCCAAAAGCAATGCCCCTAATGGCTCCCAGCTGGCCTTCACCAGTCAGGACAGGCACAGATCTAATTCACAACAGGTGGCCCAAACTGTCCCAAGGACCTTCACTGCATCAGTGGGTGATTCCCACTGAAACTAATCCCACAACAACAGACATATTGCTCCCTCCAACCCCACAGCAGCTCGGGTTGACTCACAAAATATTTTAAAATAAGTTTTTTAAAAATGCTCAATATACAAAAGAGTTACTAAAACATTGTAAAAACAAACAATAAAAGAGGTACAAAAAAAACCAAACAGCCAGGTCTTACAGGCCCAATGGAAGGCCAACAGGCTGGGAGCTAGGCGAGCTTCCTCAGGGAGGGTGCGACCTCCAAGAATGCCCTCTCCATCATGGCCCCATCACCTGGGTTCACCTGGGGGACCCACAAGAAGGTACCCCCAGCAGATTCCAGGACTCGGGGAGTGAGGTAGTCTCTCAGGTAGGAGGGGACCAGACTGTCTAGGACTTTAAAGGTAAAAACCAGCACCTTGAATCCGGCCCATAACGCTATAGGCTGCCAGTGCAGGACCTGGAACACTGGGGTAATGTGCTCCCTATGGCCTGTCCCCATCGGGAGACGGGCCACTGCATTCTGCACCAGTTACAGCTTCCGAGTCATCACAAAGGGCAGCCCCATGTAGAGTGAGTTGCAGTAATCTAGCCTTGAGGTGATGAATGCATGGATGAGGGTGGCCAGGCCAGAGTTTGAAATATATGGCTAGATCCTATGCACAAGATGTAATTGGCGAAAGGCTCCCTTTGCCACCGCCTCCACCTGACAATCCAGGCAGAGGCCAGGATCCAACAGGACCCCCAAACTCTGCACCTGCAGGGCTAGTGGGGGCGGATCCCATCCACAAGGTGGGCCATCACCTTAGCTGCCCTACCTGCCAACATCACCTCTGTCTTATCGGGGTTCAGTTTCAGTCTGTTCAGCTTCATCCATTCGCTCACTGCTAACAGGTACTGGGAAAGCACCAAGACTGCAGGACCTGGGTTTGTTGAAAAGGAGATGTAAAGTTAGGTGTCATCATTATACTGGTGGCAATGCACACCAAACCGTCTCATGACCTCACCCAGGGGTTGCATATAGATGTTAAATAGCAATGGAGACAGAATTGAAACTTGCCGTAACATCCCGGGGGCTAGATGTTTCTTCCCTCAGCACCACCTGCTGGCTTTTCCCCAAGAAGAATGATCAGAACCATCCTAAGACAGTCCTGATCATCCCCCCCACCCCCCCAGGTTCTGCAACCATCTCAAAAGCAACCCATGCTCCACCATATCAAACGCTGCCAAGAGATCCAGTAGTACAAGAAGTGTTGAATGTCCTAAGTCCATCTCTCAGCAGAGGTCGTCTACCAAGGCCACTAACTCAGTCTCGGTGCCATATCCTGGATGAAAACATGATTGAAAATGGTCTTGAAAGCCGATGCTATCCAGATGGCCCTGGAACTGCTGGGCCACCACCCGTTCAATAACCTTCCCTAAAAAGGGAAGGTTAGTGACAGGCTGGTATCTAGTGGGCGTGTCAACATCCAATTATGGTTTCTTAAGCAGGGGCCGCACCATCGCCTCCTTGAGGCAGTCCAGCACCCTGCCCTCCCAAAGGGAGGGCCTTTATCACTCCCGCCGGCACTGGTCCCAAGGTCTCCCCGGAGACTTTCACCAACCAGGAAAGGCAAGGATCTTATTCACAAAAAGTGGCCCTAATAGACCCCAGAACCCCCTCGGTATCGGCCGCCATCACATCCTGAAACTGATCCCACAAAGATGGACCAGATGGGGCATCCATAACCCTCGGCTCTCCTCCTTCTGCATCAATCCCAACCTCAAAATTGTGTTTCATTCGAGCGAAAAGGAGATAATTTATACATATTTATTTGCATAAATATGTATAAATTAACATAGCTTATATAAAGTGTCTACATTTTTAAAAGTTGATTGTCTACCTTAGAGGCTGGACTGCAGAAAACTTTAAAATAATTTTTTTTTAAAAAAAGCAAACAAGAAATAAGCCAATCAGAGAGAGAGATATGTTCACTGGTGGGGGCGATGACAGTGTAGCTCTAACTCATGCTGCCCAACCATGGCCCAGCTTCCTGTCTGCATTAAGTGGGGGGAGGGAGCTGGCTGCTGTACATGCCAGCTGGCTGCTGGGAAGCAGGGTCAATATCTTTCTGTATTGCCTAACAGTGTTGTCCATCCTCTGTGCAAGTTCTTGGCTGTGTCTGGTATTATAAAATGGGCTGCACCCCGGGGCTTTGCCCCCTCCACCAGAAATAGGAACAACTCTGAAGTGTCAAGGTTGTGCCCAGAAGAAAGATAAGCTTAGTTAAAGACATGATTGAAAGGGCACAGCTACCAACCATGCCATGTTTACATGAGAGAAGGGGTTACAAAGAAGGTGTATTCCAGGCTAGTCTTATATAGTCTATGAGTGAAACGTAAGATGACATCACTACAAACCTAATGGATATGAGAAGGGAGATTACATAAAGATTATGTTGAAAGAATTTGTCATTTAAGTGACAGATACAGAACATATTGTTTATAGAACACTGGTTTCATAAACAAAGCTTAGTTCAGTTATTTACCCCTTGTTTACGCTGTCTCTGTGTCTCTTCCACAAGTCTGAAGTGAGCTGTAACATTAAGAAAAAGCTGGAATGTGTGAAAGCACAGACTTATCAATATTGCCTGGAATGTAACTGTAGGAGGGGGTCTTCCCAGGGCCACATGGGGGCACTGGGGTGTCTCAAGGGAATTAGCTCTAACCGGCTGCCATGCTGATTCAGCCCGAGCCTTGGCTGAATCCCCCCATAGGAAGGGGATACCCTCCTATAAGACCCAAAACAGTCTCGCTCAGAGGGTATTATTCCACAGTCCTTTATTAGACTCAGTGTCCAGTGTACACAACTCCTGGGCTGCCAGCTCAGTCGCCTCCACCCTGCAGGCCCAGGTCAGTCTCTCAGAAGCTCATGAGCACCACAATATCAACCCCCTTGCCCATCTAGCCAGGGCTCAATGCCCCAGACTCTGGCCCAGCCTTCTCCAGGCATGAGGCTCCCTCCTGGGCACAGTCTATCCCAGTATCTGATTCTCCTCTTCAGTACCCTGGGGAGCATAGAGTAGGGAGACTTTGTCAGGGAGATGTGGTCCCTTCGGCTACCAGGCAGAGACTGCTTTCCTCTCTACCTTGCTCTCCTTATATACAGGCAGAGTGGGTGTGGCCAGGATCCCTTTCTTCAGTCTTAAAGGGCCAGTATCCTGCCTACTCTGTCACAGGGCCTCTCATCCTGTTTGCCTCACAGACTGATCACCAGCTATGGGGCTGGCTCTACCACGCACCTGTGCATGCTCAGCTGTCTGGCTGGCCCATCCAGCCCCCTTCTTAAAGGGGAAGCAGTCTAGCAGGACTGCTCCCTGCTACATTAACTATAGCAGCAAGCTAATTGCTTAGCTTGTTAGATGCTGGCTGACTTCTGTGTTACTGTTAGAACAGGAGTGTAATGATTTTAGTTCTCTGTTGAGATTATCTCAGAGCAACTATCCGGGGGGTGGGAGGCAGTTACCACATCTGGTACCCGGAGCTGAGATCTATCTTGTACTATCTGGAGTCCAGGCAGGTTATTTAAATTATTCCACTGTAACCAAGTAACTCAAAACATAACTTTCCTGCCAAGGTCAGCACATCTGGTCACTATATTATTTCTTCCCTGTCTCTCCCCTCCCAGAGATTCCCCCAGTATCAGACTCTTTGTTTATCTCTGACTGGTATTCCTTCTCTCCCTCTTTGTACAATCAAATGCAGTGAGTGACTATTCCTAGTTACTCGTATTACAGGTACTGTGTTATCAGAAAATTGTAGAGTGAGTTCAAAACATTCAAAAGTGCTTCCCCCAACCCCCCAAATAGGAAAACTCCTACATAACATGTCAGCTTCCTCCTCCTTAGCCAACTCTGCAGGATTCTTCTTCACTGTATGAACAGTCTTGCTACTGCAGGATTTACATTAAAATGCCTGAGAGCCTACCTAGGTCTATGCTATAGCCTGTATTGAGCAGACTTTTAAGTATGTTCCTGGGATTATCTCTACCTTTCATTTTCTCCCCCTATAGCTGTACTGTAATTTGTAAAGATAATTGTTTTAACTTTGATAACTGTTGAAAAGATTAACACAATCACGATCACCAGAAATAGCTATAGTCCAAGTGGATTAAAGGTGTCCTTTTGGGTAACATGCTTGCCTTATAAATAGGCTCAATTAAACCAAAGTAAAGGCTGAACACTGGAGAAGCACATCACAGTAAGATTACTAACATCTTTAAACACTGTGATTATTTAAGATGATAGCTTACTAGAAGGATCTACAGAAATGCAATTTTAATATTACCACTCCCAAGTGTTTTAACAGTCATCCTTTATTCCCAGTTTGTACTCTGCATACCTCCTGCAGTCCTTGAAAGTGTCTGGCATGCTCATTCTCCATGCTCTAACAAGATAAATATACCCTTGGTTCTACTGAAGTCTTGAACAGTGTATTTGACTTACATAAGGGAGGACAATTGGTTTCCACTGATATTCATCAAAGGTAATTTCCACCAGAATCTAAAAGGGTATTTATCTGAAAAGTTTAGACTGTTCCAGACTAGAAATTAGGAGTAGAATAGGAACAAACATGCCAACTAGGTCCATAGAAACAGATTTGCTTCTTCATTATCCCTTTTGTGTAGGTATTTAAAACCTAAATATTCATTCAGTTGTCTCACTTATTTCGTTTTACTTGTCATCACTAGAAAATTAGAACTGGAGACAAAGTAGTTCAGATGATATCTTCCATTGGACCATCGATTGGTGAGAGTATGCAAACTTTCACTCAAAGTATTTGGTCCAATAAAAATGATATCTGAACTATTTTGAATCCATCTTTTGTGACCAATACATCAACCACTCTCTCTATAAAAAATTTAAAGTATCTGTAAGTAATTTAAAAAACAACAACACTCTTCTATATAGCTAGTTACCTAACTTTGGCTTGTCATTCTGGGTGCAGCCACACGAGATGGCTACTGTGCCATAGGCAGCCTTAGCCCACTCGGGGTATCCTTACCACATGATGCACTGCATTGCATGGACAGCAGTCGTCAAATATTCTTCCCCCCACATGGAGGGTGGGCAGCGGGATGCTACATGTTATGTCCTCGGAAAAAGACCAAGGAGACTTTGCATATCAGCCTTACCCAAAATAGAGTACGGTTTGACAGCTTGTCTTCCCAGTTGCTGTCTGCCCTGCAACGTTGTGAGGTCTCAGCCATGGGTGGGATAGTGGTGAGGCCAGAGGGAGGGAGGCGGGACAGGGCCATATTCTTGTTCATGTGGCTGGTGCCTTGGCTCACCCTGCTCCATGGCAGGAAGTCCAACAGTGGCCTGGCTTCCCTGCATGGAGGGGGTGGGAGGGGGCAACCATCTGCCATACTCCCCACACTGGCCCCACACTGTGTATTGCCTGCCACAGTGATACACAGGGATAGGACCCTCACGAGCTCTTGTGGCTGAAGCCACGGTTTCTCAAACTTTTCTCAGCTCAGGTACACCTATGCTTCATTTATCAATATTCACCACATGACCTTATTTTTTAAACTGAATGTGACATCAAGAACACATCATACATGTAAGTATAGACAAAATTAAGTAGGATTCTAGCTATTAAATTATCCACTTTTAATATTTATGGTGTGCTGCTTGACACTTCTGGAATGCTTCTGGGAAGCATTTGAAGGCCATGCTTGATAACACACAGAGGTAAACCACAGTGTCTCACGCTGTTTAAGAAGGTTGAGAACTGCCGTCCTTACTCATCCAATTTATTATCTGAATATTTACCAGGTGGAGCTGTTTATATCTGTAAAATTGTGAGAGTCCTAGTTAAAAATACAGAAATGAAGAACCAATTAGCAGTAAAATTTGGAGCCTCTTTACTAGGTCAGTAACTGAAATCAGCCCAGAATAAAAGTTAATAGAAGTCATTCAATATTATCATCTGTTCTGTGACCTCTGTGGAAAGATTTGCTGTTTTCTATCTAGTTCTTAGTGGGCAAGTTTTCACATAATAAAATATACTATTAGAATGGACACCAAATATTGCTCAGTTATTGTACCCCTTCACGCTTCAGGTGTTGAGACATACTGATGAAGCTGTTTTGGGAATCCTGCACTATTGATGCCCCATACACTGCCCTATGGAAGAGACTGTGCTTTGTGGGACACCCTCCAGAGGGTAAGTACCCCCCCTGACACCACCACCCCGCTAGGTCCCTACCCAACCTTCTTGGCCCTGGGGCCTCACCCAGAATTTCACTTCCTGTGAAGAAAGGGGGGTGGGGAGGCAGAGGGCAAGGCTTTTCTCCTGCTCACCTCTGGAACACACCCCGGCCCCTTTGCCTGCCACCTATTCTCAGTGAGATCTTGGGGGGGGGGCGGTTGAGATCATGCAAGGTCTCACCCTCTCGTCTTGAGAGATTCTTGTTGAAGGGGGATTCTAATCTCGTTTCAGCCCTAGGATGTAGCCACCTCCACCTGAATTCCGCACCACAGAGTCATGGGCATCCAAGGAGCAACTGCAAATTTATGGTGTGGAAAAGGGGACTGTAGGGTACAAAGATGAATCCCTGACTAGTATTTATTATTATTATTGTTTATTTATTTATTGCTACATAGATCAATCTCCAGTTTTACCAGCAATTGACGACCGTTAGCTTAACATCAAAAAAATTTGTCTTGAAAGATTTTTTAAAAAATATAAAAATATATAATATCTGGCTGCGACATTGCAGTGTAGGTTATGTTATTGGATGGCATAAGGAGAATTCAGATACTGGTCACATTCATATGAAGTGCTAATTCATACGAAGGGCCTCCTCCCAGGCCCGCTGTGAGGAGTTTGCCACTTACTTTGCAGACAAGATCGCTCAGATCCAGAGTGACTTCGACACCATATTGGGGGCAGTAGGGGAGGACCGTGAGGTTATGGAGGTCCCGTATGGATCATCTTTTTGGGATGAGTTTCAGTAAGTGATGCCAGCTGATGCGGTAGGTTTCCTGGGGTCTGTGAGAGCCACCAGTTGCGAAATAGATCCATGCCCATCCTGGTTGATGAAAGCCTCCAGGGAGACCTTGGGGACGGTGCTGGCGAGGGTGGTCAATGCGTCCCTCCGGCAGGGGAGATTATCACCCAGCCTCAAGGAGGCTGTGGTGTGCCGCCTGCTTAAGAAACCATCATTGGATGTGAACACACTCACCAGCTACCAACCTGTCTCTAATCTTCCCTTTTTAGGGAAGATTATTGAACAGGCAGTGGTGACACAGCTGCAGGCACATCTTAATAGCATCGGTTTCCTTGACCCTTTTCAGACTGGGTTCCACCCCGGCTATGGTACCGAGACAGCGTTGGTGGTCTTGGTGGACGATCTCCAGGAAGTTCAACCTTTGTCATCCTGCTAGACTTCTCAGCCGCCTTTGATACCATGGACCACGGGCTGCTGTTGAGATGGCTGTGAGACTTGGCGGGTCTGGATGGGACTGTTTTGGAGTGGTACCATTCATTCCTCTTGGGTAGGACCCAGCGGGTGGTGCTGGGGGCTGAAATATCATGCCCCTGGGCCTTGACCTGCAGCATTCCGCAGGGGTCGATCCTGTCTCCATTATTATTTAATGTGTATATGCAGCCCTTGGGGGAGATTGTGAGAGCGTTCAGGGTGCGTTGTCACCAATATGCTGATGATACTCAGTTGTACCTCTCTTTTTCAACTGACCCAGGCCCTGCCATCTCATTGCTTTCCCAGTGTTTGGAGGCTGTGGCGGATTGGATGTGGCAGAGCAGACTGAAGCTCAATCCCGACAAGATGGAGGTGATGTTGCCCTCCCATCACCTCCATCTTGTAAGGCAAGGGAGGTGTGGGCCCTCTGGTGGTGGTGGTGGGGTTCACCCGCTTGCGGCCCAACAGGTTCAGAGCCTGGGGGTAATTTTGGACTTGGGCCTCTGTCTGGATCGGCAGGTGGAGATGGTGTCAAAAGCTGCCTTTAACAAGCTGTATCTGGTGCGGAGGCTGTGACCGTACATCTCCAGGCCTGACCTGGCCACCCTCATCCATGTCTTCATCACCTCAAGGCTCGACTACTGCAATGCGCTCAACGTGGGGCTTCCCTTGACTCTGGTTCAGATGCTTCAGCTTGTGCAGAATGCAGCGACCCGTCTCCTTACAGGGCCGGGCCGGTGGGAGCACATAATACCTGTGCTCCGAACTCTGCACTGGCTGCTGATAGTGTACCAAACCAGGTTTAAGGTTTTGGTATTGGCCTATAAAGCCCTACATGGTCTGAGCCCCTCATACCTCAGGGACCGTCTCGCCCTCCAATTCTCAGAGCGATCTCTTCAGTCTGCTTTGGGGGCCTTCTTGGAGGTCCCCCGTGTTAGATGGTGTTAGATGGTACAATGGAGAGGGCGTTCTCAATAGCCGGCCCGTGGCTTTGGAATTCCCTCCCAGAGGAAGCCCATCTGGCCCCAGGCCTGTTGGCATTTCATCGGGCCTGTAAAACCTGGCTGTTCGCCCAGGTCTTTGGGGGAAGTAGGGGAGGGGAGGTTAGAAGGTTTTTTTTTCTGGCTTATTTTATGTGTTTAGTTTGAATGGTTTTACAGTTGTGTTAGTTTTATGGGGGGAAGTTTTATTGTGGGGAATTTTTTTTGTACGCCACCCCGGGATGCCTGGGCATGAGGGGGAGACTAATAAATATTTATAATAAATAAATAAATAAATAAATAAATTAGGGCCCCAATCTAAGGCTCAGTAAAGATAATGAGTATCTACCTTGGTTTCAAAAAGTATTGGATCCACTTTGAGATCCAAACCCCTGTTCCCACAGCAAAACTCTTTTGGAGAGCTTCTACACTACTGTTAACCTCTGATCACCACAGTACACAACACAGTGTGTGTATGTGCGCGTGTGTGTGTGCAACTGGAATACACGCTAATGCTGCTTAGAAGTGCTTCCAAGTAACTGTAATCTGTACGACTAACATATAGCACTTAATGGACTCAATGCTTGCACTAGATAGGGATGGGCGAACAGATCGCGGTTCGGGTTCGTCCGTTCAGTTCGACTGCGTTTGGTTCGTCCATTCGGTTCGGCTGTTTGGTTTGGTCACTGGGTTTGGGTTCGGCCATTCAGCTGTTCTAGAAATGTTTTTATATGGTTTGGGGGGGGGATTATATGGTGTTTTTTTTGTTTTTTATTTGGTTTTATATGGTTTTTTGGTTTTTTTATTTGGTTTTTTGGTTTTATATGGGGTTTTTTTATTTAAATTTTTTATCTAATATTATATCTATCTATCTACACTAAATCTAACTGTTATTAACTATTCTAAATGCTATCAACCAAATGGATTATCTAATAAGTACACAGGCATACACAGTTTGTAGGAACAAACACTAAAACTAAATCACTAACGATATCTCTATCACTAAGCTAACTCCTACAACTGTCTACTATCTCTAACCTCTTTCTCTCTCTCTCTCTCTCTCTCTGTATATATATATATATATATATGGGGGATGGGGGAATCACAAACAAAACAAGGTTTCAGTTTAAGGTTTAAGTTTCATTTCAGTGCAAAACTGAAATGAAACTTAAAGCAATCTAATAATTCTACTCTAAATGAAAAAAAAGGGGAAGGGAAGGGAATCTGGAATGGAATATATGGAAGAGGTAAAGGATTCAATGGAGGAGGGAGGGAGGAAGGAAGATTGAACACAGAAAACACATGGAGGGGTTAAAACAAAAAATAACCACTAGCTAAGCTAAATAAATGAATGAGAATATGGGGGTAGATGGGTTGGATGGGTGAAATGGGAGGAGGATTGCAATGGATTGGGGAGCTGGGAAATGCTGGGAGAGGGAGCCTTCTGAAACGCCTGCTGTTCAGAAACAGTGACTAGCTCAGAAGGTGTTGGGAAGGGGGGAGGCATATCGGGGTTTTTTTTCTTGCAATCCTGTCCACCCCTGGTGCCTGGAATTCTGTTCCTCAGCTGACTACCTCTCCCTGTCATGATTGACCTTCCAATGACCCTTTTTTGCCACCTGAACTCACCCGAACGTGATCCAAACTGACTGAACTGTTCAGTGATTTTAATGTTCAGAATTAAGTTTGGTTCTGTCAGTTCATGTTCAGATTCAGGTTCAGGTTCGGTCGTCCAAACAGGCCGAGTTCGGGCTGAACTCTGAACTTCTGAACTACGTTCGCCCATCCCTAGGACTAAAGGACTGGCACAGCAGAGGTCCAACAAACTTCCATAACCCTGAACACTTTTTCCCTGTGTTCAGATAGAGGAAGTGTAGATCTGTTTCATATGTGCCCATCATGGAATTCCCCTTCACCAGTTAAATACTAACCAACTTAGTAACAACACAGTCCTTTTATGCCACAACTCATATGGCACAGTGGGGCCATAACTGTATTAAGAATATGTCATTTTGAATTCAAATAGGCATAACAGGGCCTAAGGGCCCTTAGGAGTGGCCCTTAATGGGGCCTGAGGTGGCAGGGGGTGAAAGTCTGACAGTTGTGGAGGGGTGGTAATTAGTGGGAGAATTCAAGGTTTTTTTATAGTTTATTGGGGAGTGGTGGGGGAGGTAGAGGGGAGGGGTTGTATTGTATTGTTTATTGTATTGTGTTTGGTGGGTGGGATGTTAGGAGGGGGATGGATGGAGAATGACTGGATTAGGGAGGGTTGGATGGGTGGTTGTTTGGGGGGGAGGAGGAAGGTTCTCCCCCACTGCCAGGGAGGGACAGTCAAAGGAGGGCGGGGTCATGTGGGTTGGCCGGGGGGAGGGCATGGCTCTATGGGTCATGATGGGACTGGGGAGATATGGTCTTACATGGAGGGAGGTGAGATCAGTGAGGTTGGACAGGTGTCACGTGTGTTGCATGTCCCACTCACTACCCCCCAGGCAGATGACAGGTGGTTCTTGGTCAGAGGGTACTTGGTCACCCTTACTGGTGGTGTTGAATGCAAGATCAGTGGTACATAAGGCAACAACAGTTCAGGAAATGATCCTGGATTGTGCCACTGAACTCGTATGTAACACAGAAACCTGGCTGGACAATGAATAAGGGCTTATTCTGGCTGATCTTGTTCTGGCTGGGTATTCCGTGCAGCACCAGTCATGGTCGGAGGGACAGGGTGGTGGTTTAGCCATGATTTTTAAGGAGGGGTGGTCTGTTAGGAGGGATCCGGTGCAATCCATATTAGGTATTGAGGGTCCGCACCTTGTGTTTGATTTGGTGGGGGACAGTCTGGGAGTGCTGTTCGTATACCGTGCACCTACCTCTACAACAGTCTCCCTGCATGCTCTGGCAGAGGTCGTGTCATGGGTGGTGTTGCAGTCCCCAAGAACAGTGGTCCCGGGGAAACTCAACATTCATTAGGAATGTGCAAACGTGGTTCAGGAACTCGGAGTTTGGACTGAACTCGGTCCAGTTGGATGATTGAACTTAACGGTCGAACCAAACCGACCGAACCAAACTTGACCCGAACTCAGAAATGACCGAACATTTGGGTATCATTTGGATGAGTTCGGGCAGCAAAAACATGACTTGGAGGGGGGGAGCATCTGAGGGGCAGACTTCTTGGCACCAGGAGTGGAGAGGCTTGGAGTAGCATCCAGCCTGCCCAATCACCATCCCTTTTTTCCTCAGACCACTGGCTTCGCAGTCTGCAATTGGACATGGGGGCCATGGGGCTCTTCTCTTGTTTCAGTCTTTCAAGTTCGAGCTCTTTCTTTTTTTCTTGCTTGAGTCTTTCTAGTCTGAGCTCCTTTTCTTGTTTCTGTCTTTCAAGTTCAATTTCTTTCTCTTTATCTTGTTTCAGTCTTTCAAGTTCAATCTCTTTCTCTTGTTGCTTTAGATTTTCTAGTTCGAACTGCATCCTTAGTTTCTCTGCATTTTCTATCTCCTCCTTTTGTAATTTCATTTGTCTCCAGGTCCTTCATCTCCTGGTTGGTGGTCAGGTGGAGGGGAGTTGTGTTGCTTCCGAGAGACAAAAGGTAAAACAGCTTTCAGAAAAGAATTGTCTTGGGGAACGCAGCTCAGAAACAGAGCTGGCATGTCCTGCAGGACAGGTCTGGCTTGCAGAGATTAGAATAGAGGAAATAGTTAATAGGACCCATGATCTTTATTCCCTACATAGGGATGTGCAAAGAGAACCATGTTTGGATGTTTGGCTTTTCAGTGGTTTGGGTCAAAATTTGGGTTTGGATTCAGTATTGGGTTTGGTCGGGCTCTGTTTGATCTTTAGTTTGGTGGAATCAGGAACTGAAAATGACATTTGGTTTTTGAAATAAAGGGTAAGAAACAAAAAACATATTTCCCACTATAACATTTTAGTTTCTTATTCCATTAAGAGGGAATTTGGTGAGACTCTACCCCCAATGGAGGGTACTATCTGTACCAAAATTAGAAACAATTAGATAAAGTGAACCATTTTCAGAAGCAATTGAATGTTGTGATTTTAAGAAAAGCTCCATACACATTCATGGCTACAACTTCTTTATCTTGCATCCAGTGTTCATGAAACTTGTGCATATTAAATCCCTACATAAGCTTAATAATTATGCCAATTTTAAGAAAGAGTGGATAAAGGGTCCCAAGGGTATAAGACATTAACCTGAAAATACATTTCCAGCTGTAACATTTTGATATTCCATTCTGTTTATAGGATATTTGGCAAGAATGTATCAAATACCTTTCCTGCCATTTCAGCAAATGTACAGGATATTTTGATAAAGGGACCCAATTATATAAGCAATTGATGTTGTCCCCATGAAGATCATTATACAGATGAATATCAGCATATTCAGTGCCAGTCAGAGGCAGGCACCCTGCATGGCAGGGGGAGAGAGACTGTAGGAGGAAGGATGTGGAGCAACCCCAAAGACTGACAGACACATTCAATGGCCAAACACATTACTGCAAGCTTCTAGCTTTACAGGACCAATTGGTAGTGGCTTCGAGGTGGGCATAGGGGGCGGCCCTGAGGCGGGCATAAGCAACATAACTGGGACTTCTGAGATAGCATTCCAGAAGTCAGGAGACATAGTTTAAACACATCCAGGCTGGCCAATTATCATCACAATCACATCCTGCAGCACTGAGACAGAGGAATTAAGAGAATCTCTATTGAATCTTTCCTAAACAGATGCTTCTGACTTCCCAGAAACAAGTGGGGGAGATATTTTGGGATGGTTCCAGCACAGAATGAGGATATTTGGTTGACATTTCTGTTGGTCAATTCGCATCAAAAACCGATCTTATACCATAGTGACATGAGAGAATCCCAGGCTTTGGCCCCTTCTCTACATATGTTGTACAGGCATATAAATTGGGACTCTTTATAAAATCTTTCTGATATTTGGCATAGATGATCATGAAAGTGTAATATATAGCCCTGCCAAATTTCATGTACACTGGTTGGACTAAAAAGATGTTATAGTCAGACATACATTTATATGTTAATTGCTTATACCACCAAGACCCTTTTTCCAATCCTTCTGAAATTTGGCAAAGATAGTAAATATGGGAAGGGGTATAAACTGAACAGGTTTCACATACATTAGAAATGCAGCAAAGGAGTTACAGCTAAGAATGCATATGTAGAATATTGTAAAATACAATACTTAAACTGCGTCTAAGATTGGATTCCTTCATCCGATCGCTTTGAAATTTGGGAAACTTAATTCTTTTTATTGGAGGTATAGGCACCCCAATTTTCAGTCACATAGCATAAAAAAAAATGTTACAGCCAATAATGTGTTTTCCATTGAAACCAATGGAAATTCAATTCCAAACTCATGGAACGCATCCGAACCGAATGTTCAAATTCAATTTCGGTTCACACGTTTGGTTCGGTTGACCTAACTATTCGAATTCGGTCTGAACTCCGAACTTCCAAACAGCGTTCGCCCATCCCTATCCCTACAAGACACAGAGGCTGCCAGAGATAAGATTACTGAGCATGGTAAACTGAATCAGGAATTTCATGGAGGGGTGTCTGAAATAACACTTGAGGGTCTTTACACCTAGTCCACAAAGTCAGACTCCAAGGAAGGAGAAATACACGGTTTTAAAGACCCAATGGATCCTGGGGGAACAAATACAAATTTTGGGGCAGGGAACAAGAGATTCTGGTGACAATAGCCCCTTGAGAGAAGCAACTTTTGGGTGGGTGATTGATTTGAATGCAACTAAGTTGAAACATAGCATTACAGACACAGGGGAAAGACAAAGACTAGAGAACAATTCTCTCTGGACTGGGAATGATGACAATTCTCCAGGTGAAAAGCTTACAAATGCTGACAGTGATGAGCCGTTTAAAATGCAGAGTAACACAGACAATGCGTGATTTCAGACGTTACGGGCGGGCGGTTCACCACAGTGAACCCCCAGGGAGGGTGAACAGCACAACCATGCCACGGGGTGGAAAAACAACCCAAACAGACGTGACGGGACCTGGACCACGGCCGGTAACCGGGCCGAACCATCACGGACCGGGGCAGCACAACAGATGTGCAGCCGAACCCCCGCCATGGTCAAAACTCCCAGAAGGCACCGGGAAGGGGCGGGACATAGACATGGACGCCTGAGGGCAAACGAAGCCAAAAGGCACACAAGGTAACGCCCACACAAGGGAAATGGGAAGGGAGGGGGGAAGAGGGAGAACAGGCTGACAGGCGACACACACAGCACACGCACGCATACACACACACCAAGCGGACTCACAACAGGACACAGTGCACGACCACATGCCCGGGTACACACACAAACACACACACACACACACACACACACACACACACACACACA
>QEPC01015074.1:62777-113940 GCA_003113815.1 Sphenodon punctatus | reverse complement strand
ATAGATGAAGACAGTTGTAGGAGTTACCTTAGTGATAGAGATAGCGTTAGTGATTTAGTTTTAGTGTTTGTAGGAGTAGGTCTGTGTACTTATTAGATAGCCAATTTCCTTCATAGCATTTAGAATAGTTAATAGCGGTTAGATTTAGTGTAGACAGATATATATAATATTAGTTAAAAAAAATAAGAAAACCCCATATAAAAACCAAAAAACCAAATAAAGAACAAAAGAAAACCCAATAAAAAACCAAAAAACCATATAAAAAACAAAAAAAACCCATAACAACACTTCCCGAATGGCCGAACCGAACAACCGAACAGCCGAACCGAACAGCCGAATGGCCTAACCGAACGCCCTGTTCGGGCGAATGAACCAAACAGCTGAACCTGAACTCAGCGAACGAATCAAACGAACGAACGAACCGAACGGACGAACCAAACGCAGCCGAACTGAATGGCCGAACCCGAACTGCGATCTGTTCGCCCATCCCTATGCAGGAGCAGGTTCAGGTGCTTTGGAGTCGGATGTTCCTCGAAGGCCACCAATGTCCCTGACCCCCATTATTGAAGTGATCCCCAGAAGTCCAAGACTGGTGGATCCCACCCCGGCTGATAGAGGCAGGGCCCGAAACCGCGGACAATGGCAGCAGGGAGAGGAGCAGCAGCATCAGCTATAGGGGGCACAGGGAGAGTGGCAGCAGCATGGTGGGTAGACCATCAGCCTCAGGGTCCCAGTCCTCCCCTTCGCAGGACATCACTGTAATTGGGGACAGCAAGGCAGACACTAGTCCCACGGAGGAGATGTCTGGTGCTGAGGCGATGCCTCTCCCTCTGAGAGCTGTGTCGCCAATATGTTCTGCCCCTCCCAGCAGCGCTGACAGTGGTGTGTCACCCCATGTGGTCCAGAAGGCGGGGGGGGGGGGGAAATAATCTGTATGGGCACATTTTAAGTTGGTGCGGGTGGATGATCCCAGGGAGATTCAGTGCACTTGGTGAAGCATGGGCAGTTGCCCACCAGCTTTAGAACAACTGCAATGGTGATTGGCGAGGCACCTGAAGGGATGCCACAGTGCTGTGCTGCTAAGCGGGCAGGCAGGGGCAGTGGACGCCAGTGGTTTCCCAACTGCAGCGGCCAGTCGTCCGCCTCCATCAGCGGGCAAGTGTCCTGCTCCAACAGCTGCCTCTAGCAGCAGGACTGGTATTGCTGCTAGGGGGGAGCAGCAGCAGCAGCAGAATAAGAAGCAGCATCAGTCCACTATGGAGGAGCTGAGGTGGGGGCAGCTGCAAAGTCTCTCGTCAGCTGCAGGATGTGCAGGGCAGCGTGGCTTTCAAGCAAAAGCCACGCGTATGTTGGGGGAAATGATTGTTCTAGGTGGGCAGCCCTTCTCAGTGGTCGGGGACATGGGATTCAGGTACCTGGTTGGCTTCCTGGCCCCCCAGTTTAAGCTGCCCTTGCACACCACTCTGAGTTGGCAGGTGGTGCCAGCCCTGTACCAGGAGTTAAAGAAGCGCATGAGGGAGCAGCTGGTAGGGACTGGGGGTGCCAACGTCCACTTCACCACAGACTTGTGGTCGAGCAGGAACGCTCAGTACACCTACCTGGTGGTGATGGCACACTAGTGGCAGGACCCGGAGGCAGCATTTGGCAGTGGCAGGAGGGGTCCCGAAGCAGGGTGTAGGTGGTCCTTGCTTCAAGCAGAAGTAATGGACAGCCCTCATACATCTCACAACATTGAGGCAGCCCTGACCACCATGGAGAGGGAGTGGGTCAAGCCAGGTGCACCCTTCACCAAGGAGTGCGTGGTCACCAATAATATGACCAACATCTTGAGGGAAGTCCACGAGGGGGGCTTCACTAGCATCCTTCGCGCTGCACACACCATTCTCCTAGTGGTGAGGGATGCTCTGAACTTGGGGGAGAAGAGGATAGGGGCAGGCACCCTTAGCTCCCTGATCGAGCGGGGGAGGAAGCTGGCCGGTTTCTTTAACTGGAGCATGAAGGCCAGTGACCTCCTCTGGGCAAAGGAGGCTGAGCAAGACTCCCCAGTGCACCAGCTGGTGCAGGATGTGCCCACACGGTGGAATTCGACCTTCCTGATGCTCGAGCGGGTTATTGAGCAGAAAGCCACTTTGCATCAGGTTCAACTGGTGATGGACAGCATGGCACCTCCAGGGTACAATGGGGTGGAATGGGAGATCCTGGTAAACACGGTCTTTGTTTTGAGACCGTGTCTGACTGTGATGGAGACCATGAGCTCCTCCATGGCAACCATCAGCCAGGTGAGCCCTCTGGTGAAGAGTCTCCTCAGGAGTCTGGAGGAAATTTTCCAGGGGCAGGATTGTGGACCTCAGGGCAGGAAGCTGGTGGATATGGTGGTTGCCCTTGTGCAGCAGATGAAGGCAGGGCTGAATGCATGGTTCAAAGAGCTCCTGCAGTGGGCGGAATACGTGTTGGCAAACATGCTGGACCCCATGGTCAAGGGCCGTGTGGCATGCCAGACAGCACTCTATGGGCACTGGAAGGGTGAGATGGTGGAGAGGGTCTGGCAGGGAGAGCGGGCTCTGGAAACTGCATGGCAGCAGCAGCAGCAGGGCACCCCTGGGGATGGTGAGAGTGGGAACAGTCACCCCTTTCAGCCAGCGGGGTCTATCCCTGCCCCCAGCCCTAGTGGTACAGCACCAGCAGCAGGATGAGCATCAGCAGCACCCATATTGCCAGCAGCAGCAGCTCCTATGTGCAGGTCACTCTGGGGAGCATGGGCTCTTGTACAGCAAGGCAAGCAGTGTGGCTGAGGGCAGTGATGGAGGTGGTGCCCAGGCAGAGTTACCTGAGGGAGTACGACAGCGCCTCAGCAGCAATGGAGACCTGTCTGGAGGAGGAGCCATGCATTGATCCCAGCAGCAATCCTTTGTTTACTGGGCCGGCAAAACCAACGTGTGGCTGGCCCTGTCCAAAGTGGCCAAGGGTCTCTTGTCCTGCCCACCAACCAGTGTCCCCAGTGAGCAGGTGTTCACCATCGCGGGGGACATTTGATCTCTGCACTGCCTGAGACTGTGGGTCAAGTTGGTGGAGCAGTTGCTGTTCCTCAAGGTGAACCTTCCACTGCTGGGATTCCCTGAGCTGCCCCTGGACACGGATTCATGGTGCAGTGGCACATGCCCTTGCATACCAGGGGCAGTCTTGGGATGGGGCTCCTCCTCAATCTGGGCTACTGCTGCTGTGCTGAGGTGCTGTCCCTCCCTCCCAATGCCCGGTGCCCACCTTTCCTCTCTCTTTCCCTCTCACTCATACTAGACGGTCTCAGCCAGCTAATCTGACTGACTGACCTCATAACAAGGGTGGTATTGGGAAAATGTAACACTGTCAGCTGGCCTCTGGCTAGATGATCTCGGCCCACCTATCTGACTGGCTCTCTCTATCTCACACTGCACAGTCCTTGCCAGTCAATATGAGTGCCCTGCCAAGGTCCCAGCCTGCCTTCCCTACTGCCTCTCATGCCATGCTTCTTTCTGCCCACCCCGTGGGCAAAGCTTGAACCATGCCTCAATCTGCCTGCCTCTCATGCCATGCTGCCTGCCTCTCATGCCATGCCATGCCATGCTGCATATCTGTCCACCCAGGGCCTACGTTACAGGCAAGGAGGGCTGTTGTTCCACTTCATCGAAAAGCTGCCACTCTAGTCCCAGGACCCACTCTCAGGGTTCTGGTGCCGTCGTTCCACTCACAGGGAGCTGTCATTCCACCACATCAAGAAACAGCCAGCCACTCCAGCCCCAGGACCCACTATCAGGGTTCTGGGGCTTACATTACAGGCAGGGAGTCATTCCACTGTATCCAGAAGCAGCCACTCTAGTCCCAGGACCCACCATTTCTGGGGCCGTCATTCCGCTCACAGGGAGCTGTCATTCCACCTTTTCTTTACGAGGTAGTAACCTGCTGCTCGTGGTGAGAAAGAGAGAGGGAAAATTTCCCCACTGCTAGCAGGAGAGACAGACACGATCCCACCCATGCTGTCACCTGCAGTATATGGCTAGAGAGAGAGAGAGAGAGGGAGAGAGAGGCTCCCCACTTGAACGAGAGACATGGGGGTGAAGTGGGAGAGGTGTATCCTGCTCCAGCTGCCAGAACCAGTGAGAGATCTCATCTGTTCTCATGGTCAATGCCCACATCCATCAGCAAACCTACCAGAATGAGATGGAAATAACACACAACAAAATTATGTGCCCCTGCCTGTGTGCCTCACCTCCTTGTATCACCTGGACCTCCCTGTACCTAAAACTGAACTCCTTATCTTCCCCCCTCATCCGTCCTCTCCTTCCTCACTGTCAATAACTATTGATGGAGCCACCAACCTGCCTGTCCCCCAAGCCCGTAGCCTAGGCTTCATCTTTGACTCAGCCCTTTCTTTTAAACCCTACATTGACTCTGTTGCTAAATCCTGTCGCTTCTCCCTCCATAACATTGCTAAGATTCGCCCTTTTCTCTCTGTCTCGTCTGCCAAAACTCTTGTTCATGCTCTGGTCATCTCTCGCCTCGATTACTGTAACCTCCTTCTCACTGGCCTTCCCCGGTCTCACCTTTCTCCCCTCATCTCTGTCCAAAACTCTGCTGCCAGGGTCATCTACCTCGCCAGTCGCTTCGACCATGTGCAGCCCCTCCTCTCTTCGCTTCACTGGCTTCCCCTTCCTGAACGAATCCTGCACAAGCTCCTAGTCTTCACCTATAAAGCTCTTCACAACCTTGCTCCCCCCTACCTCTCTGCACTTATCGCCCTCCATACTCCAGCCCGTGCACTTCGCTCCTCCTCTGTCCCTTCTCTCACCCTTCCACGCCTTCCCTGCTCCCCTAAGCGCCTTCGTCCCTTCTCACTTGCTGCCCCCCATGCCTGGAACTCCCTCCCTGTCCACATCCGCCTTGCCCCCTCCCTTCATACCTTCAAATCTCTCCTTAAAACTCACCTCTTTCGCTCTGCTCTGTCTGACTCTTTATCCTGCTGAGCCACTATTCCTATACCTACGATCGGTTTACCCTTATCCTTGCAACATGGACCTGCCTGCTGTCATTCTCATCGTAACCAAGCCAAGTACGTGCACTTGAGACCTCGCATCTTCATGAATGTTAGACCCCTTGTCTCTCCCTCTGTTCCCCTTCCTAAGTCTCTCCCCCAGCTCCTGTCTCTCAGATTGTAAGCCCTAGGGGCAGGGACCGTGTCTATTTTATTACTTTGTAAAGTGCCAGGTACACTGCTGGCGCTATATAAATGTTTGTTAATAATAATAATAATAATATTGGAATGATTGGATGAAGTATGCCCAACCAAGCACTAATTCTCGGGACATCATTTAAATCCCATGGGCTGTCACTCCACTGTACCTGAAGCAGCCGCTCCAGTCCCAGGAACCATCATCAAGATCCTGGAACCATCATTCCAGTCACAGGGGGTGGGGTGGGGAGTGGGGATTAATTCCATTCCACTGTATCCAGAAGTAGTCACTCAAGTCCCAAGAACCATAATCTGGGTGCTGCTGCTGCTGCTCATGTCTGACTGCCCGGTGGCCACCAGCACCCGCCCGCAAGCCTGCCCCCCCATGAGCCTACTCCTCCTCACCCACCTGCGGATGACCGCTGAAGCTGCTGAAAAAACCCTCTGACCACCAGCACTCGCCGTCTGCTGCCCGCTGCCAAAGAGCCTCTCTCTCTCTTTCTCTCTGGCACACCCACACAGACACAAGCCCTGCCCCTCCTGAGGGGCTGTCTGCAAGTTGAGTCCCTGCTGGCACATCTTGTCATGTAGGAATGTGACAAACTTTATATACAATGAGATTCTGCCACCTGCCAGAAGCAGCACAGAGGGATAAAAGGTTAGACTGGTCAAACTCAGTTGTTAACAAATATAACTTTTATAAAAACTTTTTTAAGAACATACATTACAACTTTATAAAACAAACATTTATATATATACAAAGAAAGGAAACTAACTTAGAGGTCTGTGGGCCTGTACACCGGAACGTGGGGAAAAGGAGAAAGTGAGGGGCGGGTACTTTCTCCACCTCGTACCCATGTAGCCAGACAAAGTCCAGGGCCCCCTCCTGGAATGCCTTCCATTTGACGACTGACTGGGGAACAGTTCGAGGGCGTCCTTCTCAGTGTGGAGGTACTTCTGGTATGCCTCCGCCTGGCGCTCCCTAACTTGGAGCTCCTTGAACCGTTCCACCAGATGGTCCTCCATGTTGCAGGTGTGGACCCTTAGCCCGTCCATATATTTTTTTGTGGGACTCTCCAGTTCGGCCCGAAAAGCCCTTGCCTCTTCAGTCTCCTCACAGGGGGCTGGAGACTCCTCAGCAGACCTGGAGGAGGAAGGGCTGTAGTTGCGGCGCTTCTGCCATTCCTTCCCCCCTTGTTTCAGGCGATATTCCTCCCTGTGCCCCAACCAAGACACATTGCACTGCACCACCTCTACTTGGGGTGCTAGGGTTGGCATGTTGAGACCCTGGCTGCCACATATCTGGGTGGGTGCTGCAGATCATGCCTGACTGCTGGAAGACACACACATACCCCTGGAAGACCCATAAATAAGACACGTGAAAATCCTGCACTTCTTGGGGTGCTAGGGTTGTCAAGTTGAGACCCCGGCTGTCACATCCTACCATTCCTGGCAAATCCTACCATCCTGGTTCCATGGGTGCTGCACACCAGCAAATCCTGCTGCTGCTGCTGCTGTCTGCTGTGCCACGGGTACTGTGCTCTAGCAATCCAATATCTGCTGCTGCTGCCAATGCTGCCTCTGCTATGGCACCACGAGTTCTACTACTGGGCAATCCAATGTCTGCTGCTGCTGCTGCCAATGCTGCCTCTTCTGTGCCACAGGTTCTGAGACCGGGCAATTCAATCTCTGCTACTGGGTGTCCACGTGATTCACCACCGGGCAGGGCTCGACCAATTGGCAGTAGAGCTTCTTGAGTTCTGTTGAGTATGACCCAAGCCTGCAACACCAGGCTGAGTGAGGGTGATGCCAGCCACCAAGTCCTGGCAGGGCCTCTGCTGCTGCTCCACCCATGCCAGCCAGCCTGCAAGATCCTCTTGGCTTTGTCCTCACCTGCCTCAATGATAATGTTGGATACCTCCTCTATGTCCAAATAGCTGTCTGTGTCCAACAGGAGCAGAGCCAGCTGTCCCTGGGCCATGCTGTAAGCAAATAAGGACCCTCCACATGCAAGCTGTCATTCCACTTCATTCAGAAGCTGCCACTCCTGTCCCACGAGCCACTGTCAGGGTTCTGGGGTCATCATCCCTCTCACAGAGAGCTGTCATTCCACTGAATCAAGTAAAAGCTACTCCAGTCCCAGGACCCACCGTCAGGGTCCAGGGGCCTATGTTCCAGTTAGGGAGGGCTGTCCATCCACATCATCCATAAGCTGCCATCCCAAGACCCACCATCAGGGTTCTGGGGCCGTCATTCTGCTCATGGGGAGCTGTCATTCCATGGCATCAAGAAACAGCAAACCACTCCAGCCCCAGGCCCCACCATCAGGGTTCTGGGGCCTACATTCCAGGCAGGAATGGATGTTGTTCCACATCATCCAGAAGCTTCCACTTCTGTCCCAGGACCCACCATCAGGGTTCTGGGGCCGTCATTCCTCTCATGGGGAGTTGTCATTCCACCGCATCAAGAAACAGCCAGCCACTCCAGTCCCAGGACCCATCATCAAGGTTCTGGGACCTACATTACAAGCCACATCATCTAGAAGTGACCACTCTAGTCCCAGAACCCACCCTCAGGGTTCTGGGGCCATCATTCTGCTCACAGGGAGCTGTCATTACACCGTATCAGGAATCAGTCACTCCAGCCCCAGGACCCACCCTCATGGTTCTGGGGCCTATGTTCCAGGCAGGAAGGGCTGTCCATCCAGGTTATCCAGAAGCTGCCACTCCATCCCCAGGACCCATCATCAGGGTTCTGGGGATGTCATTCCGCTCACGGAAAACTGTCATTCCAGCCATTCCAGGCCCAGGATCCACCATCAAGGTTCTGGGGTCTACATTCCAGACAGGGAAGACTATCATTCCACTTCATCCAGAAGCTGCCACTCCTGTCCCGGAACCTACCATCAGGGTTCTCGGGCTGTCACTCTGCTCACAGGGAACTGTCATCCTACCATATCAAGAAGCAGCCACTCCAATCCCAGGACCCACCATCAGGATTCTGCGGCCTACATTACAGGCACCGGGGGATGTCCATCCATGTCATCTAGAAGCTGCCACTTTACTCCCAGGATCTATCATCAGGGTTCTGGGGCCATCATTCCGCTCACAGGGAGCTGTCATTCCACTGCATCACAGCCAGCCCCTCCAGCCCCAGGTTCCACCCTCAGGGTTCTGGGGCCTACGTTCCAGGCAGGGAAGAGGCCAGGCCAGGGCTTGGTGGCTGGCATCACACCCATATGGGGCCAGGCATTGCAGGCTGGCATCCTACTCACCAGATCTCAAGCAACTCTTCTGCAAATTGGTCAGGTAGCCTTGTCCAGTGGTGTTTTATGTGGCCAACCAGCCAGCCACCACCTGGCATGATGATGACTACAGATGGAGAACCCAGCCAGCATAGAGTGAGCAGAACTGGAGACCTGTCAGCCTGCAATGCCCGGGCAACCCTGGGTGCCAAGCGCCAAGCCTTCCCGGTCTCTGTTGCTGCTGCTGATGCTGGGTCTCTCACAGCCTGCCATGCCACCACGGGAACCCCTGTGGGGTCCCTGGAGCAAGCCAAGCCTCGCAGTGGGTCCGAACTCTGCCAAACGTTTGGCGGGACCAAACTCCACTGAATCGAACGACTGAACCTGTACTCAGTTTTCAAACCGAAGAACCAAACCCAAACTCAGTTTTCGAACCGAACAACTGAACGGCCGAACATCTGAACCCCATTCTGTTTGCACATCCCTAACATTCATGCCGACGCTGACCTTGGAGGAGCGAAGCACGGATTCATGGCAACCATGGGCCTGTCCCAGATGGTTATTGGCCTGACACATCAGGGGGGACATACCTTAGACCTTGTGTTTTGCACTGGCCTTGAGGCAGGTGCTCCGTTAGTGGGGGAGATATCAGCTATGCCTTTGTCATGGACGGATCATTATCTCCTGCAGACCTCGCTCCTGATGCATGTGGAAAGATGTGGACCTGATTTGGATGGTTCACCCTGGAGGATGATGGAACCAGAGTGGTTCCAGAGTGCTCTGGGGGAGATACCCTCTGACCTTGATGACCGTCTCATTGATGACCTCATTGTGCTATGGAAAATCTTGCTGACTGAGGCCACTGATCAGATGGCTCCAAGGCATCCGCTGACCAGAAGACAGCTCTGCAGACCTCCTTGGTTTTCCGAGGAGCTGCGGTTGCTGAAGCGATAGAGGCAACGGTTGGAGCGATGGTGGTGTCATTCATATGCTGAAGCTGACAGATTGCAGTATAGAGGCAGTTTATGAGCCTATGCCATGGCTATGTGGGCAGCAAAGAAGGAGATTTTTGCTACCCTCATAGCTTCTGCAAAATCCCATCCAGGTGAGCTTTTTTCTTTTTTCTTTTTTTCTCTTTTGACTTCTACAGCTTCTTCTTTGAAACACAGGAGGGTCCACAAGGTTAAGCAGGTAGAGAACAACATTTCCATAGAGAGGCTGTCTCCTTGCCCTTTGGTGGGGGTGCACAGGTTGTTGTCACTCCCTGAGTTGAAAGATGGCTGGGAGAGGCTTGTAGATCATGGTGTCAGCTGCAGGACAGGGAAATTAGAGATCCCACCAGATATGACTCTTACAAGACTGTGAGTTCTCACTGCATAAAAGGGGATTAGTGCATAAACATACGACAAAACTCCAGCATTTATAACAACCGGTACTATCTCAAGCACTTATAAGAACACATTTTTGTCATGTGTAAACATGGCTAAGGGTGCTTGCCCACATTATCGGACCGGGGGAAACTTATGTTTTGTAAACACATGATGGGGAAACAAACACATAGATCTGAACATGGGTGAGACAGTTAGAGCGACAGTGGTGCTGGCCTGTGCCCATACTGAAACTGACCGATTGCAACATAGAAGTGCTTTAAAAGCCTATGCCGTGGCTATGCGAGTAGCAAAGAGGAGTTTCTTTGCTACCCTCATATCATCCTCAAAGTCTCGTCCAACTGAACATTTCTGGGTGGTAAAGGGACTGGTCAGTCCGGCCTCTCTCCACCTGGACCTGGAATCTTCCAGTGCTCACTTGGACATGTTTAGTGACTGTTTTACAAATAAAATCACTCATTAATAACAATTTTGATGCTGCACTTTAGGGATGGGCGAACAGAACACCATTCGGATGTTTGGACATTTGGTTGTTTGGTTCAAAACCCGAGTTCAGGTTCGGCTGTTCGGTTTGGCGGAATTCGGTTCAGCCGAACTCAGCCGAACATTTAAAAAAGTGCTATCGGTACTGAAACTGAAACTGAATTATTTTCAGTATCAGTATTTTTGACCCTGAAACCACCCCTGGTGTCGACCCCTGGTGCCAGGAAGTCCGCTCCTCAGCTGCCTCCCCCTTCCAGTCACGTTTTCCCCACCCAAAGTCCCGTTTTTCCACCCTCGAACTCATCCAAACTCATCCGAACTTTTCCGAACTATTCAGAAGTTTGAGCATTCGGTTGGGAAGTTTGGTTCGGTCGTCCAAACAGGCCAAGTTTGGGTCGAACTCCGAAATTCCGAACCACGTTCACACATCCCTACTACACATAATGCAGTAAGTGTATCTGAGGATATGAATGCCTCATCTGGTCCAGTTTTATGGGATCAGTTTCAGCGGGTATCACCTGCTGATGTGGTGGAGCACTGGGACTGTTTGATCCATAGCGTGCAAACTTGACCCATGCCCATCCCGACTGGTGAAAGTTGGATGGGAGATGCTGGGGCTGTTGCTGGTGTTGGTGGTAATGACTCCCTTGTGGAGGGAAAGGTTGCGGATAGCCTGAAGGGGACTGTGGTGAGCCCAGTGCTCAAGAAACCATCTCTTGACATTGACTCCCTGGCCAGTTATCAGCCAGTCACTAACCTTTCCTTTTTAGGGAATGTTATTGAATGGGTAGTGACCCGGCAGCTACAGGGGCATCTTGATCATATGGGTTTTCTTGATCCCTCTCAGTCTGGATTTTTTCTGGGATATGGCACCAAGATTGTGCTTGTGGCTTTGGTTGATGACCTATGACAGGAATGGGACCAGGGTCAGTTGACCCTGTTGATTTTATTAGAACTGTCAGCTGTGTTTGATACCGTTGATCATGAGATGTTGGTGACATGCCTGCAGGACTGTGCACGGGTGGGTGAGACTGTTCTTGAGTGGTTCCAATCATTCCTGCCCGGCAGAACTCAGCAAGTGGTGCTTGGGGATTGTTTTTCATCATACCAAGACCTCTCATGTGGAGTTCCACAGGGTTCTGTTTTGTTCCCTCTCCTGTTCAACATGTATATGCAGCTGCTCAGTGAGCTGATCAGGGGACTTGGCATGTGGTGTCATCATCATGCTGATGACACCCAGCTTTACCTCTCTTTTTCATCTGACCCAGGTCTGGCAGTCTCGGTGCTTACTCGGTGCCTGATGGCTGTGGGGGACTGGATGAGGACTAACCAACTAAGACTGAATCCTGACAAGATGGAGGTGATGTTAGTGGGTAAGGCAAAGGAGATGGCGGCCACCATCACTGATGGGGTCTGCCCTCCATTGGTCTCTCAGATTCGGAGTCTGGGAGCACTGCACTGCTCCCAGACTGGGACTCACAGCACTGCCTGGATGGCCAGGTAGAGGCTGTGGCAGGGAGTGCATTTCACCAGTCACATCTGGTGCAGCGGCTTCAGCCATGTGCTTCAGACTCTGACCTGGACACTATCATCCATGCTTTCATCACTTCCAAATTAGACTACTGTAATGAGCTCTATGTTCGGCTTCCCATGGTGACAGCTCAGAAACTGAGGCTGGTGCAGAATGTATCGGCCTGTCTCTTGGTGGGTTTGGGCTGCCGGGAGCATATTATACCGGTGCTCCATTCTCTGCGCTAGTTCTCTGCCGATAGTTTTCCGGGCTCGATTCAAGGTGTTGATCGTGGCCTATAAAGCCCCAAATGGCCTTGGCCCTGCTTATCTACAGGACCGCCTCACTCCCCACGTTCTGGGTTGGGTGGTGTTTTAGTATCTTCCTTTTATGATGTTTTGTGGTTTTATTAGTATTTTATTGATTGTACGCTGCCGCGCAGTACCTATGGCAGGAGGGGTGGGATAGTAAGACTTTTAGATAAATAAATAAATAAATAAATATTGGTACTATGTTCAATAGTATACTGTACTCTGATTTTTATCTTTCTATGCCTCATCATTCATTAATAACATCTTCTGCTTGTTTTGTAACTGACTTTCCTTCTGTTTGGTGAAGCAGACAAAATTGCTCTTTCCTCTGCTTATTTTGTTCTCTTTTGTTCCTCCACAGAGATATGCCCTTTCTACAAAAAAGAATATTCTCATTATTGTATGTACTGAGGTTTCTCTTTGCTCATAGTTTATTAATGGAGCAGCTATGACTTCCTTTTGACTCCTTTACTCTGTCATTCCTCATATTTTATGAAACAGAAAAACGCAAGTGATAAAGTGATCATTATTCCAATGGCTTCACCACTGACCTACCTTAGTCATATTCTCATTTTTAAATGGTTCATCTCCCCTCCCATCATACTCCCAACCCCCTACCCACACACACACTTTTCATCTGGATCTTTCTCGCTTCATTTTTAATGGCCGTCCTAAGATTCCTTTCTAAGTGAGTTCTGTATTTGTCATGTTTACACCTTCTTAGCAATTCACCCCAAAAATTGAAAAGACAGGGTATTTCTTTTAATTTTTTCCACTAATTACAAGTTATACATTTTCCATAGTCATTTTCAAGCAGTTTTATTTCTTCAAAATGGATGTCTCCATTTCCTGGTAAAGGCCAAAGTTCCCATTAATACTGCCACAAAACTTCATAGAAAGTAGATTTGTTTTATCATTCAGTCTCACCATTCATATTTTATGATACATGCTCTTAGCTTTTTGACTGTACTTAATTCCTTATCATTATTAATGGCACATGCTTGTCCGTTATCCTTCTTTGTAAAGACTGATTCTTGATCCATATTAATGCAATTGTTGTATCTTTCCCTATTAGCCGTGTCTTTTCATGCATATAATTTAACTGAGTTTCTTCCTCCTATTATTATAGTTCTTCTCTCATCCATTTACAACAATCCTTGCACTCACTTTTGTTTCTTACCTTTTATGTTTCATTTTATCACTAAGGTGTATAATTATTCTGTGATCATTCGGTATCAGATGTAATTATCAGCATAAATGCAACTTCAGAGACAATGGGTAATTTCAGACGTGCTGAGCCCAGAGGGCCAACATGCTGAACCCTGGACCAGGATCCATCTCGGATTCCAGTCAGTGATGAAGCCGGCCATCCTTTAGACATGCTGGCTTCCATCATGCTGGGGAATCTCTGAGGGGGCAGGGCCATGCGGCGCAATGTGCAGCCACATGGCCCCACCCCCCCATGCTCCCCTGGTCAGCCGCCCACAGCAAGACAGGCGGGTGCATCAGCCAGTGAGGATGCTGTGTCCAATCCCATACCACAGTCGGGGCCATGATCCATGATGGGCCAAGATAACAGTTGTTACTTTTGGCCCATCACGGATTGTGGTCAAGCTAACCATTGTTCTGGGGATGGGGCCAGCACCATCCCCAGAAATGTGGTTAACTTTGACCCCCACCAGAGATTTAGTGTAGTGAACAACTGGTGGAGCTCAAACAGACGTGCACAGAATCTCAGCCACCATCCTGAATCCTCTGTGATTCAGGGTGGCTGACTGTGATCTCTTCAAGTCTGAAATTACCCAATGCTTCCTTTAAATAAGGATATTAACATGGTCATGAAAATAACCAACTAATGCAATAGCACTGGTTAGTGATAAGCATAATGGTCATATGTAGATGGGATATGTCTATAGGGGTCCACCCATCCCCCACAGACCTGGGCACCCATCTGATGGTGATGTGGGTGGAGGCACACTCTTGCAACTCACACACCATACACCCATGCCCCCACACAAAGCAACCTGGGTTTTTTCCAGTTATTCTGTGCAGGGGAATGAATGGGCAGTCATGGGTGCAGGAGCACACTAACCACACACCCATCTGCCACTATGTGAAGGCCCCACGCACACACTGGAAGTGTGCGGCAGTGCACATGGACCCACCCCCAAAGCAAGTCCATAAAAATGTCTAATATGTACCTTAAAGTAAATGACTGTGCTGATGTACCTTTTATCTGATACTATCCCTCTAGCAATGATTTCCCAGCAATGACCTCCTGGCTTGCTTCTGGACTCTGCATTCTTCACTGTCACTTGGTTTGATTTAACCGTTCAGTTATGATATCCTGGTCCACCTCCTGTACACTGATTGCCCTTTCTCTTTGTCATCTGGTTTTGCAATCGTCCTGACCCACCAAGAGCACAGAGAATATAAATAACAGTAAGCAGTAACAACAAAACTCTTCTTCAGGGATAGAGTCTCAAAGGAACACCAAGGCATATCTTATTGTCTGAGAAGCCAGGTATACCCATATGACTAACTTTTAGTGCTTGACTAGTTGGAGCATTTAGCTTCGCTGGTGGTGGCTTCACTAATAGACTCATTTTGTTCAGAAGACTGCACCTGAAAAGTTGAGTGCTGCAGTTGGTCAAGACTAACTAGAAGTTAGTCATTTGTGTATACCTGCCTTCTCAGATGACAAGATTTACCTTGTCCTTCCTGTAACACATGATTTTGCCAGGACACTTCCATCCTGGTGACTTACATTTCTTTATATGACTATATTAACAGTCCATACATGGTGGAACGAGGATAACCTATGGGACACTGTAATACCAGGGTAAAAAATATATCGGAATGACAGAGTAGATAGAGTTGGTGGTGGGGTGGCTCTATATGTAAAAGACAACACTGAGTCAAGTACAATTACAATTTTAAAGGATGAAAACTGTTCCCTAGAATATCTATGGCTAGAAATTTCAGGTATAAAGGGGAAGAGTATCGCAGTAGGGCTATACTATCATTCCCCTGACAAGGACGGAGAGACTGATAAAGCAATGCTAAAAAATACTAAACAGGCTACTAAAGTCAGCAAAATCATAATAATGGGTGACTTCAATTACCCTAATATTGATTTGGTGAATGGTTCCTTGGGGAGGGACATGGAGGTCAAATTTCTGGATGCCGTAAATGACTGCTTCCTAGAACAGCTGATTTTAGAACCCAACGAGAGGAGGAGCTATTCTAGATCTGGTCATGAGTGGCACACGAGACCTGGTACAAGGAGTAACTGTGGTAGAACCACTAGGCAATAGCAATCATAATATGATCACATTTGACATAATTTCTGGAGTGTGAAAGATAAACAAAAGTACAGCAGTAGCATTTAACTTTAAAAAGGAAGACTATAACAAAATTCAGAAACTAATTAAAAAGAAACTAAAAAGACAAGTTGCAAGGGCTACAAGTTTGCAAGAGGCATGGAGGTTGTTTAAAACCACCCTTCTGGAAGCCCAGATTAAATGCATCCTGTAAGTTAAAAAAGGAAGCAGGAAGACCAAAAGTCTTCCACCATATCTAAATGAGGAGGTGAAGGAGGCTATAAGAGCCAAAAAGGCATCCTTTAATAAATGGAAAGCTAGTCCCAATGAAAAGAAGCCTGCTAGGGAGTCATTTGGGCCATTAGATGACAAGGGAGTAAAATGGGCACTCATGGAGGATAAGGACATTGCAGAGAAGCTGAATGAGTTCTTTGCATCAGTGCAGAGGATTTTGGGGAGGTACCAATGTGGGATCCTTGCTTTGTGGGTGAGGAATTGGAAGAGCTGTTATAAATCAATGTGATTTTGGCAGATGTTCTAGGGCAAATTGACAAACTGAATACTAACAAGAAGGGGTGGGACACCGGGGACAATACATGATACCGGATGTACCAGTATCGGATCTCCGTGGTAGCAGATTTACCAGTATCGGCATACAGGATTTTTAACATTGGCTGCGGTACCTGATTTTTTACATTGCGGCTATTGCTTTCAATGGCCGCAATGTAAAAAATCCGGTACCGTGGCCAATGTTAAAAATCCAGTATGCCGGTACAGGTAAATATCGGATTTATCGGATTAATCCGATACACCCAAATACCAGCAATATTGGATCTTGGGAGAACCGGAATTCCCACCCCTACTAACAGTCACCAGGGCAAGATGGCATTCACCCCAGAGTTCTGAAGGAGCTCAAATATGAAATCACAGACCTATTGTTAGTAATTTTTGACCTGTCACTAAAATCTGGCACTGTACCCGAGGACTGGAGGGTAGCAAATATAACCCCGATATTTTAAAAGGGATCCAGAGGCAATCCTGGAAACTACAGACCAGTAGGCTTGATGTCTGTGCTGGGCAAAATGGTGGAAACCATCATTAAGGACAGAATTACAGGGCATGTTGACCAACATGGCTTAATGGGGAAGAGTCAACACAGATTTAGTAAAGGTAACCCATGCCTCACTAACCTGTTCAAATTATTTTAGGGTTTAAATAAGCATGTGGACAAGGGAGACCCAGTACATATAATGTACCTGGATTTCCAGAAAGCATTTGATAAGGTCCCTCATGAGAGATTCTTGAGAAAATTAAAAAGTCATGGTATAGGAGGTAGTGTCTTACTATGGCTCAGAAACTGGTTAAAAGATAGAAAGCAAAGGGTTGGACTAAATGGTCAGTTTTCACAATGGAGAAATGTAAAAAGTGGTGTGCCTCAGCTATCTGTATTGGGACCAGTGCTGTTTAATGTATTCATTAATGATTTGGAAAAGGGTGTTAAGAGTGAGGTGATCAAATTTGCGGACAACACCAAGTTATTCAAGGTAGTTAAAATACGAGCAGACTGTGAGAAACTGCAACAGGATCTTACAACACTGTGTGCCTGGGCATCTAAATGGCAAATGAGATTTAATGTGGAAAAGTGCAAAGTGATGCACATAGGGGAAAAAAATCCAATCTATGCATACACAATGCTGGGTACTAAGCTAGGGGTTATCACTCAGGAAAAGGATCTGGGGGTGGTTGTGGACAATACAATGAAATCCACAACACAGTGCGCAGCAACAGTCCAAAAAGCAAACAGAATGTTAGGAATTATTCAGAAGGGAATAAAAAATAAAACTGAGGATGACATAATGCCTATACAAATCAACGGTGCAACTGCACCTCGAATATTGTGTGCTGTTCTGGTCGCCCCATCTCAAAAAAATCACAGCTGAACTAGAAAAGGTACAGAGAAGGGTAACAAAAATGATCAAAGGCATGGAAGGGCTCCCGTATGAGGAGAGGCTTGGTAAGTTGGGGCTCTTCAGTTTAGAGAAGAAATGACTGTGAGGATATATGATAAAGGTCTATGAAATCATGAGCGGTGTGGAACTAATAAACAAGGAGCAGTTATTTACCCTCTCAGCTAGTACTAGAACTAGGGGACAACTCAATGAAACTCATGGGTGGCAAGTTTAAAACAAATAAAAGAAAATATTTTTTCACTCAGCATATAATTGGGTTGTGGAATCTACTGCCAGAAGCTGTGGTAAGGGCCAGTACTATAGCTGAGTTTAAAAGAGGTTTGGACAAGTGTCTGGAAGATAGGTTCATTAGCAGCTATTAGCCAGACAAGATCATGGAACATGACGGGAGCTGGGGGAAAACAACAGGGAATGGATCCCCCATTGTGACCTTTTGGGTGCCTCTCCCAAGTCACCATGATTGCTCACTGTTGGAGACAGGATGCTGGGCTAGATGGACCATTGGTGTGACCTAGTATGGCACTTCTTATGCTCTTATGTTCTTATGTCTCTGTCTGTAGACAGGTAATTCAATGCAGTTGTTCCATCCAGGTGACAATTTTACAAGGATCGTACTGCACATGGTCAAAGGGTTGTGTGCAAAGCAATAGCACTGTGAAAAAAAAATCTGCTTTTCCACATGTAAAATGCAATCATGCATAGAAGCCAAAAGAATGCTATCTTATCAGCAGTGTTTCTAAAATGGCTCACTGATTTGCCAAATTATTCTCAGGTAATTTGCTGTCTCTCTAGGAATCCTCATTTTACACTTTGAAGTGAGAGAAGCTCAATTTTTTTTAATTACTCTTTCCCTAAATTAAGTCCACATGACTCTCCTGTTCAGAACCTTCATCTTTTAGCAATCAGTGTAGGAAGATAATCAGAGCACATTAGCACAGTAAGATAAGTTAAAATTCATTAGTACTTGTTGCTCCATGTTGAATGCTTATGCAAACTTCCATGTTTAAGCAATCTTCTCTGTTAATCACATTTGAGCCCAAAAGATCTGTTTACTGTCCATGTATACAGTAATAGAATGGAATTGCAAATGCCAGGAAGTTTAAAACATCTTCTTTTAATTGTAGAAAGACAGGCTCATTTGTTCCATTTGGTAATCTAACAAAAGCAGGAAATCTGATTAAATAGAGGTCAGAACAGAAGTTACAGAAGCTGCACAGATTCACCAAGATATGTCTGACTGGTAATGTACACTTGCTGATATTAGCTATAGTCACTGTAAGAACTTGATTGTGATGATCGGACTGGAAGTCTAGAATGCACTAATACTTTAAAAGATGGACATTCATCTACAGGTATTGGGTGGGAGTATACATATATAATAGGAATGTGAGCAGTGTGTCCTGGTCTAAATAGTTACAAACTAAAAAGTCATGGGCCAGAGGTTTGCTATCTTTGATCTAGACCACTAAAGGTAGTCAAAGAAATAAAAGAAAGAATAATGCTAATCACACGTTAAAACTAAGGAGCTGTGACTGAACAAGTCCCCAGCTCTTTGTGGAAGCACTAAATGAAATATTACCCAATATTAGACTGGGCCAATGGTTCATCTATTCCAGTAACCTGTCTCTCCCATGGACCAGTACAAACAGTTTCAGAGAATATGTACAAGACACCACATCAGTTATTAAGTGATCCATTGTCTCTTGTTCACTTCTGTCTTCCATGAGTTAGAGGTTTAGGGACACTCAGAGAATGACATTGCATCCTGGTGATCAGCTTGGCTAATAGTAATTTATAAATAGTCATCTTGACTGGTAGCTATTTTTATTCTCTCTCTTTGTGTATGTGTGTGTGTGTGTGTGTGTGTGTGTGTGAGAGAGAGAGAGAGAGAGAGAGAGAGAGAGAGAGAGAGAGAGAGAAAGAGAGAGAGCAGGGACACAATCTGTTAAAAATATATCTCCCCTCCCTGTCAGATGACAAGGGGTGATTTCAGAAGTTACGTGGTCCCGATTCACCACAGTGGATACTCAGCGACGGCGAGCCGGACAACCACCTCCCGTGGTTCAGGGAGGCCCCGAACAGATGTGACAGGACCAGGACCACGGCAGGGAAACGGTCCGAAAGACCACGGCCCGGGGCAGCGCAACAGATGTGACACCGATTCCCAGCCGTGGTCAAAACACCCAGAAGGCACCAGGGAGGAGCAGGAGGCAGATATGGCCAGCTGAAGGCAAACGAAGCCAAAAGTACCAAAAGGAAACAGCCACACAAGGGAAATGGGAATGGAGGAGGAGGAGGCGGAAGAGCTGCAGAGGCAGCACACACAGCAGGCACAGAGACAACGAGGTCACACTGGAACACACACCACAAACACATGCCCAGGCGCAAACACACCCATACGGGAGAGGCAGGGAAGTGGGGTCGCAGCGGGACAGACAACACACACAGCCCAACGGGCAAAGGAGGGGAAAGGGGGGGCGGGGACAGGGGGGGGACCAGCCCAGAGGCACGGCATCCAGAACCCCCACAACAGCACAGCCGGCATGGACAACCCCAGAGATACACAGGCATTCCCAGAATGGGGGGACCCCACAGGGGCAAATCACAGGAACAGGGGGAGGCCACACAGAACAGGGAGCGGCCCGGGAACGGTCCAGGAAGTGGACAGGGACCCCACTCACCAGCAAGGGTGCGATGGATGGGATGGAAGAGAGCCGGAGCCGTGAAGTCAGTCCAAATACACACACACACCCCGGAGGATGCTGGGAGGTGCAGTCCAGGGGCCCCAGAACCCCGCGGTCACAGAGTCACCCAAGAGGGGGGCACGGGCACAGGAGGGATCACAGGCGGCCTTGGAAGGTCAGCAGCAACCCGGGTTGATGAGTGGAGGCTTGGAGCTCAGGACACGGCCACAGGAGAAGACAGCCATGGAGGGGAACACTGGTTGCAGAGGCGGACGGGGGGGCCCACGTAGGGGACCCAGAGCCACAGGCAGGGGCAGAGGAACCCCAGGAAACAGGCAGCACAGCAGTAAGGCCAGGACACAAAGGAGGGAGCGGGCAATGACCCATGGCATCAGGGCAGAGGCGGGAGCACACAGCGGGGCCAGAAACCAGGGCCCAGAAGGCACAATGGGCCTCACAGCCAGCTGCAGGGGGCCACGAAGGGGCCTAGGACTGGGTGACTCGCCAAGTCCATGAAGTGGGGCCACTGAATACCCCGATGGTATCCCAGTGCTGCCATGTGGTGGGCGACCAGGTAGTATGCCTCAAAGGGATCCTGCACGGCGAGCCCCACCTGCACATCGAAACGGAACCACACATCAGCCAGCACTGTCAGCTCTACCCCGGTGGGCTCCGACAAACCATAGTCAGCAGCTGGGGGCCAGGGAAGGTGACCGAGCTCCAAGAGTCAGTGATAGATCGCCCCACAGGACTGCTGGTACCCACAGCACCCGTGAACACAGCCAAAGAAGGACACAGCCAGGGTGGGCCCCCCCTCCGTCAAACAGGCCATGTAGGTGGCCAGGCTGCACACAGAGAGAGCAGACATGGTCTCTGCTGCCGACCACCCCACCTGCGCGCACCTCATCTCCGGGATGTGCCCATCGGGAAAGGGATGGAGGCAGGGCCGGCCCGAGGTATGTGCCACCAGTTCCCAGGCACATGGCCCCACGGGGGATGGGGCCCTGCGCCACCGTGGGCTAGAGACTGAGAGACGCTGCAGGTTTTTGTTTTTTCCCCCACCGGGCGTCTCCGAGTCAGTCCTATGGGTGTGTGTGTGTAAACTTCCTGGGAATCCCTGGCCAATTATACGCTGTGGAGCTGAGCTGACACAGTCAAGTTGCAGGTAAGTAACCAGCCGCCCCTCATCCCCTGAAAATCTCCCTCCCCCCAATTCTAGCGAGTGCTGGCCGGCCTTTGGGGCCCCACAGCAAGACTTGACACATGGCCCCTGAAACCCTTGGGCCGGCCCTGGATGGAGGACCAGCATCTCTGCGTGCATCCAACAATCGCGGGTGCTCACCTCATAGCCAAAGTAGCGCAGCCCAAAGCTCAGACTTGCATAGGCACCTGTGTGGCTGTTCGGGCAGCTCAGGAGCAACTGCACGGCCGGGGACTGCCACAGGTCACACAAGGCCATGGTCTTGCAGAATGTCCAGTTATGGGTGGCGCCAGGGGTGAAGGGGCCCATGAGCCCTGGGTAAGCCCTGTCAGCCATGGTTCAGTCTGTGCCTGATACTAATTGTAAGGCAAGAGGGGCCCCACAATCCCTGGAGGGATGGGAGGGGAACCAGGGGAACTTCAAGGCCAAGCGATAAGGCCACAGGCAGCAACATTGCCCGGCTAATGAGTGAGGCATGGGGTGCGGACCCTGCACAACTGCTGGAACCGAGCACACAGACAGGACATCCTACACACAGATCAGGGCGGCGAGGACAAGAGGCAGCCAAAACACAGAGAGGTGGGAGGTGATGACATCAGGAATGCAGCTGCAACCCGCACATGCCCGGGTGCAGGCTGGATCGTGCACCAGGCTCTGTACAGGGACCACAGGTGTGCACGCTGGGTCACCCACTGCTGCCCCTCCCCAGTCTCAATTAAAGACCTGGCCCAGTTGGTTGGGGGGGTGGCAAAGGTGAAATGAGACTCCCCAGTCGGTAGGCAGGTCGCAAACAGGTGGTGGGGCAACACGTGTCCCAGACTATAATGGGTGCGTGCCCCCAATCCACCCATGACACTGTTCACCATGGAGCTGGGGCAGTTGGGCACTTGCGGAATGCACCTAGCAGCATGCGCAGAGTGGTACCACTCACACACTGACCTCTTGCGCATCCAGACCACAGAGGTGCACCTGGCCGCCCGGCTGTGGGTGAGCATGGCCAGGAGTGCTGCTTGTGCCCATAGAGCCCACCGTGGATGCAGGTGATCCCTGGCCTGGCTCAGGGCCCAGAGGGTGTCTGGAACGGCCAGGCGGGCCCTCCTCCGCACCCGGGAGCGGGATACAGTGCTCCGCGAGGCGGCCAGCTGGCTCCAGTGGCAGAGAGAAACCATGGGCCAAGCTGTACAGCTCACTATGCCCATTGCCCAGTGGCTATGGGTCACTGAGCGGGCACAGGGGTGGTGGGCTAGAGCGCTTGCTCAGTGGAATGAGGCCGCCTGGAGAGTACACTTTTAGATGGACAGGCGCACACTCCTGTGACTTGTGGAGCTGTTAACGCCCTGGCTGGAGTGGCAGCACACCCCCATGGGGACCCCCATCCCCATGGTCCATCGGGTGGCCATCGGGGTCTGGGCACTAGCAATGCCTGACTCCTGCTTGTCCGTCTAGCAGCATTTCGGCATTGTGGTGAGCACCATCGCCGGAATCCTGCGAGACGTCTGCGAGGCGGTGGAGGGCATGCTCCTATACCGAGCGATCCAGCTGCTGGACCAGGAGGCCATGATGGCCGGCTTCGCAGCTGGAGGCTTTCCCAACTGCATGGGCGCCGTGGAAACTCCCACATCGAGATCCTCTGCCCCTCCGATGGAGAGGCCACGGAATATGTCAACAGACACGGTTACCACTCCCTGCAGCTGCAGGCAGTCGTGTACCACTGGGGGAGGTTCATAGACATTTACACAGGCCAGTCTGGGTGCATCCATGATGCCCAGATCATGACCATCTTTCCCTTCTATGCCCGGATGTACTGCGGGGACTTCATGTACGTGGGGATGACCCAGATCGAGGGGGTGCTGATGCCCCCCTGCATCCTGGGGGACCCGGCCTACCCACTCACCTGGTGGCTGATGAAGGCATACCCAGTCGCTAGGAACCCTGTGGAGGCGCTGTACAATACCTGCCTGTGTGCAAGCAGGACCGTGGTCTAGAGGGCCTTCGGGGCCCTCTAGCAGGGCCTTCGGGGCTGGCTGGACTACACAGTGGAGACCTTGGCCCTGGTGATCAGAGCCTGCTGTGTGTTGCACAATGTGTGTGAGACCGATGGGGCTGCCCTCGACTACCCCATGTCCCGGCGGCCTCCCAGACCCATGCCACTCTATGTTAATGCAGAGAACCCACAGGAGTACCGGTACGCAAAACGCATCCATGCAGCCCTGGCTAGGCAGATCAGCTGGGAGGCTGAGGCATGAGGCTGCGCACCCCCATATCCACCTTCCGGGGCCACCACCAGCACTCTGGGCCCGCCCCTAGGTGCCTACCCACCCCAAGACCCACCCCCATGATCAGAACACCGGCTGCAACTGTTGTGCCCATGCATTTCTTATGCATACATCCTACAGGTCCCATCACCCGCACCCACCACCCAGTGCTGATTCAGCCCCCCTCAGACTGTTCTCCCCCTTCCCCACCTTTCCCAAATACCCCACATGTCTGGGGCCTCCCCTTCAGCTTCCATGTGGATGCCGTGGAGCTCTGGGAGCTCCCTCCCCCACTGTCAATGTCCCCAAAAGTGTCCTGGGATGCCTCGGTGTCCTGAGGCGCCGGCTGTATTGGGAGGACATGTGGACCAGGGGCCGGAGGGGTCCCACTGGGTGGTTGCTCCCTCCGGAGACCTACAGGGACTGGTAGGCAGATTCGTGGGACCAGCGGGCTTGCCGGCGGCTGAGGTGGTGGAGGAGGCAGTGGGGGTGCCGAGGGGCCTGGCATCGGGGCCAGGGCAGGCTGGTTGCCCAGAAGGGAGGTGGCCATCATGTAAGCACTCATGGTCCCTGCATGCAGGAGCAGCGAGGTACCAATGTCATGGGAGCAGTCCATCTTGGCCGAATGCTCCCTCACCATCCAATCGATGACCTGTTCCAGCCACCTGAACGCCTCCACCTGCCTGCTCCTGGCACACCCGCCTCCATTCCAGTCGCACCTCCACCTGCAGCCTCCGGTTGCCTCTGCTTGTTGTACGGCCCATTCCGTGGCCGCCTCCATCCGATCGATGGCCGCAATCATCCGCTCGCCCTGCTCGGTGGTTGAGTGGACAATGTCCTCCACCTGATCCTCCCTCTGGTGCTGTACCTGTGGCTGGTGTTCCCTCATCCGTTGTGCCAGGGGCACAGGGCCGCCTTGCTGGGACCCATCAGGTCGCCCTGTTGGGGTACACATTAAGGGGTGGTTAGGCACCCCAGCCACCCTCCATTTATCCCGTGGCATGGCTGGAGGGTGTGACCCCCCCTGGGTTGGCGGCTGGTGCCCTTCCCCGGTGTGCCCCTCCCCCACACCACGTGCCCCGGGTCCCCCACCTGGCACCCTCCCCCCCACATGCTGGTATGCCTCACCTGGGACCTCTGGCTGCTCCCGGGGCTGCTCGCTGCCTTCCACTTCACCTACCTGTCACAGGTGCCAGGGCATGCCATGCCCTGTGGGGATATGGCAGGGGTTGGGTGGGCGTGGGATGAACATGTCCCCCGGTGGCCCCCCGGGTCCCCTTCTCATGGTCTGGGTTGTCTGGGGTTGCTGGGGGAAGCCCCATGCCCAGTGTGTCCCCCTACCCACCTCAGCCCATCCCCCCCCAGTCCGTCTCCACTCCCATCCACATGCTTTCCCTCGATGTCGGTCTCAGAGCCCTCCGAGGCCAGTCCCTCTGTGTTGCTGGGGTCCCCCTGTGTCCACTGGCTGAGGGTGACCAGTGTGCAGGCCTCGGATTCTCCCGGCCTGGACATTGGGTGGGGGCTCTCGGTCTGGTGCACGAGGGGGGCCTGCTGATCCCTGAGGTCCCAGGGCATTCCTCTTGGGGGCGGGGCCTCTGGAGCTGGTGCCTTCTTGGGGGGGTGTAGCGGGGAGGGTGTACCTCAGCCAGTTCCCTGCCCTGGATCACGGCGCTCCCCACGAGGCGCAGGGCAACAATAGAGCCCGTCACATGGAGGATGCAGTCCAGGGCATCATAGTAGGGGGTGGTCCGGGCTCCATGGCCAGACCGCCAGTTGTTGTCCTTAATGGCCTTGTACCCCACCTTGAGCTCCTTAACCTTTGATCAGCACTGGGCCACTGTTCTGTGGTGCCCCGCCACCTCCATGTCCCGCATGATCTTCAGGTACACGTGTTCATTCGTCTGGTTCATGGCTAGCTCCAGTTGGTACTCCAGGCTCCCCTGGATCCTAATAAAGTCCTGGGTTTTCATGTGCCCCCATTGCCCCTCCTCGGTTGTACAGCTGCCTCCCTCGTGGGCCCTCCTCCTCCTCCCCCCTCCTCCTCCTCCTCCTCTTCCTCCGCATGCCCTCCGCCCATCTCCTCTGGGGGCTTGGGCTCCTGGGCCCGATTCTGTGTCTGTGGGCTGTAAAGGGGGGGGGTTGGTTACCGGGTTGCCTCATCCTCACGGCCCTCCCCCTTTTCACCCCACCTGCTGGCCTGCCCACCCCCCTTGGTGCCTCTGTGCCCTTGAACCTCCCCCCCTTTGGTCCCCTTACCCATTTCCAGGGTGCCTCTTCCTCAGGGCTGGTTGCTGGCTCTGGGGCGGCCTGTCCTGGCTGCTGCTGCTGCTGCTGCTGTCCCTCCACTGCCTCCATGTGCAGCACAACCACCGCCTGCTCCGCCTGCATCTCCCCCTCCTCCTCCTCCTCCTGCCTTGCTCTCTCACCCTCCGCACTCCTCTCCCTTCCACCTCGCTCAATCCCGCCACGTCCCCCTGCTTCTGTGTGCCCTTTAAATCTCCCTCCCCAGCCTGTGCTGTTGCCCATTGCCTGGTAGCAATGCTGCATGCTTTGTCCCTGTCTGGGAATTGTTTTGCTTGATTACGGCCAGTGGTTGCAGTTCAGACATTACTTTTTGTTGTTTCCCATTGGGAATAATTTTGACCACACTTTCGGAGATGGTCCGGGCCGGACCTCCAGAAAGGTGGTTAATTTTATCCCCTGTTGGAAATTGTCTGTGGTGAACATCTGGCGACCACTGAACAGACAGGGCACCTATTGTCCCCGTCATGGAATCACCTTTTGATTCCCCGCCGGAATCAAAATGTCACGTACAACAGACGTGCCAGCTGATTCCAGTGGGGAATTGGGGGGGAGGGGGGCTATGTGGTGCAATGTTTGGCTGAAAATACCCTGTGATCTCGTAACATCTGAAAACACCCAAGGCTTTGGACTCACAGGTGAAGCCTCACTCCTGAAAACTGTTTACTCCTTTAAAAATCCACCTGGAGCTCTGTAAACCAACAGGCTCTAGTTGTCAGCAGTCTCTGAAATGGTATTAGAAGAAAGACTTTTGCAAAGATTCCAGCAAAGGAAAGGGAGGGAGAATATTTTGCTTCATATGCAATCTTATGAAGGCAAGAATACACTGTTATAAAAACACCACCATTTATTTCAGAAGCAAGGACATTTTAATAGGTTAATTATTTGGGAATGAAAGGAAAATTCATTAACTGACTGCAAGTCTTAACTCTGTTATTAAAACAACTGACTTTGTTAGAAAAAGATAAGTGCCAAGTTAGCATTATTTAATTGTAAAATATTTAAATCCAAGGATTAGTTTAAGTAAAATTTTGTGTACCAAATGGATTTATACTATAAACAACAAAAAGGGTAAATAGTTTCCATGCATTCATGGGATTTATTGCTTAATAAGTATCTACTCTATTGGAAGGTTAGAATACTGAAAAAGGATGGAAGAAAGGATTCAAAGTAGCAATTATTATGAATGGTCAGGCTTTCGCTGCGTGAGGTACAGCCACCGATTTGTTAAAATATACCCTCACCCATAAACTTGAAATCTTTTTTGTCATTTGATACAATCTGAAGAATATATTTTCCAACAAAGTAGAAAGGTAAGTTTGAGTCAATTTCCAAAGCTGGTCAGGTAGCCAGCCAAACTCTAGATAAGATTGTTTCCTCTGGGGCTATGGAATAGGAATCATTCCTCCAAGATAAGAGTAGAAGAGAATATCCTCCACATAAAGTGGGGAAGAAACATCTAAGAGCACAATCTTAAACACACACACACAATGCATCGTAGATCTGTTGTGCTTGTGTTGCATGTACACTCGGTGTGTCCAATCCATTGTGCATGTACTGTTCATAGCACGTGAAATTGTTGAGGAATGGACTGTAAGAAAGCAGCTGAAAGCAATAAGATTGGGCAATGGCTGCTTCTCTTTCCATTAAGCCCTTTGGAACAGAAGTCACAAGAAAAGGGGGCAGCCAGGAGACAGTCTCTCACCAGGGTCTCAGCAGAGGGATGTTAATAAAAAACCATAGACCGTTCAGGGATCAAGAAGCTAGGAGGGAAGTACACAACCTCTGCAAGTGGTCTTTGTCCTCTGTGTAAGGATCCATAGGCATTGCATAAGAGGATGGAAGGGGACTCAAGCTCCTCCTCCAACACACAAAGAGTTAGCTTTTTAAAAGATATGTAATTACACCAAAAAATCAGATGGTAGTAAAAATGGCAATGAGCTGGAACACCAGATCAGATTCCCAAAGCAGTAAAAGTCAAGTGTAGCAATGAAATCAATGCATTTACAGATGTGTAAAATTGGTGTGAGGTCATTAATGGGGTCTATAATTAAGGTCAGTTAATGGCAGATGCAGAAAGAAGAGTCAAGATTTCCATGTGTGATCATTCTTGTGTAGACAGTGGTATCATCTTCAGAGATGAGCTTTTCCATACAAGTGATTATTTTTTACCTCCTTGTAGCTAGAAAATATAGGTCCATTTCAAAGTAGGCACATTTCAGCCCTTGAATTGCTAAAAGATAGGTCAGTTTAAAATTGTCAGGTTTTAGTGTCATTATTTCTGCACTGAAAGATGTATATTAAAAGAGTTCTTTGATTTATCTTGTTTACATACTTGTTGGCCGTACGTTTAGTAACTTACTTGATTATAGTTTGTTGTTTTAAAAAGAATTTATTTGCTTATGTTGGCTTCTTATCTCTCTCTTCAACATAATTGGTGGATCTGTTCCCCCTCTATTGAAATTGTCTTTTATTAATATACTTGTCTTTATTCACAAGGTCAACTTTTGTTAAAGTTTAATTTTGTTAATAATGTGACTTTGAATTGTCTACTTGTCAACGTTAATGGGTTTTTATTGATATTACGTGGGGGTATCAAAATATCATTAATAATGTGATGACTCTAGTGGAAAATTTTAGAATCATTGGCACAAAGGAATTAGAAGAGACACTGGGTATTTTCAGACGTTACGAGATCACGCTCAACCACAGTGTGCCTATGTGATGGCAGTCACCCCCCCGGGCACCCTGCCTGCCCAGGTCCCCATGCCGGGCCCCTTGGCGCCCCCGCCCCCTGCCCTGCTGCACCAGTCACCCCCACCCCTTAGGGACCGCGCATCCGCCTTCCGGTCCCCCCTGCCCTCCGGAAGGTGCAGCCACTAAGGGGGGCACCCCGGGTCCAGGCCCCACCCTCCCCCCAACCACCTCCCCCTTGCTGGACCAGGAGACAGCCTAGGACACTGCTGGGAACATGGACAGTGGGGGGAAGGGGAGCTCACAGGACTCCATGGCCAACATCGGGCACTCACAGGGTCATCCCAGGAAACGTGGGGGATGGGGGGGATGGGGGGATGGGGTGGGAGGGGGAGGGCAGTGGGAGGGGGGAACTATAGGGGGCGGGGCACAACTGGGGTGGAGGGAGAGGGGTCGGGTGCACATGTACACGCAGGTGAAATAAATTGTGTTTGCACCATATTGCCTCCCAGGCCCATATGTGGGTGACAGGGGCGATGACCTCCACCCGTGCAGGGACCAGCCCAGGGAACCCCCGGGGGTGGGACGGGGAGGGGCAGCCCTCACACTTCGGCCTCCCGGCTGATATGCCTCACCAGGGCATCCCAGATGCACTTGGCATAACGGTACTCCCTGGGGTTCTCAGTGTTCATGTACAGGGGCACCGGGCCAGGGGCCTGGCTAGGTTCGGGGTATTCCAGGGCTGTCCCCTCGGTCTCGCACACATTGTGGAGCACACAGCAGGCACCGATCACCAGGGCTGAGGTCTCCACGATGTAGTCTAGCCGGCCAGAGAGGCTCCTCCAGTGCTGCTTAAGGGCCTCGAAGGCTAGCTCCACCACGGTCCTTCTGGAGCACAGGAGGGTATTGTATAGCACCTCCGCAGGAGTGCGTGCAACCAGGTAGACCTTCAGTAGCCACTGGGTGAGGAGGTAGGCAGGGTCACCCAGGATACATGGGGGCATTGGTACCCTCTCGATCCTGGTCATCCCCATGTCAGTGAAGTCCCCCTGGAATATCCGGGCATAGAAGGGGGAGATGGTCATAATCCAGGTGTCGTGACTGCGGACGGAGTTGCCCGTGAAGATGTCTATGAACCGGCCCTGGTGATCCACAGCCGCCTGCAGTTGCAGGGAGTAATACCCGTGCCTGTTCACATACTCTGCAGCCTCCCCAGTGGAGGGGCGGAGGATCTCTATGTGGGTGCCGTCCACGGCTTCCATGCAGTTGGGGAAGCCTCTGGCAGCGAATTCTGCCATCATGGACCCCTGGTCCATCAGCTGGATCGTTCTGTCCAGAAGCATGTCCTCCACAGCCTCGCACACATCCCGGAGGATACAGGCAATAGTGCGCAGGCCTACCCCGAAGTGCTGGGAGATGGACTGGCAGGAGTCAGGCGTTGCTAGGCCCCAGACCCCTATTGCCACCTGCTGAATCATGGGGATGGGGGTCCTCATGGGGGTTTGCTGTCACTCCTGCCAGGGCGTAAGGAGCTCTGTGAGCCGGAGCAGGGTGAACTTGTCCATCCCAAAGTGGGCCCTCCAGGCTGCTTCATCCCACTGGCCCACCAAGCCTGTGCCCGCTCAGTGACCCATATCCACCTGTAAATGGGCATAGCAAGCAGGGCTGCCCTGTGCAGTCTCCCTCCCCCACTGGAGGTGCCCGGCCGCCTTGTGGAGCACCACAGGCCAGGTTCGCCACGGCTCACAACCTGCCAGTCTGCCCTGGAGAGTCTCTGTGCCCTGAGCTGGGAGAGGGCTCTCTTGCAGCCATGATGGGCCGTGCGGGCCCTTGCAGCCCTCCAGGCCAGGGTAACCAACAGGCAGGCGCCCAGGTGCAACTCCGCGGTAAGGAGGCACAGCTGCTGCTGTAGTCGCGGTACCACTCAGCTGCCAGCGTGAGGTAAATCCAGTAGGTGGCTTCCCTGTCCTGCTCCATGGTGGTGGGGGCCCCAGGGGTTGGGGGACAGTTATGATGCCACTCTGATGGCCGGGTGGGACGGTGCCCAGCCCCCAGCCAGGTGGGCCCCCCAATGCGGTGCTGGTGTCTGTGGCCATGCGGTTGGGTGCACCTGCTGCCAGCACATGGGGCCTCACACCTGCATGGCTGCGCAGGGCTGTGTGCTCCTTGTGCAGCTGCATGCCATCAGACATCACCGTCCCCCCCCTCCCTGTTTGCAACACCATGTCCTTGCTGGCCTGATTAGTCATTCTGTGTGTGCGATTGTTTTCTGCAGATGTGCCAGGTCCGCACCCCACGCCTCGCTCCATTGTGCTACAATGTGTGGCCCGTGGCCGCCTGTCCTGTTCTTGGGACCCCTCGGAAGTCCCCCCATCCTTGTAGTGTATGTGTGCGCCCCTGTCCGTGGTGTTATTCTCCCTGTCTAGCTGGACCATGACTGCTTCCCAGCCCCCATGGGGCCCCCCCATAGCTGGACCTTCCACGAGACCATGTCCTTGTGTGACCTGTGGCATACCCCAGCTGTACAGATGCTCCTGGGCTGCCCGGACAGCCATTTGGGTGCTTATTCGAGCCTGAGCTCTGGCCTTCGCTACTTCAGCTATGAGGCAAGCGCTCGTGATTACCGGCTGCATGAAGATACTCTGGGGCTGGTTCCCTTCCCTGATGGGCGCATCCCAGAGATGAGGTGCTCTCATGTGGCCTGGTCCACAGCTGAGACCATGTCTGCTGTCTGTGTGCAGTCTGGGCTCCTACATGATCTGCCTTGCGGAGGGGGGCCCTGCCTTGGCCATGTCCTACTTTGGCTGTGTTCACGGGGGCTGTGGATACCAGCGCTCCTGTGGGGCAGTGTACCACCAGCTGTTGGAGCTGGGACAGCTTCTGTGCCACCCTGCTGCTGACTGCTGTGTGTCAGAGCCTACTGCGGCAGAGCTGTCGGCACTGTTGGGCATGTGGTCCCGTTCAGATGTGCAGTTGGGCTGTCCATGCAGGATCCCTTCAAGGCCTACTACCTAATCGCCCACCACATGTCCTTGTTGGGGTACGGCTGGGGCATAATCCATTGGACCCACCTGGTTCACCGGGTGGGGCACCCAGCCCCTGGGCCCATGGTGGCCCCCAGCAGCTGGCTGTGAGTCCCGGTGTGCCTCCCAGCCCCCTGGTGGCCTGCCCCCATGTGGGCTCCCGTCCCTGCCTGGGGGCCAGTCTCCGCTGGCTGCTCCCTCCCTGGTGTCTCTTCCGTGCTGCTGTGCTGCCTGCTTCCTGGGGTGCTGCTGACCCTGCCTGTGGCTCCAGACCCCTCCGGGCCCCACCCCCTGGTCTGCCTCCAAACCCGGGGTTCCTCTCCATGGTTGCCTTCCCAGGTGCTTGGGTCCGGCGCTCTGCATGGCCTCGCCGACCCGCCTGTGTCCAGAGGACTGTCCCCACCTGCCAATGCTGCCACCTGTTGCCCCGCCCCTCCACCCTTAGGTGCCTGTGTGACCTCGGGCACCCAAGTCTGGGACCCCCGGACTGCCTCTCGTGCCTTCCTCTGGGGGGGGGGGGTGCGCATCCTTGGACCTGCAGCGCTGCACCAGCTCTCCTTCCTGACCTCCATTGGTGTGTGGGGTCTATGTGTGCCTCCTGGACTGTTCACGGCCGGATCACTGTGCATTGTGGGCCCCCGCTGTGCCTTGGTCCCGAGCTCCTGGGGCCCCCTGTTTTGGGGCTGCCTGTGTTGCTGTGGGGATGCCCGTGTGGCCAGTTCTGCTGTGGGGATTGTGGTTGCCATTGCCCATGTCCTTCCCTGCCCCTTTGCAGTCCCCCCCTTCCCTGTTCTGCCCCCCCATTCCTGTTGTGCCTTGTGTGTTGTCCGGGCGCCCATGTCCCCCTTACCTTCCTTTCCCGTGTGCTTGTGCTGTATGTTCCACTGTGGCCCCGCTGTCTGTGTGCCTGTTGTGTGTGGTAACTGTCCGGCTCTTCTCCCTCTCCGCCCTCCCTTCCCATTTCCCTTGTGTGGACATTCCCTGTGTGCCTTTTGGCTTCATTTGCCCTCAGGTGGCCATGTCTGTGTCCCGCCCCTATCTGGTGGTTTCTGGGTGTTTTGACCGTGGCCTGGAATTGGTGTCATATCTGTTGCACTGCCCCAGCCCGTGATCTGCTGACTCGATTCCCTGCTGTGGTCCTGGTCCTGTCACATATGTTTGGGACTTTTATTCACCCTGGGGGGTGGTTGTTTGGTTCACCCCCACCCAGAATCCACTGTGGTGAACTGGGCGCCCGTCACATCTGAAATCACCCACTGATACCATGTTTGTTTCTGGGACCCAAGGTCTTTTTGCAAGTGTAGGTCAAAACAGTTTCTCTGTTAGAAACATGTTTTCAACTTATATAGAACAAGTAATATTGCTAATAGAGAAATGCCGCCACCCTGCAGAAAAGGTGTTTTACAGGGTATTTTCAGATGTTACGAGATCACAGTCAACCACAGTGAACCACGCTCAATCCCGCTGCGTGGCCAAAGCACCCTGAACATCTGTTCAGCGACCGCCAGATGTTCACCACAGTCAATACCCACATGGGGTCAAAATCAACCACGCTTCTGGACCTCCAGCCTGGACCATCTCTGAAAGCATGGTCAATGAGATTCCCAACGGGAAACAAAAAAAAGTAATGTCTGGATGGCAATCATTGGCCGGAATCAAAGAAAATGAATCCCAGCTGCGATCAAAGCATGCAACATCACTGCCAGGCAACCAGCAACAATGCAGGCCATGGAGGGAGATTTAAAGCGCACACAGCAGCAGGGAAACATGGTGGGATGGAACGTGGCAGAAGGGAGAGGTGAGTGGTGGGTGAGAGAGCAAGGGAAGAGGAGGAGGTTGAGGCACAGGCGGAGGAGGAGGTGGTCATGCTGCACATGCAGGAGGTGCAGGGACAGCAGCACCAACAGCAGCAGAAGCAGCAGCAGCTGGGACAGGCCTCCCCGGGGACATCGACTGGACCGGGGGATGAGGCACCCCAGAAACAGGAAATGGGAACGAAGGGGATCAGACCTGGCAGCACAGGGGCACCATGGGGGAGCAGGGGAACAGCCGGCTGGCAGGTGAGGGGGATGGGGGAAGAATGCTGGACCGGGGCAGACCAGCACCCAAACACCCAACAACCCACCCCCCCACTTCTGTTACACAGAAACGCAAACGGGCCCTGCCCAGGGGGATGGGGGAAGAATGCTGGACCGGGGCAGACCAGCACCCAAACACCCAACAACCCACCCCCCCACTTCTGTTACACAGAAACGCAAACGGGCCCTGCCCAGGTGGAGGAGAAGGAGGAGGAGGAGGAGGAGGAGGAGGAGGAAGACAGCCATTCCACCGAGGGGGTGAGTGGGGGCTCCAGCAGAGCTGGGACTTTATCCGCATCTGGGGGACCCCGGAGCATCAGCTGGAGCTAGCAGTCAATCAGAGAAACAAGCACATGTTCCGGAAGATAGTGTGGGGAATGGAGGCGACGGGGCATCACCAGACCATCTCCCAGTGCCACTCCAAGTCCACAGAGCTAAAGAGGGGGTACAAGGCCATACATGACAACAACCAACGGTCCGGACATGAACTCCCGATCTCCCCCTTATATGATTCCCTGGACCGCATCCTCCACATGAAGGGATCAATAGTTGCCCCACGGCTCGTGGGGAGCACTGTGGTCCAGGGCAAGTAACAGGCCAAGGTACCCCCTCCCCTCATCACCCCACAAGAAGGCACCTGCTCCAGGGCCCCAGACCCCCAGCAGGAATGCCCTGGGACCTCAGGGACCAGAAGCCCCCCCCGGACAGCTTCGTGGAGAGACCCCACCCCTGGTCAGACAGCCGGACTCTGAGGCTGGCACCCTCATCACCCTCAGTCAGTGGTCACAGAGGGAGAACAGAAACACGGAGGGGCCGGCCTTGGAGGGATCAGAGACAGACATCAAGGGTAAGCAAGCAGATGGAACGGAGGGATGGACCCAGGCGAGGGGGAGGGCAGTTGGGGATGTCCCGGCCAGGGGGAAGGCCCCACCCTAGTCTGGCAGCCCGCAACACAGGTCCGGGACTGGGGGGGCACCCGGGAACCCTGGAAGCCCTCCACCAACCACCCCCATACCCCACAGGGCATGGAACACCCCAGCACCAGAGGCAGGAGGGCGAGGAGGCTGGCACAGAGCAGTCCAGGCAGCATCTCGGGGACCCATGTGTGGCACACAGGCAGGGTGGGGGGCCCCCATGGAGGCCGGGTGGAGGACCCAGGACATGCATGGTGGGATGGGGGGCCCAGAGGGGCAGGAGGGGGGCACCAAGGGGGGCAGACTCCCGGGGCAGCAAACGACTAACCACCATGTACCCTACAGGACAGCCGGAGGGGCCACAGCAACCCAGGACTGTGCCCCCAACCCAGAGGATGAGGGAGCACCAGGCACGGGTATGGCACGGGAGGGAGGACCAGGTGGAGGACATTGTCCGGACCACCATGGAACAGGGGGAGCTGATGATTGCGGGTGTGGACCACATGGAGGCAGCCATAGAGCACTCCCTGGAGCGGGCAGAGGCAAGGGATCAGAGGCTCCAGGAAGAGGTGTGCCTGGAGCAGAGGCAGGAGCTCCGGGAGCACAGCAGGCAGGTAGAGGCATTTGGGTGGCTGGAACAGGCCATCGCGGGGATGGTGCAGGAGCATTCAGCCAAGATGGACAGGTCCCATGATAATGGGACCTCCCTGCTCCTGTACGCGGGCACTATGTGTGTCTATGTGATGGCAGCCACCCTGCCGGGCACCCTGAATACCCATGCTGGGCCCCTTAGCGCTCCCACTGCCTCCCCAACTGCCCCAGTCGCCTCCACACCATCAGGGGCCCTGCATCTGCCTCCCAGCCCCCAGAGGGAGCAGCCACCCAGGGGGACCCTCAGATCCCGGTTCCTCCCTCCCTCCCTCCCACCACCGCCTGCCCCTCCGGNCCACAGCTCTGTGCCTCCCACAGGGTGCTCAAGGGGGCGTCCGAGGAAACGCGGGGCCCCGGGGAAATGAGCAGGAAGTGGGAGGGTGGTCTAAGGGGGGCATGTTGGGGGTGGGGGCACGGGTACACGGGTGATCTAATAGATGCACGGATGACACAGTTGCCTCCTTTGGTCCATTCAGGGGCCCAGAGGGGGGGGGGTGGACCATGCCCATATAGGGCCTCACCCAGAGAATCTCCCGGGCCCCCGGGAGGGTGGGCCGAGTGGTGGGCACCCTCACGCCTGGGCCTCCTGGCTGATGTGCCTGGCTAGGGCAGCATGAATGTGTTTGGCATAACGGTACTCCTTTGGGTTGTCCGCATTCATGTACAGAGGCACGGGGCTGGGAGGTCGGGTAGGCATGGGGTATTCGAGGGCAACCCCATCAGTATCAAACACGTTGTGCAACACATAGCAGGCACCGATCACCAGGGCCAAGGTCTCCACCATGTAGTCTAACCATCTGGCGAGGTTCCTCCAGTGCTGCCTGAGAGCCCCAAACACCCGCTTGACCACGGTCCTGATGGCACACAGGCAGGTATTGTAGAGTGCCTCCACCGGGGTCTGGGCAACCGGGTATAATAGTAATAATAAACCCTTTATTTGCCACAACTAAAAGTTATTGGCAATAGTAACCATACAAAAAACACAATAATTACTATCTACATATGATTTACAGCTAATATTTCAACACAAGATAAAAGTATAATATAATATAAAACATTTCCCCTATCCATGGTTTCCCACCTGTGTCTCCTAGGCTATCATAAACCAACGTCCCCTCTTAAGGCCTTCCCCCAACTGTCCATTACTTTTGGGCTTCTCACCCTGGAAACCAGGTTGCCAAAAATTGCTACTGCATATGTCAGTTATGAGGTTTTAGCATCCAAACATAATTTAAGGCCAGTTGTCAAAGGGTGTTGCATCTGGGCTTCACTAAGGGCCAGAAGGAGCTTACCTCTGATTTTTGAGAAACTGGGGCAATACAGAATATGATCTGTCGTGTCCCTTTGTCCCAAGGTACAAGATCGGCACAGTCTTTCTTGCAGTGAAACTCCCATATAGCGTCTCTCCAGTATTGCTGACGGAAATACCACATACCGGAGGCGTGTGAAGGCACGCCTTACTGATTAATTTGACCAGTTCAAAAGGTAATTTGAATTCAAAAGGTAATTTGAATTGGGCAACCGGGTATACCTTCATCAGCCACCGGGTGAGAGGGTAGGCTGGGTCCTCCAGGATAAGAGGGCACATCAGCACCCCCTCGATCTGGGCCATCCCCATGTCTGCAAACTCCCCCCGGTACATCCGGGCATAAAAGGGGGAGATGGTCATGATCCAGGCATCGTGGCTGCAGCTGGAGTTGCCCATGAAGATGTCTATGAACCTCCCCCGGTGGTCCACAACTGCCTGCAGCTGCAGGGAGTAATACCCCTGCCTGTTGACATACTCTGCTGCCTCCCCCGTGGAGGGGCGGAGGATCTTGATGTGGGTGCCATCCATGGTGCAGCTGGGGAACCCGCCAGCCGCGAAGCCGGCCACTGATCAACCAACTGGATCACCCTGTCCAGGAGTACGCCCTCCACAGCCTCACAGACATCCCGGAGGATACAAGTCATGGTGTTCACCCCAGCACCGAAGTGCTGAGAGACAAATTGGCAGGAATCGGGCGTTGCCAGGGCCCAGACCCTGATGGCCACCCGCTGGACCATGGGGAGTGGGATTCCTCATGGAGGTGTGCTGCTGCTCCAGCCAGGGAGTGAGCAGCTTCGCGAGCCACAGTAGGGTGGGCTTGTCCATCCAGAAGTGTGCCCTACAGGCTGCCTCGTCCCATTGAGCCAGTGCCCGGGACCACCAGCCCTGTGCCCGCTCCATGACCCATAGCCTCTGGGCAATGGGCATAGCGAGCAGGGTGGCCCGGCACATGGTCTCCCTCCTTCATTAGAGACACCTGGCTGCCTTGCGGATGCCGCAGGTCTGGTCCGATTGTGGCTCACGGCCTGTAAGTCCACCCTGGACACTCGCTGTGCCCGGAGCCGAGCCAGGGAGCACCTGCTGGCTTGGTGAGCCCTGTGGGCCCCTGCAGCACTCCAGGCTGCAGTAACCGGAAGGCAGACGCCCAGGTGCACCTCAGCGGTCTGGATGCGCAGCTGATTGGTGTGGGCATGGTACCACTCGGCACAGGCGCAAGGAGCATCCTGCATGCACCTAACCTGTCCTGCTCCATGTGATGGCAGCCACCCTGAGGTGAGTCCTGGGGGGCCATTGATGGCCCTGATATAGGATGGGATGGGCGGTGCCCCTTCGGCTGCCTGTGCTGGCTTCTGCAGGGTGCGCAGGCTGGGTAAGTGGGTGTGCGGTATTGAGCGCACCTGCTGTCCCTGCCAGGAGCCATGCACACAGTCCAGCATGCACCCGGGCATGCAGGCTGAAGCTGCATTTCTCCTGTCATCACCTCCCACCTCTCCCTGTTGACAACGTTGTGTCCTTGCTGGCCTGATTAGTGTGTTGGCTGTCCTGTCTGTGTGCTCAGTTCCTGAAGTTGTTCTGGGTCCTCACCCCATGCCTCGCTCCATTGCCATACATTGTTGCGACCTGTGGCTTTCTTGGATGGCCTTGGTGCCCCCCGAAGTCCCCTCCCACCCCTGGAAGGAATGTGGGCCCCCCTGTCCATGGTGTTATTTTCCCTGGCGTGCTGGACTATGGCTTGCTGTGCTTCCACTGGGCTCCCAGCCACCATGGGGCCCCCCATCCATGGTCCTTCCACGAGACCATGGCCCTGTGTGACCTGTGGCATACCCCAGTGGTTCAGTTGCTGCTGAGCTGCCCGGACAGCCTGTCAGGTGCTTATGTGAACCTGAGATCTGGCCTTCATTACTTTGGCTATGAGGTGAGCTCCGGGGATTGCCGACTGCATGCTGAGACACTGGGGCTGCTTCCCTTTCCCGATGGGCGCATCCCGGAGATGAGGTGCTCGCATGTGGCTTGGTCTGCAGTGGAGACCATGTCTTCCCTGTCTGTGTGCAGCCTGGCCACCTACATAGTCTGTCTGGTGGAGGGGGGGTCTGCCTTGTCCATGTCCTACTTTGGCTGCATTCACGGGGCCTGTGGGTACCAGTGCTCCCATGGGGCAGTGTATCACCAACTGTTGGAGCTGGGTCAGCTTCCGTGGCCCCCTTCTGCTGACTGCTGCATGTCTGAGCCTACCACGGCGGAACTGGTGGCGCTGTCCGGTGTGTAGTCCAGTTCCGATGTGCAGCTGGGTCTCTCCATTCAGGATCCCTTCGAGGTTTACTACTTGATCGCCCAACACATGTCCATGCAGGGGTACTGCCGGGGCATGCTTCACTGGCCCCACCTCATTCACCAGGTGGGGCATCTGGCCCCTGGGCCCTTTGTGGCCACTAGCAACTGGCTGTGAGTCCCCCTGTGCCTCCTGGACCCCTGTTTCTGGCCCCTGTGCAGGCTCCCGGCTCTGTCCTGCTTCCATGGGCCACTGTCTGCTCCCTCCCTGCTGTCCTGGCCGTGCTGCTGTGCTGCCTGCTTCCTGTGGTGTCACTGCCCCTGCCTGTGGCTCTGCCCCCCCTGTCTGTCTCTGCCCCTGATGTTCCTGTCTGTGTCCGCTGTCTCCATTGTCCACCTCCGGCACCCTGACCGCCCCCCCAGCTCCCCAGGGTGCTGCTGACTGTCCTCATTCACCTGTGCCCCCTTCTGGGTCCCAGCCCCCACACCTGGGTGCCCTTGTGATCTCAGAGTTCTGGGTCCCCTGGACTAGCCCCCCAGGCTTACTCCCATGGGGGCTTGTGTGACTTCGGACCTGTTGCAATGCCCTGAACTGCCTGTCTCCCCTCCATCGCCCCATCGCCACTGCTTGGGTTCTGAGTGTGCCTCCTGGACTGTTCCAGACCCTCTCCCTGTTCCTTGTGTGCTCCCACTGTGCCTTTGCCTGGACCACCTGGGGCCCCCGTTCTGGGACTACCTGTGTTGCTGTGGGGGTGCCCGTGTGGGCTGTTCTGTATTGGGGGTTCTGGTTGCCATTGCTTGTGTCCCGCTGTGCCCCTGTGCCGTATCCCCTCCTCTTCCCTTTCCCTCATCCCCCCTCCCCCCACCCGTGCCCGTTGTGCCTTGTGTGGTGTCTGTCCCACTGTGTCTCCCCCCTCCCTTTCCTGTCCATGTGTGTGTGCGCCCGGGCGTGTGTGTTTGTGCTATGCGTTCCCCTGTGCCCTTGCTGTCTGTGTGCCTGTTGTGTGTGGTACCTGGACAGCTCTACTCCCTCTCCCCCATCCCTTTCTGTTTCCCTTCTGTGGGCGTTCCCTTGTGTCCCTTTTGGCTTCGTTTACCCTCAGCCAGTCATGTCTGTGTCCTGTCCCTCCCCGTCTTCTGGGTGTTTTGATCACGGCCGGGAATCGGTGTCACATCTGTTGCACTGCCCTGGGCCATGGTCTGGCGGCCCAATTCCCTGCCATGGTCCTGATCCTGTCTCGTCTATTCGGTGCCTTCTTTGCCCATGGGGGGTGGTTAGCCAGTTTGCCACCACTGGGAATCCACTGTGGTGACTCGGGACCGCGTAACATCTGAAATCACCCACTCTTTCAGTCATATCTCAAATACTAAAATAGGTTTAATTTTTAAGCTAAATAAGGATTTTTAAGACTGTAAGAGTAATATTAATCAATGTATTTCACAATGTAAATTACAAATTATTTAAGGTATTTTAATTAAGAATTCTGTATAGATTAGGGACAGTACTGGAAATCTACAGGAGAAATTAGAGAGTAAAGTCATTAAGAATAATATATTTAATTAGTGAACTATAGTTTATTTCAACATAACATTTGGCTTTAAATTATACCTAAATACATTATTATTATTATTATTATTATTATTATTATTATTATTATTATTAACTTCAAGAGACGGGGTGGGGGGAGACGAAGAAAGGGGAACAGAGGTAGAGACAAGGAGTGTAACATTCACGAAGATGCGAGGTCTCAGGTGCACGTGCTTGGCTTGGTTACATCGAGAATGATAGCTAGCTGGTTTGTGTGGTGAGGATATGAGTATACAGACCTACTGGATGGAGGGTATCAGCAGGAGTTAGGTGAGGGGAGCGATGAGTCGGGGAGGGCAAAGTGGAAAAGGTGGGTCTTGAAGAGGATGTGAAGGTACAAAGGGAGGGGGTGAGGCGGAAGTGGGCAGGGAGGGAGTTACAGGCATGGGGGACAGCTAGGAAGAAGGGACGAAGGTGGTTAGGGGAGCGTTGGAGGGTGAAAGAGGGGACAGAAGAGGAGAGGAGTTCACAGACTGGAGTATGGATGGAAATTAGCACAGAGAGGTAGGAGGAAGCAAGGTTGTGAAAGAGCTTTACAGGTGAAGACTAGGAGCTTGTACAGGATTCATTCAGGAAGGGTGAGCCAGTGAAGAGAGGAGACGAGGGCTTCACGTTGTCAAAGCAATGGGTGAGGTGGATGACCCTGGCAGCAGAATTTTGGATGGAGATAAGGGGAGGAAATTATACCAGTCAGAGGAATCAGTAATTTTTCCTTTGAATTATGTCTTAATGAGTAGGGATGTGTGAATGCAGTTCAGAAGTTCAGAGTTCGGCCCGAACTCGGCCTGTTTGGACGACTGAACAGAACTTCCAAACCAAACGCTCGAACTTCCGAACAGTTCGGAAAAGTTCGGATGAGTTCGGATGACTTCGGGGGTGGGAAAAACGTGACTTTGGGTGGGAAAAATGTGACTGGAAGGGGGAGGCAGCTGAGGAGCAGCTGTCTCTTATACACATCTAGATGTGTATAAGAGACAGGGGGTGGACACCAGGGGTGGTTTCAGGGCCAAAAATACCGGTATCGAAAAAATTTCAGTTTCAGTACCGATAGCCAAACCAAACTTCGCCGAACCGAACAGCCGAACCCGAACTCAGGTTTCGAACCGAATGACAGAACGACCAAATGTCCAAACGGTGTTCTGTTCGCCCATCCTTATTAATGAGAAATTCTATTAATTTTCATTAATAGGGATGGGCGAACAAGAAGAAGGTACGGCTGAGGAGACATGGAAACCAAAAACATCTCTCTTTAGCGTCAGCACTTGGCAAAAGGCAAACTTCTTTGTGATTCATGGACCTGCTGGCTACTGAATAGAGGAACATCTGGCAGCCATATTGAAAGACTCTCAGAAATCCTGTAAGACTGGCAGGATAGTGTTGACAAAAAAAAGAGAGGAAGACACGTGCTCAGTAACCAACATGTTCCTGGGCCAAGTCACCTTTGGGACTTGGTTTTTTTTTTCTGTCCCAACTCTTTTTCTTTAATTTTTCAATCTTTTCTTTTATTACTTTTTCCTAAGTCTTTTGTTTTTCGTTTTAAAAACTACTTTAAGGCTACTTTTCTCTATTTTTCTCTTCTTTATTTTTACATTTTATTTTCATTTTTAACTTCATTTTTTCTCATTTTTCATTCTTTTATTTTCATTTTTAAACTTCATTTTTCTTATTTTTCACTCTTTTAAAACCATTTCTCTTTTTGCCTTAATGTTAATTTTCTTTTAATTTCTTTTCCCATTTTTCAAGCGCAATTCTTATTTTTCTTTACCGTTTTATCCCGAGGTGCAGACTTTTCTTTTCTTTTATGGAAGCACTGTATTGGTCTTAGATAAATCTGTTTCTTTTCCATTTTGAACTCTGTCTGGTGGACAGAGTTCCCCCAAGTGCTTCTCTGGCTTTTTCTCTCCCTTTTTGAACTTCTGTGCTCCTTCCTTGTTGAGAGGCTATTCCTCAACCTCTGGACAAATTTTCTTTTATATTTTTCTTTATCTTTTCTATCTTTTATTTTTACTATTTTTATTTTAATTCTTATCAAGACTCCAACATAGCAGTAATCAGTATTTGTAATCACTAACCTTTTTGTGTGTGCTGCCGTAGGGCTTTTATAGCAGTGTGTAGCCAGTGTGGTAGAGCAATAAATTGTAGTATATTTAGTCATAAGAATTGTGTATTGTGACTTTTTGGTGAGGAAACTTAAGCTTTCCTATGGAGATTCCTGACCCAATGGTGGAGCTAATTCCTAGGAGAATCTCGGGGTAACATCCTGTACATGGCATCCATTTATTTATTTATTTATTTATTTATTTATTTAATGGATTTGTACCCCGCCCCACCTGCAAAGCAGCCCGGGGCAGATTCCAACAGTAAAATACAATAAAAACAATTTAAAACATTTCATAACAATAATATTAAAATATTAAAACAGGGCTAAATATCATAAATAATATATAATAAATAACAAGTCAGGTGGGGGAGCTAAAAAAAACCTCACCCTACCCTCCCACCCTCCCCAAAGGCCTGGGCTAACAGCCAGGTTTTGCAACTTCATCAGAATGTCAACAGTCTAGGGGCCAGGTGAGATTCCTCTGGAACGGAGTTCCAAAGGTTCAGGCTGGCCACTGAGAATGCCCTCTCCATTGTGCCCCCCCGCTTAACACGGGGAACCTCCAAGAAGGCACCCCCGGAAGACTGAAGGAGCCGCTCTGGGGTTCAGAGTGCAAGGCGGTCCCTGAGGTATGAGGGGCCCAGACCATGTAGGGCTTTATAGATCAACACCAAAATCTTGAACCTGGCTTTGCACGCTATCGGCAACCAGTGCAGAGCTCAGAGCACAGGTGTAATATGCTCCCGATGGCCCGTCCCTGTAAGGAGACGAGCCACCGCTTTCTACACTAGCTGAAGTCTCTGGACCAGGAACAAGGGAAGCCCCATGTAGAGTGCGTTACAGTATACCAGTCTCGAGGTGACAAAGGCATGGATGAGGGAGACCAGGTCTGGGCCAGAGATGAACGGACGCAGCCTACGCACCAGATACAGCTGGTGGAAGGCAGCCTTAGTGACTGCCTCCACCTGCCACTCCAGACAGAGGTCTGTGTCCAGTATCACCCCCAGGCTCCAAACCTGCTGAGCTATAGGAGGGCGAACCCCCCCCCAACCAGGGGGGCCACTACCTCCTTCGGTCTCCCCACCAACATCACCTCCGTCTTATCGGGGTTGAGTTTCAGTCTTCTCAGTCACATCCATTCCACCATGGCCTCAAAACATTGGGATAACAATGAGACAGCAGGGTCTGGGTCAGTTGAAAAGGAGAGGTACATCTGAGTATCATCAGCATACTGGTGACACTGCACCCCGAATCATTTCACGACCTCCCTCAAGGGCTGCATATATATGTTAAATAATAATGGACACAGGATAGAACCCTGAGGAATTGCCACATGATAAAGTGCGGGGGCACAATGTCTCATCCCCCGGCACCACCCGCTGGCTCCTCCCTGAGAGGAATGAATGGAACAATTCAATAATAGTCCCGTCCAGACCCCCCAGGTCACGTAGTCGCCTCAATAGCAGCTCATGTTCCATGGTATCATAAGCAGCCGAGAGATCTAGCAGGATAAGAAATGTTGAACATCCTGCGTCCATCTCCCAGCGGAGGTCATCTACCAAGGCCACCAATGCCGTCTCAGTGCCATAGACAGAGCGGAACCCAGATTGAAAAGGGTCTAGGAAACCGATGCCATCCAGATACACCTGGAGCTGGAGTGTCACCACCCGCTCAATAACCTTCCCTAAAAAGGGAAGGTTAGATACAGGTCGGTAACTGGTGAGCGCATCCATGTCCAAAGATGTTTTTTTCAGCAGGGGGAGCACCACAGCCTCCTTGAGGCAAGGCGACAACCTCCCCTGCTGCAAGGAAGTGTTTACTACCCTTGCCAGTACGGTCCCCAACGTCTCCCTGGAAGCTTTTACTAACTAGGATGGGCACGGATCAAGTTCACAACATGTGGCCCTCACAGACCCCAGGACATCCGCTGCATTAGCCGGTGTCACTTCCTAAAACTCACCCCACAAAGCTGGACCGGACAGGGCCTCCGTCCCCTCGCGCTCTTCCCCTACTGTCCCTAATCCGGCGTCAAAGTTGGTCTGAATCCGAGCAATCTTGTCTGTGAAGTAGTTGACAAACTCCTCACAGCGGGCTTGGGACAAGTCCCCATCCAGGCGGAGGGAGGCCGGACTAACCGGATCCCGCACCACCCGGAATAGCGCTGCCGGGCGTGACTTCGCAGACGCTATGAGGAAAGCAAGGAACTCCTTCCTTGCCGTCCTCACAGCCTCAACATAGGACCACAAATGGGCCCTATGGAGAAGATGGTCAGAGTCAGATCGAGTCCGACGCCAGCGTTGCTTTAGCCTCCTACCTACACGCTTCATACACCGCAACCCCTCAGTAAACCAAGGGGTCCTGCGGTGACGAGACCGAGGCAGAGGGCATCTCTGAGCCACACTGTCAATGGCCTCCTCCAGCAAGCTGTTCCAATGCTGGACTAGCTCATCCACAGAGTGGCCGTCCAAGTCCAAGGTTAACTCCCTCCCTCCCATGCAGGTTCTTCGTGACTTGTGCGTGATACAATGTCCCTGCAATGGATGTGTGTGTACTGCCTAGTGCATGGAATTGACCCCACCATCAAAACTTCTTTCAGGATAAGGTATTCAGCCACCTCTTCAGTCTGTATCTAAAATTATATAGCCTTAGTCTCCTCTCTTATAGGGCTGATGCGGCAGCAGTTGTTACCACGCCGCGATTCCGTTCCGCCATTTCGGAATTGCCCGCGCCACACCGCGACTTTTCTGCGGACATTCCGCTAATTCTGCCGGAATTCTGCAAATCGCGGAATTGCGTAAAAATTGCGGAAAAATTGCTGAAATTGCGGAAAGCCGCTATTCCACTATTTTGTGGCACTGGCGGAATTGCGGAAGTAGCGAAAATGTCATGTTTCCACGATTCCACTAAGTAGCAGAATTAAATAAGTGGAACCACGGAACCGTGGAATGAAACTAGCGGAATGAAAGCCTCTGCCATGCCGTTCCACTAATTGCGGAAACACTGTTTGCACCGGAAATAGCTACCGCTGCGATATTCCGCTACAGCCATACTCTCTTAGTGAGAATTAGCAGTTATCAGTGACCCTTTTTACATGGGCCATGACTGCATGTGGTGTGGATGTGTGTGCCATAGCATAGACGGTGTGTGGGTGCCAGTGCTCACGGACACACCCACACCCCCCATGTATCCCCATGCACTGATCAACCTCTGTATTCCCTAGTTACTCCATGACTGGGGATGCGTGTTCATGGGCACCCACACGCACCCCTACCCACTGGTAATGGGATATACACGTGACAGTACCACTAATGTCCATGCAGATCTGCTGTCTGGGTATGAGTGGTACCATCCAGTGAACTGAGTTAAAGGTGGTGTTAACAGAGTCTGGACTACTAAGCATTAAAAGTTTACATGTAGAAACTCCAATGGTGACTCCACTTTTGTTACAGATCCCCATAAGGATAATAGTGTTCATTGTTTTAGATAAACATGTTCAGTACTGTAGTATCCTATGGTTCAGGGTAGTAATTGTATATCAGTCCCAAAACTTATATATATGTATTTATTTATTTGTTTGTTTATAATAAAATTTGTATGCCACCCCCCTCCTGCTAAAAGCATCTCGGTGCAGCTAACAACATATTAGAACAATTTAAAACAACGATAATATAATCTAAAACACTATTTAAACACAATATAAAAACAACATATCCCCCACCCTAACCAAAACCACCCACCCCCTCTCCCTAAGGAAAAACACAGCGGAACAGCCAGTTCTTACATTGTCTATGGAAAGAGGGGAGGTTGGTAATCAGGTGAACCTCCAACAGGAGGGAGTTCCACATTCGCGATGCGGCCACAGAGAATGTCCTCTACAAGTTCAACACCCGAGAAACCTGGGGGACCTCAAGGAGGACACCCCCGGATGATCGCAGGGGCTGATCCAGGACCCGAAGGGTGAGGTTGTCCCACATGTAGGCAGGGCCGAGGCTGTTTAGGGCTTTAAAGGTCAACACCAAAACTTTGAATTGGGCCCAGAAGACTATAGGCAGCCAGTGCAGAGAGTGAAGCACTGATGTAATATGCTCGCATTGTCCCATCCTCATTAGGAGATGAGCTGACACATTCTGCACCAGCTGAAGCCTCTGAACAAACACAAAGGGTAGCTCCATGTAGAGTGCATTACAGTAGTTGAATCTCGAGGTAATAAAAGCATGGATGATTGTGACTAGGTCGGAGTCCGAGACATATGGTCAAAGCCAATGCACCAGATGTAAGCAATGCACCAGGTGGAGCTGTTTGTCCAGAAGCACCTCCAGACTCCAAATCAGAGATACCAGGGCAGGACGGATCTCATCAATGATGGGAGCCACCACTCCCCCAACCTTTCCCATGACCATCACCTCCGTCTTGTCGGGATTTAAATTCAGATGGCTCACCCTCATCCAATCCCCCACAGCTGCCAAGCACCTGGTAAGCACCGAGACTGCCGGGCCTGAGTCAGATGAAAATGAGAGAAAAAGCTGGGTGTAATCAGTATACTGATGACACCGTATGCCAAACTTCCTAACAACCTCCCCCAAAGGCTGCATGTACACATTGAACAAGAGAGGAGACATGATAGATTCCTGCAGGACTCCACACGTGAGGCCCCAGGGAGAAGATTAAAAATCACCCAGGACCACACGCTGGACTCTTCCAGCTAAGAAGGAGCAGAACCACTCAAGAACAGTCCTGCAAATCCCTGCCTGGTCCCACAGCTGAGTCACCAGTGACTCATGGTCAATGGTATCAAATGCAGCCGAGAGATCTAATAGGATCAACAGGGTCAAATGACCCTGATCCAGCTCATGGGAGCGGTTGTTGAGCAAAGCCACAAGTGCAGTCTCTGTGCCATATCCAGGGCGAAAAACTGACTGTGAGGGATTGAGAAAGTTAATCCAGTCCAGATTCTCCTGCAACTGTCGAGCCACCACCTGTTCAATAATCTTCCCTAAAAAGAGAAGGTTAGAGACCAGCCGATAGCTGGCCAGGGCGCCAATGTCCAATGATGGTTTCTTGAGCAGGGGTTGCACAAGCACCTCCTTAAGGCAGTCGAGCACCCTGCCCTCCCCCAGGGAGGCGTTAACCAACCCCTCCATCAATGGGCTGACCCTAATGTCTCCCGGCTCGCCTTGACCAGTCAGAATGGGCATGGGTCTAATTCACAATAAGTGGCCCCTTACATATTTTTTTTAATTGTATGTTTGTTTTAATCAATTATGTAATGTAATGTCTTGTTGCTTCAGCAATGACCTATGGTTACACTGTCAATAAACTAAACCTTCAACCTTCAATAAGTGGCTCAAATAGACCCCAGAGCATCCCCCACATTGGAGGGTGACACACTCTGAAATTCATTCCACAAAACAGGACAAGGCGGGGCTTCTACTGGTTCGCCCACTGCTAAAATTGTTCCGTCAAAAACTGTGGTGTATCTGAGCAGTATTATCTGCAAAATAGTCCACAAACCAATCACAGTGGGCATTCGATGATTCTAAATCGAGGCAGAGGGAGGCCGAACTGACCAGCCCCCTCACCACTGGTAAAAGCTCCACTGAGCATGACTTGGCAGACGCAATGAGGACAACAAAGAAAACTTTCTTTGCTGTCTGCACCACCATGGCATAGGTATGTAACCAGACTCTTTGCCTCAATCGGTCAACTTCAGCACGGTCAACACCATTGCTCTAACTGCCGGCCTTCACGCCTCATCCACCGCAGCTCTTCCATATACCACAGGGACCTGCATTGTCGGCAGTTCGGGAGTGGATGCCTGGGAGCCACCCGGTCAATGGCCTCCACCAACATGGATTTCCATGTGGTCATGAGGTCATCGAGTGAGCTGCCATTGAGATCAGAGGATACATCCCCTAGAGTAGTCTGGAACCTTCTAGGTTCCATAAGCTTTTGGGGGTGAACCATCCTAACTGGTTCTGCACCCTCCTGGGGGCTAACATGCACCAGGCTACCTGCCCAGAGGAGATAATGATCCATCCATGACAAGGGTTCTGCAGACACTTCCCCACTAACGGATCCCCCGCCTCAAAGCCTGTGCAAAACATCATGTCTAGAGTATGTCCTCCACTGTGTGTGGGGCCCACCATCCTCTGAGACAGGCCCATGGTTGCCATGGTGGCCATGAACTCACGTTCTGCTCCTCCAAGACTGGCATCGGCATGGATATTGAAGTCCCCCAGGACTATTGCCCTGGGAGATCTCAAGACAACCCCTGACACCAACTGAGTCGGGGAGTTGAGGAGTTGAGAGTTCTGTATGGCCCCTTGGAGTGCTGAGACTCCCCAAAAGGAGGGAAATGTTTTATTTATAAATTTTATTTATTTATAAATTTCTATCCCACCCCTCCTGCCATGCAGCACGGGGCGGCTCCCAACATATTAAAAGACAATAAAATCAATTTAAAACATAACATATTATCAGACATTAAAACAGGGCTAACAACAGCATAAAACCCAAGATAGGTGGGGGCACTAAAAACCCCCCCTACCACTCCCTCCCAAAGGCCTGGGCGAACAGCCAGGTCTTACAGTATTGCTGAAATGTTAACAGGCATGGGTCCAGGCGAGCTTCCTCCAGAAGTGAGTTCCAAAGCCGCGGCCCCACTACCTAGAATGCCCTCTCCATTGTGGCCCCCCGCTTAACACGGGGGACTCCAGGAAGGCACCCCCAGTGGACCGCAGGAGCCACTCTGGGGCACGGAGGGTGAGGCAGTCCCTAAGGTATGAGGGGCCAAGACCGTGTAGGGCTTTATAGATCATCACCAACACCTTGAACTTGGCTCGGCACGCTATCGGCAGCCAGTGCAGAGCTCGGAGCACAGGTGTAATATGCTCCCGATGGTCTGTCCCCATAAGAAGACAAGCTGCCGCATTCTGCACTAGCTGCAGCCTCCGAACCAAGCACAAGGGAAGCCCCACGTAGAGCGCGTTGCAGTAGTCGAGCCTCGAGGTGATGAAACCCTGCGGAACGCCACACGGAAAAGCGTGGGGGCACGATGTCTCCTCCCCCAACACTACCTGTTGGCTCCTCCCCGAGAGGAATGAGCGGAACCATTCAAGAACAGTCCCATCCAGACCCCCCAGGTCACGCAGTCGCCTCAGCAGCAGCCCATGGTCCACGGTATCAAAAGTGGCCGAGAGATCTAGCAGGATGAGAAATGTTGAACATCCTGCATCCATCTCCCGGCGGAGGTCATCTACCAAGGCCACCAACGCTGTCTCGGTGCCATAGCCGGGGCGGAACCCAGATTGAAAAGGGTCTAGGAACCCGATGCCGTCCAGATGTACCTGGAGCTGGAGCGCCACTGCCCGCTCAATAACCTTCCCTAAAAAGGGAAGGTTAGATACAGGTCGGTAGCTGGCGAGCGCATCCACGTCCAAAGATGGTAACTGGGTTTCATAATAAAATTCTGTTTTATAGAAGAAAAACCTGGGTCCTTGACTTATGTGATCTAAGTATAACAACTGCCTGCTTTTATTGGATATTTTAAAAGTTTGTTTGAAAAATGGATCCTGTAACAGTTATTTCTTACTTCATTTCTATAACTTAATGTCCCAAATAAAAGTCTACAACCCTGCATCACCAACCATGGAGTGCCTGCATTTTGGGGTGGCTTCCGACAAAGATGCAAGACCTGGCTGTTCCACCAAGCATTTGGTGAGGAAAATGGGAGAAGGGTGGGTGGGATGGGTTAGGGTGGTGGGGGCTCATTATTCCCCCCAGTTTTAGTTGAATTTTAATGTAGTGTTTTAATCTATTTTTACTAGTGTATTTTTGTATTTTGTGTTTTTATTGTTAGCCGCCTCAAGCAGCTGCGAGCAGAAGAGGTGGAATATAAATATTTTAATAACTAACTAACTAAATAAATAAAAGTACCATGCTTTTCATAATGCATTTTTGGTCACAGAATTCAACCTAAAACCTGTTCATTCTCCTTTTAAGATACAGCGACTGAATGATGTTTATAAATAATTAATTGTGTCTAGCAAGCACTTATACTGAAGGTCCCAAGACACTCATCTCTGTAACTAGACTAACTTAGAGATCAGAATGTCAGTGCTAACAAAAATATTGTTGGGGTGGGAAGTCACTTGACTGTCCATGGGCTGTTTCCTCTCCAAGAAGACTGGTTGATTGAGGATTGATATGATCTGTATTCCCCTCGGGTATCTTTACATAAGGGAATCAAGCTGCCTGGAAGTGGCAGACAACAGGTGGTGCTAAAGGGTGCTGGCCATTCTTGGGCCATTTGTGGACTGTGTGGCCATGGCCACAAAGCTGTGCTTCCCTCAAGGATCTGTCATCAAGTTGCTGCTCCTTTTAACCCCTGTTCTAACTATAGCCTCCCCTTGGAGTCTTTATTTGCAATGTATTGTATCTTACAGGGTAATGTGGTGGGATATATATTGCATTTTGCGGGGATATGCTGTGGGCAGGGAGAGGGTGAGTAATGGATGTTGGGACAGTTTAGATAGACTCCCCTGGGTGAGAGATAGGGGAGTGGACAAGGGTAAGTTTGTGTATTATTATTATTATTATTATTATTATTATTATTATTAACAACAACAACAACAACAACAACAACAACAACAACAACAACAACAA
>QEPC01015074.1:5484-37156 GCA_003113815.1 Sphenodon punctatus | reverse complement strand
GAGAGAGAGAGAGAGAGAGAGAGAGAGAGAGAGAGAGAGATGTAGGAGTTAGCTTAGTTATAGAGCTAGATATAGATAGTGTGTAATGATTCAGTTTTATAGTGTGTTTGTAACTAGGCCTTTGTGTTATTAAATATTCCGTTTAGTTAACAATATAACAAGAGATAAAAATAACAAATGTAAGTGTCTCAAGGCCAAATGATATCGATACCGAAAACAAAATCTTTGAAATCGATATCGGTACCAATATCAATATTGATACCGATTTCCGAATGTTTGGCTGAACCGAACTCCACCGAACCGAACAACCGAACCCAAACTTGGTTTCAGAACCGAACGACTGAGCAGTCAAACATCCGCAACGCGTTCTGTTCGCACATCCCTCCCAGAAATTGTTGCAATCTGTAGACCCATAATATCCTAGATGTTTCCACAAAAGGTGCAAGAATTCTGAACTAAAGGGGCCGACTGGGCATCCGCAGGCAGCAGTTTGTGCGTGGCTGAGCTCCTGCCAGACCCGATGCCAAATCAAAGAAACTGAGTACAAAAAGCTAAAAAAAACAACCTGAAAAAACGTAAAACAACCTAAGCAAGGAATAATCCAAGTAAGGAAAAGGAAGCAGACTTTACAGTTAATAGATATTATCTCCTGAGGTGCAGCATGAGAAAGGGGGAGGCCTCAATCAACAAAATGGCGGGTGTGGCACAGAGGGAAGCACCTCGGGACCCAGATACACTTGAGCAGGTACTGGATTTATTTAAATCTATCAAGGAAGACCTGGTGATAAATAAAGAAGGAATATCCTCGATAACTAATACTTTGGGGGATTTAACAACGCAATTAGAGGGAATACATAAGAGAATTGAAACAACAGAGCAAAGAATCACTGACCTAGAAGACCAAGAAAATACTACTGAACAGAGAACAACTAGAATGGAGGTGCAAATAAACACTTTAAAAGACAAACTTGAAGACCTGGATAATCGACCTAGACATAACAATCTGCAAATTATGGGGGTACCGGAGGGACTAGAAGTGGAGGGCACACGAAATCTGCTGCTCCAAGTTTTTAAAACAATCTTCCCTGATAAGGAAAAATTACATCAGTTGGAAATGAAGCGAGCTCATAGGTCCCTAAGGCTGAAACCTAAAGATCAGTCCCCCCACGCCCCCCCAGCGATAATTGTGAAATTTCTCCTGTTTCAAAACAAGGAAGCGCTACTTAGAACGGCTAGAAGTGCTCCAGAAATGATCTTTGAAGGTGCCAAAATATCTATATTCCCTAACCTTGCATACGAGACTATACAAAAAAGGAAAGCTTTGAAACCACAACTGGAAACCTTCAATAAAAAGGTTATTAAGGCCCAAGTGCTATTTCAAGCAAGATTTTCCTTTATTCATCAAGGGAGGAGAAGATATTTCAACCAAGAGGCTTATTACAGCATTATGTGGAAAAAAACGTAAAAGATTGAGCCTGACTCTTCACAAAAATAAAAGGAAAACCGCCTGTTAAGTATAGTACAAAGTCTATTACCAATGCAAAGTTGTGTCAGCTTTTACAAAAAATAAGGTTATGGGAAAATTTGAAAACGGTCTGGGGGGATGCGGAGTGCCTGATATACACAGCACTCAATTAAGGGGGCCTCCCCATAAAACTGTTTTATTGGGATAATTTTATTGTTTGTTTATAAGTAAATTCATGTTTCAGGGTGCATATCGAGGGGAATGGGTTGAGGAGGGAAGGGGAAAAAACAAATTGGGGGAGCAATATAGCTGGAAGAAGGTTGAACATAGTGGTCATATTAGACATCAATGTTGTATTAAATAGCATAACAAGATAATCTGTGATGCAGTATAGAAGAAGTGAGCTGCCTACTGCAAACACCAAAATGGTAAAATGGAAGAAAGAGAGTCAGATCCTCGTAAAATACCCAAGGAAAGACAATGGATAATCTTAAATTAATATCTTTCAGCACTTGTGGGTTAAATAACTAGGACTGGGCGAACACAGTTCAGAAGTTCAGAGTTCGGACCAAACTTGGTATGTTCAGATGACCGAACCCGAATCCAAACGCGAACTGACCGAACTGAACTCAATTCCGAACGTCAAAATGACCGAACAATTCGGTCAGTTCGGATCGCGTTCGGGTGAGTTCAGGTGGCAAAAACGTGTCACTGGAAGACAAAACGTGACAGGGATCCCTTTTCGCCTCAGACCACTGACTTAGCAGTCTGTAAATGGCCACGGGCTAGACTACATGAAGCCAATGGGGCTTGCAGTGAGGCGGGTGCAGCAAGAAACAAAACTGATTGCCTCCCACCTTCCCAACACCTTCTGAGCTAGTCACTGTTCCTGAACAGCAGGTGTTTCAGAAGGCTCCATGTCCCAGCAGATTTGTTCTCCTCAATCCATTGCCATCCTCCTCCTATTATACCCATTCAAATAATCTACCTCCATATTATCATTTATTTAGCTTAGATTAGATAGTTTTAGGTGTTTTTTGTTTTTGCACATCTCTGTGCTCCCTGTGTTCAATCTTCCTCCCTCCCTCCATTGAATCCTTTCCCTCTCCCTCTTATTCCATCCCTGATTATTCCCTTCTCCTGTTTTAAGTTTTGGATTTATTTGAGTAGGATTATTATTAGATTGATTTTCATTTCAGTTTTTACCCCTCCCTGTGTTCTTTGTGTTTCCCCCTTTGTAATTTTGTACATATAGATAGATAATTATTAGACAAAGTTACTAGACAGATAGACATAGTAGTTAGCTTAGTTATAGAGATAGAGATACAGTGTGTTTGTAGTTAATTATTAGGATATTCCATTTAGTTCAATAGGTTTTAGAATAGTTAATAGCAGTTACATTTAGTGTAGATAGATAGATATAATATGAGATAAAAAATTTAAATAAAAAATTAAAAAAAATATGTTTTTATAAAATATTTGTGCATTCTTTTGGTGGGAGAAATGGAGAAGGGAGGTAGGAGAGGGTGAGGCCGGTCTGCTGCCCACAAGCTGGTCAATGAGGCACGTGGCAGAGCTGGCAGAAGCATCAGCCCATCACCACGGCCCAAGCTGTGCAGGTCTGATTGTGGGTCTTCCTCTCCCAGCACTAGTGGCACTAGTGCTCCCATTGGCACTAGGGGCCAGGGTGTTAGGCATCGCCTCCTGGCAGTGTCCTCCACTGCCACGCAGGGCATGGTAATGTCTGTGTTGCAGGCGACTGAGTCTATCTCATCTGAGGCTGCAGGTGCAGGCGACTCAGTGCCCGAAGCTCCTCAGGAGTCACCATTGTCCCCTGACTCCCCCATAATTATAGAGGCAATCCCCCAAAGCAGTCCAGGGATCATGGATATCACCCCGGCTGCTAGAGGCAGGGCCCGATCCTTGGGCAATGGAAGAAGGGAGCATAGCAGCAGCAGCAACAACATGGGGAGTCCAACAGCCTCCGTCACTCTGTTTGGGGATGGGAACAGCGATGCAGAGACTTCTGTGGAGGAGGTCTCTCTATCTGGTGCTACTGAGGTGATGACTGTCCCTCAATGATCTGTGTTGCCAGTGCCACTATGTCCTGCCACTCCCAGGAGTGTGTCACCTGGTGTGGGCCAGAAGGCAAGAGGGAGCCTTTTCATGGGTCTGGGAGCATTTTAAGGTGCAGTAGATGATCCGCAGGAGGTGCAGTGCACTTTGTGCAATAAGGTGGTGAAGCGTGGGCAGGTGCTCACAACCTGGGGACAACTGCCATGTCGAGGCACCTGAAATTGTGCCACAGTGCTGCACTGCTAAGCGGGGAGGCAGGGTGAGTGGATCATAGCGGGCTCACGGCCCAAGCGGCTAGTCATCTGCCTCCTTCATCGGGCAACCGTCCTGCTCCAGCGGTTGCGTCTAGCAACAGGAGCAGTATCGCTGCTAGGGGGGAGCAGCAGGAGCAGCAGCCTCGCCAGCAGCGTCAGCCTACAATGGATGAGCTGGGATGGGGGCAGCTGCCAAGGCCTTCAGCAGCTGGAGGGCGGCGTGGCTTTCAAGAGAAAGCCACATGCCTGTTGGGTGAGCTGATCGCTGTCAATGGCCAGCCCTTCTCCATTGACGGGGACACCAGGTTTAAGCGGCTGATGGGGTTCCTGGCCCCACAGTTTAAACTTCAGTCACGCACCACCCTGAGTCATACGGTGGTGCCAGTCCTGTATGGGGCTTTGAAGGAGTGAGTGAAGGAACAGCTGGCAGGGTCTGGGGGTGCCACTGTCCATTTCACCACTGACGTGTGGTCCAGCTGGAATGCCCATCACACGTACCTGGTGGTGACAGTGCACTGGTGACAGGACCCAGAGTCGGCATTTGACAGTGGCATGAGGGGTCCTGAAGCAGGGTATAGGTCAGCCCTGCTTCAGGTGGAAGTCATGAACTGCCCCCAAACTGCCAGGAACATAGAGTCAGACCTGAATGCTGTGGTGGGAGAGTGGGTCACGACAGGTGCACCATTCAACCCGGGGGGTGTGGTGACCAATAATGCAGCCAATATACTCAAGGTAGTCCACGATGGGGGCTTCAAGAGCATCCCTTGCACCGCACACACCCTCCACATTGTGGTCAAGGATGCTCTGGGCTTGGAGGATAAGGGGATTGGGGAAGGCACCCTTAGATCCCTGATCCAGCGGGGGAGGGAGCTGGCTGGGTTCCTTAATCACAGTGTGAAGGGAAGTGAACTCCTCAGGGCCAAGCAGGCAGAGCAAAGCCGCCCAGTGCATCGGCTGGTGCAGGATTTCTCCACCAGGTGGAATTCCACCTTCCTGATGCTTGAGCTGCTTGTGGAGCAGAAAGCCGCCTTGCATCAGGTGCAATTGGACACAGACAGCGGGGCTCCTCCAGACTTCAATGGAGCAGAATGGGAGATCCTCCCCCAGATGGTCTTCATTCTGTGACTGTTCCTGGAAGTGACAGAGACCATCAGTTCCTCCACGGCCACAATTATCCAGGTAACCCCTTTGGTCCAGAGTCTTGAGGAGATTCTGCAGGGGTAGGATTTCGGCCCTCGGGGCAAGAAGCTGGGGGATGAGGCAGTTGGGCTGGTGCAGAAACTCAAGACAGACCTGAAGGCGAGGTTTGACGAGCTACTGCTGAAGGGGGAATATGCTTTGGGAACAATGCTGGACCCCAGGGTCAAGGGCAGCGTGGCACACAAGTCATCCATCTATGGTATGATCTTGTGTGGAGGGTCCGGAAGGCAGAGAGGGTTCTTGAGAGTGCGTGGTGGCAGCATCAGCTGCAGGATGCCCCTGGGGATGGTGGGAGTGGGAGCAGATGCCCCTTTCAGTCAGCGGGGTTTAACCCTGCCTTCAGGTCTAGTGGTAGAAGCAGCAGCAACAGGATCAGCAGCAGCAGCATAACTACTGCCAGCAGCTCCTCCTTTGCGCATCCCACTCTGGGGGACATGGGGCCCAGCACAAAAGGGCAGACAGAATGGCTGAGGGCAGTGGGGGCGGTGGTGCCCAGGGACAGTTATGAGAGTGAGTATGATGGCGCTTCAGCAGCAGTTGAGACCTACCTGGAGGAGGAGCCGTGCATTAATCCCAGAAGTGATCCCTTGGCCTACTGGGCCACCAAGACTGATGTGTAGCTGGCCCTGTCCAAAGTGGCCAGGGGATTATTGTCCTGCCCACCAACCATTGTCCCCAGCAAGCGAGTATTCTCTGTGGTGGGGGACAATTGCTCCCCACACTTTCTGAGACTGGGGGCCAAGTTGGTGGAGCAGTTGTTGTTCCTAAAAGTGAACCTTCCTCTGCTGGGATTCCCTGAGCTGCCCCTGGACAAGGAGTGATGGTGCAGTGCCATGCCATCCCATGCCAGGGGCAGTCTTTGGACAGGGATCCTCTTCCTCCTCAATCTTGGCTAGGGCTACTGCTCCTATCCTGTTGACGTGCTGTCCCTCCCTCCCAATGCCTGGCACACACCCCTCTCATACTAAACAGCCTCGGCCACCTTATCTGACTGACCTCATGATGCAGGGTGGCATTAGGAAACAAACTGTAAGCCTGCCAGCCAGCCTATAGCTACAAGATCTCGGACTGCCTATGTGATGCTGACTGGCTCTCTCGCTCTCTCTCTCTCTCTCTCTCTCTCTCTCACTGCAGTCTTTGCTCTCCTATCTGGGTGCCCTGCTGACAATGTTCCAGCCTGACTGCCCTACTGCCTCCCATGCCACGCTACATGTCTGCCCCCCCAGTTTGCTGCCAAGGTCAAAGCATGCCTCAGTCCACCTTCCTGCCTCACATGCCAAGGTGCCTGTCTGCCCACCCAGGTTGCCTAGCTCAAAGCCTGCCCAAGCCCGCCTGCTCTACTGTATCTCATGCCAAGCTGCCTGCCTTCCCGCCTGCCTAGGTTGCAAAGCTCAAACCCTGCCTCAGTCTGCCTGACTGCCACTCATGCCACACCACCTGCCTGCCTGCCCCAGCAACCAGTGTCTGCTGCTGCTAGTGCCAATGGCCCCCAGGCCTATATGCTGTCTGTGCAAAGGGTTATGTACCAGGCCTTTATGCCGTCTGTGCCAAGGGTTCTCTACCCTTGCAACCAATGTCTGCTGCTGCTGCCAATGCTGCCCATGCCATCTGTGCCATGGGTTCTGGGGTCCATCATTCCTCGCACAGAGGCAATGTCATTCCACCACATCAAGAAATAGCCACTCCAGCCACAGGATCCACCACCAGGGTTCTGGGGCCAATTTACAGGCAGTCAGGGGTTTGGCCAATATCCAGATGCTGCCACCCTTGCCCCAAGACCCACCATCATGGGTCTGGGGCCATCATTCCTCGCACAGAAAGCCAATTTTCAAAAGCATTAAGAAACACCCACTCAAGTCCCAGGAACCGACTCCAGGGTTCTGGGGCTACATTACCAGCAGGGAGGGCTGTGGCCAATATCTAGAAGCTGCCACTCCAGCTCCAGGACCCAGCATCATGGGTCTGGGGCCGTCATTACTCGCACAGAGAGCCAATTTTCCACGCATCAAGAAACAGCCACTCCAGCCCCAGAACCCTCTTCCATGGTTCTGGAGCCAAGTTACAGGCAGGGAGGGCTGTGGCCAATACCTAGAAGTTACCACCTTAGCCCCAGGACCCACCATCATGGTTCTGGGGCCATCATTCCTTGCACAAAGGCGATGTCTTTTCACTGCATCAAGAAACAGCCACTCCATCCCCAGGACCCGCCGCCAGGGTTCTGGGGCCAAGTTACTGGCAGAGAGCGGTGTGGCCAATATCTATAAGCTGCCACTCCAGTCCCAGGACCCACCATCATGGGTCTGGGGCCATCATTCCTTGCAAAGAGAGACAATTTTTCAAAGCACCAAGAAACAGCCACTCCAGCCCCAGGTCCCATCACCAAGGTTCTGGGGCTACGTTACTGGCAGGGAGGGCTGTGGCCAATATCTATAAGCTGCCACTCCAGCCCCAGGACCCACCATCATGGGTCTGCGGCCATCATTTCTCACACAAAGAGCCAAAGCATCAAGAAACAGCCACTCCAGCCCCAGGGCCCACCCTCAGTGTTCTTGAACCCTGTCATTCCGCTCATGGGGCGCTTTCATTCCACCTTTTCTTTACGTAACCTGCTGTTCATGGGGAGAGAGAGAGAGAGAGAGAGAGAGAGAGAGAGAGAGAGAGAGAGAGTGTCTCCCCACTGCTTGAAGGAGAGACAGACACGATCCCACCCATGCTGTCACCAGCACTATATGGCCAGAGAGTGAGAGAGAGAGATGTTCCCCACTAGAACAAGAGATATGGTGGTTGGAGGGGGAGAGGTAGGTGTATCCAGCTACCTTGGCTTCCACCTGCCAGAACCAGGAATAACTCCCATCTGTTCTCATGTGCCCAATGCACATTGCCCACATCCAGCATGCAGGAAACCAACCATAATGAGATGGAATACAACACAACATATTATATGTGCCTGCCTGCCTGCCTGCCTGTGTGCGTTCCTGTACCTGCTGCTACCACCTATCGCACAATTGAATGAAACGTGCCCCATAGGCTTTAGGCTGTCATTCCACTATCCCTGAATTAGACATGCCCGCCCGTCCCAGGAACCATCAACTAGATTCTGGGACCATCATTCCAGTCATTGAGGGCTGCATTCCATTCCACTGCATCCAGAAGTCCGGTGCCCGCACACCAGCCTGACTCCCCCTCAAAAGCCTACTTCTCCACACCCACCTGTGGATGTCCACTGAAGCTGCTGTAGATAAAAGCCCCTCAAACTACCAGCTCCTGCCACCTGCTGCTTGTTGCCAAGGAGCCTGTCTCTCTTTCCCTCTGTCACACCCACCCACACAAACACAACCCTGCACCTCCTGGCGGCTGTCTGCAAGTTGAGACCCTGCTTCTGGCACAGCACATCTCTGGGTTAATAACTATGCTACATGGGGTGGCATGTGCTGCTGGTAGGGATCGACAAGTTATATGAGATTCTGCCACCCACCAGCCAGAACCTCAGGACATAGGGATAAAAGATTGGACTGGTCAAATGAAGCTTGTAACAAGAAATACAACAACTTGTATTAAAACTATTTAAATAACAACAACAACAACAACAACAACAACAGCATTATTCTGAAACCAAGAGCAAACATTCAAAGGAAACTTATAAATTAAACTTTAAACTATGAGTCTCTGGACCTGTCCCCTGGGACTTGGGGAAAGGTAACAGCCATTGGGGCGAAGCACAGGGCTAAGAGCCGGACACCCGGGACTCTTCCAGATCATAGCTGTGGGAAAGGGCAAACTCCACAGCCCCTTCCACGTCCCAATGCCATCTGGAGAGCGCCTGGTGGTACATTTCCAGGCATTCCATCTTTGCGGAGCCTTACGCCTCCACCTTCTTCCTCTCCACCTGGACCACCTGAAATTGCTCCACCAGGAGGTTCTCCATGGTGGATGCTGTCACCTGCAGGCTGGCCATGAAGTCCCATGTGGGCCTCTCTAATTCGGCCCAAAAGGCCTTGGCCTCAGCATTCTCCTGGGGCCCGAGGGTCTCTGCATCGGGGCTGGAGGGGGGGAAGTGCTTACATGGCATCATTTTTGGGTTGCCTTCCCCCCCTTCTTCTGGTGCTGAGGCGCCACAGCCACACCAGAGTCCTCCTCCTGCCACCTCACTCTCCTGCCATGCATTCACTTGATGTGGGCAATGAGCCCTGATATCGTCCCCTCTTTTTGCTGCCAGAATCTTTCTGGCAGATCTAAAAAGACCATAAAAAGATAGGAACATAAGAAGTGCCATAGTGTGTCAGACCAATGGTCTGTCAAGCCCTGCCTGCATTCTGTCTCCACAAGTGGGTGGACTGGGTGGCCAATCTCTCTCTGCAGGGGACTTCCATTCCTAACAGGTCATAGGGCAATTAATTCCCTGTTGTTTCAGTCCCTGTGCCTTACCTTGCATGTGGTGACACCGTTGCCCTTGTCATAAAACTTCCAGATATCTGACCTTGACTGCCAAATGTCTGGGGGTGTCTCTGGTGACCTTGGCCTAGGGGTCCTCCTTGGCCTGGCAGTGGCACCAGTGCTGGGGCCAGCATGTGATTCCTCTCTGAAATGGGAACACATTAAGAACACCAAAGTAATATCATGCATTTATGATGATACCTCTAGTCCTCCCTCCTTGGGGAATGCTAGGGATTGCAACTAGGAAGGCCCTGGCTGGAACATGCAAATCCTGCCCTCCATGGGGTGCTTAGGATGGCAATGGAGAGACCCTGTCTGGCAAGTGCAAATCGTGCCCTCCCTGGGGTGCTAGGGGATGGAAATGGCTGGCACATGCAAACCCTGCCCTCCTTGGTGTGCTAGGGGATGCTAGGTATTGCAACTAGAAAGGCCCTGGATGACACGTGCAAATCCTGGCCTCCTTGGGGTGCTAGTAGCGATAGAAACTGGAAATGTGAACCTGGATGGCACATGCAAATCCTGTCCTTCTTTGGATTCTGTGGAGGGATGCGACCTTTGCTGGCATGTGCAAACCCTGCCCTCCTTGGGGTGCTAGGGATTGCATCAAAAACGGCCTTGGCTGGCACGTGCAAATCCTGCCCCCCTTGAGGTGCTAAAGATTGCAACTAGTAGAAAGTCCCTGGCTGGCATGTGCAAACCCTGTCCTCCATGGGGTGCCAGGGATGGCAACAGGAGATGCGACCCTGACTGGAAAGACCCTGCCCTTATTTGGGGGTGCGTGAGGAATGGGATGGCAATTGGAGAGTGGAGACCCTTGCTAGCCTGGCACGTTTGGGTGGCGTGCTGCTCATGTCAGAGTCCCCCACACTACAGTAACCTCTCTCTCTGTGGCAGACATCCACTGCCACCCACTGATGCCCACTGTTTGTGCCTGTCTGATGCCCACCACCCATGCACCCACCTGTACACCAGTGAGCTCGCTCTAACAGATATAGCCTTTCTTGTCCTCAAAGTAAAAAAAAACTTTACAAACCTGGCAGCACCTCCGGAGCCCACCACTTGCTCCTCATCCAGGGAGCCGTGCCAGGCACCACCAACAGACATCTAGGGACAGCGATCTCCTCCACCTCCTTGAACGGAAAGTTGTCCCCCAGATGGGTAATCAGCACTGCAGCCTTCTTCATTTTTTATTTTATTTTTTATTTTATTTTTTTAAATCACGCAGCCAAAACACACAGTCACCCACCACATACCAACACTCACCAGTCAGCCAAATAACACATTCAAACCCAACCCAAACAGCCAAAACACACAAAATGAACAGCCACCCAGCAAACACACACTCTCTTGACACACAGCTCTGCACGCACTCTAATTTTCAGTTCCCAGTGTGGTCACAGGCTCTTGCGATACTTTTTCTGAATGGCCAAACAGAACCAAACATGACCGAACCGAACGGCCGAACCTGAACTCGGCGAACAAACCGAACGCACGAACCGAATGCACGAACCAAACCGAACTGAATAGCCGAACCCAAACCGCTCTGTTTGCCCATCCCTATAAATAACCCAGTAAAGCAAAAAAAGGTTTGGCAGTTGTTACATAAAATGCATGTACAAATCTTTGCAATACAGGAAACCCATCTGCTAAAAGAAGATAATTATAGATTCGCTAATAGAGACTATAAAGCCTTTTTCTCAAACACAGACAAAAAAGAAAGCTGGAGTAGCATTTGGAATTTCAAAAACATTAAATTGGCAAATACAAAGCTTAGAAAGAGATATGAAAGGCCGCTCATTAATGATAAAAGGATGAATAGGTCAAGAGTAATATACAATAAGTACAATATACGCAACAAATAACAACACAGCTGCTTTTTTTGCTGAGCTGTTATCGAACCTGGCACATAAAGTGGAAGGTCGGGCCTTGCTATGTGAAGATTTTAATAGTCCACTCTTTTCTTTTGATCTCTCTACAAAACTGAAGTTAAATAAACAGCAAGAAAGAATATTCCAGATACTAAAGAGGCACAAATGGAAAGATTATTATTATTATTATTAATTATTATTATTATTATTATTATTATTATTAACAAACATTTATATAGTGCCAGCAGTGTACCTGGCACTTTACAAAGTAATAAAATAGACAGGGTCCCTGCCCCTAGGGCTTACAATCTGAGAGACAGGAGCTGGGGGAGAGACTTAGGAAGGGGAACAGAGGGAGAGACAAGGGGTCTAACATTCATGAAGATGCGAGGTCTCAAGTGCACGTACTTGGCTTGGTTACGATGAGAATGACAGCAGGCAGGTCCATGTTGCAAGGATAAGGGTAAACCGATCGTAGGTATAGGAATAGTGGCTCAGCAGGATAAAGAGTCAGACAGAGCAGAGCGAAAGAGGTGAGTTTTAAGGAGAGATTTGAAGGTATGAAGGGAGGGGGCAAGGCGGATGTGGACAGGGAGGGAGTTCCAGGCATGGGGGGCAGCAAGTGAGAAGGGACGAAGGCGCTTAGGGGAGCAGGGAAGGCGTGGAAGGGTGAGAGAAGGGACAGAGGAGGAGCGAAGTGCACGGGCTGGAGTATGGAGGGCGATAAGTGCAGAGAGGTAGGGGGGAGCAAGGTTGTGAAGAGCTTTATAGGTGAAGACTAGGAGCTTGTGCAGGATTCGTTCAGGAAGGGGAAGCCAGTGAAGCGAAGAGAGGAGGGGCTGCACATGGTCGAAGCGACTGGCGAGGTAGATGACCCTGGCAGCAGAGTTTTGGACAGAGATGAGGGGAGAAAGGTGAGACCGGGGAAGGCCAGTGAGAAGGAGGTTACAGTAATCGAGGCGAGAGATGACCAGAGCATGAACAAGAGTTTTGGCAGACGAGACAGAGAGAAAAGGGCGAATCTTAGCAATGTTATGGAGGGAGAAGCGACAGGATTTAGCAACAGAGTCAATGTAGGGTTTAAAAGAAAGGGCTGAGTCAAAGATGAAGCCTAGGCTACGGGCTTGGGGGACAGGCAGGATGGTGACTCCATCAATAGTTATTGACAGTGAGGAAGGAGAGGAAGGATGAGGGGGGAAGAATTAATTATTATTATTATTAGTAGTAGTAATAATAATAATAATAATAATAATAATAATAATAATAATAATAATAATAATAATATATTACGGCCGTAGGCCAAATAGACAAAACATGCAAACAACTCATTAAAGAAAGGACATCATCACATACAATTGCCTGAATCAATCCAGACATTACTGCCCCCTACATCAACATTTCAGACACTGGCATGTCATGACCCTGGGTGTAATTCCAGCAGTTGTCTAAACTGTAAAAACAGTTTCCTGAGAATAAATGCGGCCACAAGATATTGAGCTATCAAACTCGTGATAGAGGAATTCATGTCTGCTTAAGGCGGCATACACAAGTTGTTCTCAGACCTGTCTGGAAACTTTTGCAGGAAGGAGGTCAAAAAATGAGAGCGAAGTGCATTGGATAAATGGCAACTAAACAGAATGTGAGCTGTCATCTCAACATGCTGCCTATCAAATGGACACATTCTGGTAGAAAACTCGGTAGCGCTAAACCGTCCCTCCAAAACCATGGTGGGCAGTGCATTGAAGTGAGCACACATAAAAAGGTATTTGGCCCATTCAGAAAGACCCAGGGTTAAGTACCTGGCCAAACAAGGGTGTGAATAAATATAGGGGAGATAATCCACTACATGGGGGGAAGCCCTTATACTGGCCCTTTCCTCCTGCAGTCCCCAATCGAAAAGCCTATTCATAATTTCCTGCAACATTACACCCAGTTCCTTCTGGGCCCAGTACTCTGGATGAAAGCCCAGCCTGCATACAAAGCACTCCACCGCCCTTGACCATTTACTAGGGGTGGGAATACCGGTTCTCCCAGTATCCGATATTACCATTTTTTGCAATACTGGATCTAATCCGGTAATACCGGGGGCAGCCGTACTGGATCTTTTTAATGGTGCCAGTTACTGGATCTTTTAAATTGCTGAAGGTGGTAGTTTGGCACAAGTTTTTGACATGCAAGAGTTTATTTTTACTTGAGTCCCTCCCTGTCCCCTCCCAGATGTGCAAATGGTTACATTTTGCACCTTTTTTTACCCTGCCTTGGATTGGTCGACTTTTTTGATTTCAAAAAAGTCATCCTATCCTGAAGGTTTTCTTAGGGGTATGGGCACTTGACTGGCTGCTGGTGCTGGCCAATAATTTTGGTTTTTATCTTTCTTTCTGGCGGACCTTCTGGAGTTTGTGCTTAGCCAGCCATTTTATAGCAGGCTTGGAGACTGAAAGGATCCACAGACTGCTGGATGCATGCATGCTTGCAACTGTTGGTAAGTTTGGGGTTCCCTCTTCCTTTGTGGGTTAGTACAGGATCCCCTTGGTGCCTTAGCAAGGGGGATGGGGAGGGTAGTATGTGGGTACCCCTATACTTAGGGATAGCTTGTGAGGGGTGATTTTAGCCTGCAGGACATGTGCTGTGTGGGGGCTGGGAAGCATGGTGGGAAAACTGGGCATGCCATGATGAGAATTTCGACTGGCACAGGAGGTGGGGAATGGTGGCCTTGCCACCATGGTGCGTGTGTGGTTTGTCTCTACTCTAGCCCTGTCTTTTTTTGGCGGGGGTGCCCACTGCCCTGCTTGTGGTTGTATGTGGTGGTTGGCATGCTTTTTGGAAGCTCTGTCAGTGTGGGTTGGGGAAAAAGGTGGCTTGCTGTGTGGTTGCTTGTGTTAAATTGGCTTGTGTGCTCTGTTCACTGGTTTGGGGGTGGGGTCCCCAGGCAACCAAGCCAATGCATCACAATAGAAGTGGGCACAGTCAGCAAGGCAGTGTGGGGCCTGGCTGACACTGGCAGGGGTTTCCCCAGTTTTTGAACTTGGCTTGGCTTGCCTGCAACCCTGCCCTCTACCCTTGCCGACATGCACCCTAGTGCGCCCATGTCTCCTCTGGCCCTGCCATCTACACCCACACGTGCTGTGCCTGCTGCCACCACTCCTTCTGCAAGCATTGCACCGAGCACTGCCTTTGCGAGGTCTACTGCCAGTCAGGCTGATCCTGCCTTCCCAGGAACATGCACAAAGAAGATCACATCCTGGGTGTGGTCTCATTTTGACATCTGGGAGGAAGACCATGCAAAGGCAGTGTGTGCACTGCGCACTTCCATAGCAAGGTCAGTTGCAGTGGCTCCGATTCCATGAGATGGGGCACCTCTGGCCTTAGAAGTCACTTGGAACGGCACCACGGGCACCTCTGTGATCCCAAGGGGTCCTGTTCCAAGCAACTGCATGGGGAGGTGGAAGTTGTAGAGGTTGTGGGTGATATTCCCCGGAGGAGGAGCCCTCTTCCACTCCCACTGAAAATGCTACCACTGGGCCATCTCGTGACGGTGCCAAAACTACCCCCTGGCCCCAGAAGAGGCAGAGGAAGAGCACTAGCCGCTCATCCCAGCCCACCGCTTCCCTGTAATCATCCTCCCAGCAGACTGTAACTGCTCTCTGGGAAAGGAGACAGACATTTGCACCCAGACACTCCCGGGCTGTGGCCATCACCAAGGAAATCGCGGAAGTGATTGCCCTGGATGAGCGGCCATTCAACCTTGTTGAGGGTGTTGGTTTCAAGCGGCTGTTGAATTTGCTAGAGCCACAGTACAGTGTCCCTTGATGCAAAACCTTCCCCTCGAAGGTTGTCCCATCTCTGTATGGGAGGGTGAAGTCCCAGGTCCTTGCGGACTCACACGCAGAGGGGGCCATGGTACATTTTACCATGGACCTGTGGACTAGCCAGAGTGCAGTCCACATGTATATGTCGTTGACCACACACTGGTGGCAGATGTCACCAGTTGCTGACACCAGCGCAGCAAGGAGCAGCAGCACTGGAGGAGCGGTGACCTCTGGAAAGCAACGCTGGGCATTGCTACATGCCCAGGTGTTTGACAGGGATCACACAGTGGACAAAATCCTCAAGACAGTAGATGTCATGTGGGTAGGTGGACCCAGCCTGAGGGTTCTACTTTCGAGGTCAGTTACTTTGTAACCAATAATGCCCATAATATGGTTGCAGCCATCAATCGTGGTGGCTACCACCACATTCGCTGCGGTGTGCACATTCTGAATCTGGTGGTACAGATGCCGTCACTGGGACCGAGGCCATCAGAGCCATCCTTGGAACTGCAGGAAGATTGCCGGTTTCTTCCACCGGTCAGTTTCAGCCAGCCGGGTGCCGCGAGAGAAGCAGGAGGAGTTAGGCTCCCCTCTTCACCGACTGATTCAGGATATAATTGCAAGGTGGAACTCCACTTTTTTACTGTTGCAACAACTCCTGGAGCAGAAGGAGGTGCTGCATGCCCTATGCTTGTCACGGAGCATTGGGGCAACACCACTAACCGGGGAGGAGTGGACAGCGGTGGAGCAGCTGACACAGACTCTGGAGCCGTTTCATGTTGGCACGGTGGAGCTCATTCCAGCCTGTGCCAGGTGTTACTGCTTTTCATGATCCTGCAGTGACGAATGCAGGCCTTTATTTCTCGTGCTGACCTTTGTGAGTCTGTGAGGGTGCTGGCAGTGGCATTGGTCGATGGACTTAAACAATGTTTTGATGTCTTGGTAGAAAGTTGGCCACATTTCCTGGCAGCACTACTCGACCCACTGGTTAAGAGAAAATTTGCTGCACTCGTCGTTCCCTTCATGAGTGGGGTGGAGCTCGTCAATGAGGTGTGGCGGTATTGCCAAGTGCAGCGGTCCCCGCAGCATGCGGCAAGTTCTACTGCTCATACAGGGGTTGCAAGTGGGGGCCAGTCCTCCATGACACTTTCAGAGCTGGGGGAATGGGGGGAGTAGGATGCAGGACATACATGTGAGCTGGAGGAATGGGATATTGCTAACACTTTTGTTTCGCAATATCTTGCCGAGCCCCCATGCCCTGTATCCACTGAACCCATGGCCTACTGGTCCTTGAAGATGCATGTGTGGCCCCCGCTTGCAAAGGTAGCAATGTGATACATCTCGTGTCCTCCTACGAGTGTATCCTCAGTGCGGGTGTTCAGTGTGGCAGGAGACATCGTGACCCCACATCGCACCAAAATGGACCTAAAGACAGTGGAACAGTTGGTCTTTCTCAAGACTAACCTTCCCCTTCTTGGGTTCCTGGAGGGTGATACCTTTGACTGGGGGACATGATGTGATTGCCCAGCCCCAGGGGATATCCTCTCCGGCTACCTTCACTCCCCTGCACGTGTGCACATCCTGACAAGACTCAGGCAATTACATCGGCCTGCAGTTTGGTCAGTAGTATCATTGATCAGAGCAGCAGGTGGCCTCAGTTTGCACAGCCAGAATGGCACCTGCAGCAGGGCGATATCCCAGTCCAAGCACTCCACCAGGAAAAAGTATTAGGAAAGCTACTACTTATTCCCATATATTGCTGGCCCACAAGTTGCCTCCTTCGATCCCATTCCACCAGGAAGGGCAAGGAGTCATTTATCGGGGGAAATGAGGGCCCCAGCAGGGTCCTTCACTCTCTCTCTCTCTCTCTCTCTCTATCTATCTATCTATCTCTCTCTCTCTCTCTCACATACACACACACACACGCACACACACACACACACACTGGAGTGGAGCGCCCCAGCAGGGCTCATCCATTGCACTCCATCCTCGGAGTCTGGAATGGAATGCCCCAGCAGGGCCCCTCACTCGCTCGCACACACACACTGGAGTGGAGTGCCTCAGTGTCCACATCCCTGTGGAGTGGAGCACTGCATGTGGATCAGTAAATCTCCAACATACTTTGCAAAGTGACCAGAGTATATCTCTAACAGCTCATCTCTTCAACCAACATGTGACAGCATGAATGCACTCTGCACAGTCCCTTAAAGTCAAGGTTCAAAATTTCTGGCTCATGCAACTGGATGTCCAACAGCTACTGGCATTTTAAGCTTGTTAGTATTCCCCTCAGGAAACATCTCTTGCGTTATCCAGGGAAATTTGCCGCGGTGTCCCTAAAAGGTAGCAAATAGCAACCTTATCCCTTCTGTTTACTGTTTCAACAATACAATAGGAATGCATAGAGCTATTCTGTAAAATAGAAAACCAGCAGGAAAGATGCATATAATAAAGGAAAGGTGGGGAAATGTAGCTTTAGTCATTTCTGGGGCTGTCTCTGGCATAAGTTGGAGTACCATGTGTGTCGCTGTAAGATACAGGGTTTCTAAGAGATGAGGCAGAGGGTGTGTTCCAGTGTCCAGTGATGCTTAGGTTATGCACTTCTCACACCCCTGACCTTCTAATAAGCTTCAGCAAGACCTACTGTAGCCATTCTCTGCCACGTAAGGACTTCTCAATGCTGTGGATCACCATTGTTTGGATGACTTTTCTTCAGGGCTTCTGTATGCAAATCTGCCCTTCCACAGTGCTCAATTATCTATAGATATCTTTAAATCTACCTATGTGTGGCACATTGATCAAGGTGACTTAATCAATGTAAGTAATCCAAAGTAAAACATCTGTTTCTGTCACACTAGGAATTGAGGTCTAATTTTGTCAATTTTACATGGTGTAACTCCACTCGATCCCAGTGACATATCAAGGCCATGGAGGGCCCATGTTCAGTTGTGAGTATGGGAGTCCCTTCCTTGCATGGATCCAGACTCATTGTGCTCCCTGTGCCTCCTATTGCTATGTCACTGGTCTCAAGAACATTTGACACCCCTTCCCAAAAGTTCTGCAGACTGGGAAAAAAATCCCAGGGGAGCTGCTCTTTCCCTACTCTCCCCTGCTTTCTAGCAAATGTAGGGGAATGCTGATTGTCTTTACAACTGGAAGTAACCCATTGGATCCCTTGGTTTAGAATCACTAGCTTGGAAGAATGAGCGGAGCATTGAAAGCAGGAGTACTTTTGGTCTAATTCTCATCACATCACAATCATCACAATTTAATTTATATCCCGCACTTTCTCAGCATTACAGCTGACTCAAGGTGGCTCACAATGTAAATACACAAAAACCCTCACAGGGGCAACAATAATAAATATTACAAAATCAGAATAAAAAAACTACAATTTCCCACACAGGGGAACTTATTATAGCTACATCACACATTACAAAACGCCCATCCCAACCCAACTGTTCTTATCCCACTGTATAAAATTAATTATCACTACCAAAAAACCTCCCTCCCCCCCCCAACAATTCCCACCACTGACTGGCCCTGCTGCCACCAGGACCAGCACAGTGGCAATTCCTGACCCAACCTACCACTAGGGTTGGGTCAGGGCCCCCACCTGCTGCCACCAGGTGGTCCTCCCCATCCAGCCGCCCCCCCGCTGCCACCAAGGGTCAAGACGAAGAGAGACCTCCCCCCTTCCACTCCCCCAACAACCCCAACTACAGACCCTTAGCCCAACAGTCTTACACAGTAACATTCTCCGCCCTTACACCCAAATTACTCCCACCTCTCTCCCATTTCCCTTCAACAATTATTTATACAGTATCTCCCCCTAGTCCCCTATAATTCCCAAAGGGCCCTAAGGGTCTCACCCTTTGGCCGCGGCCCATCGGACTGAAGCCTGTGGCTTAGCCGCGCTGGGCTCGTTCTTGTAGCCCTTCTGGGTCAGGCATTAGGGGGTGGTGTGGGGGTCCCACCATGGCACCCAAGTGCGCCAATGTCCTTTGCTCTCCCCCCCCTTCCAGCTCACAGTTTGTTGTTTTTTCCTTCCCCACAGGGACCGGAGCAGGAAGCCCATCCTCCCAGCAGTGGAGCAGTGACGGCTGATGGAAAGGTGAGTCTCAGGCTCAGCCACGCTGGACTCATTCTTGTATCCCTTCCGGTCGGGCAAAGGGGGGTGGGGGGTGGGGTGGGGGTCCTGCCATGGCACCCAGGTATGCCAATGTCCTTTGCTCTCACCCTCCCTTCCAGATCACAGTTTGTTTTTTTCCTTCCCCGCAGGGACCGGAGAAGGCAGCCCATCCCTCTAGCAGCGGAGCAGCGATGGCAGATGGAAAGGTGAGTCCCATTGACTCATCTTCTGACACTACAAAGGACCTTAGAGAAGTAATTTTCTCCACCTCACTGACTTGCTGTGAGGATTGTTCATCAAATATCTCTGGAAAAATCACTACCTTGAGAAAAAGGTTGAAAAGAATTTCCCTAAGTATCAGTGATGGATTGCATATTAAATTGTGCTACATTCCACACAATAAGCATCCATTCAGCAGAATACTGTCCACCTCAAAGAACAAAAGAACATCATATTTTCTTGCTTACCCAAGAACAACACTAGAATAATCCAGGGGAGCAAAGGGGTGGAGAAGACTATTACTGGGAGACCAAGGATTTTACTAATTTTAGAGAATGACTCTTAAAATGTTGTTTGGTTGTTTGGTTGTTTTTTAAGTACAAAATTGTGCCAGTACTAAAATAGTGTAGGCTCATTTTAATTCATGCTATGGCCTTAATCGACTATGATTGTGCAAGACATTTCAGTGAAGCTATTCTATTTCTGTGGTGTTGGTAGAGTGGAAGGGGTACCAGAAAATATTGGGGTGATGAGGGGACATGCTATGTATTGGCTCTAGTCTACACTGCTTAAATCACAAAAAGCAAAATTCCACACAAGGGTGCAAACTCTTGTAATCTTATAAAACAGTGGAGCCAATCCCATGCCCCGCGCATGCCACGTGCATCTCCCATGCACACACCTGCATGTAAATTGCATGCATATCCACAGGGATTACATTGTGCCACGTGGATTCCACTTGGGATTGCAGCCATCACTCTTCCTCACTTATATACTAAGATTTTCCCAAATCAGGAAAGTCCTGCTTTCTGCATGGGGACTGATCAGTCAGCCCAGGGCATAGTGCAGAGCAGAGACTTCAGAGAGAGCTTCCCCCACGTACTGATGTCTGTTTACATCTTCACAAATGTAACAGAAATGTGACTGAAATGAGGGACAGTTACTGGGGCATAATTTGCATAAATGTGCAAGAGCAGAACTAGGAAAACAGGCAAGAACTGAGAGATGGTACTAGCAGAAAGAGTGCTGAGAGATGAGTTGCTATGCCCAACTTCCTACCACTACCTAACAGAGACAGTTTGCAAATTGCTGTCGTTCTCCCCTCCCTTCCACATGCATGATTTTGCAACAGAATACCGGGACTGTGGGGCAGATAAAAAAATCTCTGTCAATTTCTGGACATCTGCATAATTTAGGACACTATATAGATAGCTCTGATAAGTATGTAGGGCTGTTAAACCAGCATAAGAACGACCACACTTCAGTTCCCGAGAAAAGCACCATCTAGAATCAACTGAACTCACAATGACTTTGCGTGAAAGTAGACATGACAGTAGCCCATGTTGGTCTGCTTAAGCCCAGCATCACCTTCACATTTGTTCTGCTCCTGCTACAGAATGCATTGGTTGGATAAATTCATAGATGCAACCCAGGCCAACTCCTGCCCACCTGGGCCAATCTGGGTCAACACAGTTCTGCACATGAGTTATGTCTGTCCAGCCCCGCTGCAATGAGGAGTCACTGGATTGGGGCCCCATGCTCATGCCTACCCCAGTGAATAGCTGATATGGGGGGCCTGGAGGAGCGCTTTTAACCAACCTGATGAACAACAGCTGATTTAGGAGCACTCCTGGGTCCCTCTATCAGTTGTTTGGTGAACTCACCCAGGCTCCCAAAGAGCAGATGTGGGGTGCTCCTGAGGCCACCCATCAGCTGTTTGGTGTGCTCACCCAGCCCGCTAAACAGCTGATGGGGGGGTCACTCCAGAGTGAAGTGCTAACCAGCCTTTCAAAGTGACAGGGAGCCAGTGCGAGCATCTGCCACTGGACTGGCTCCCTGTTGCTTTGAATGTCCAGGCGCCACTTTCCCCTATCCATCACTTTCGTCCCTGAGGCCCCTCAAATACATAGGGGACAGCGCATTACCCTAGATTTGCCTGAACAGCAGGATCCACATTTCCTTGGTTAAGGGTGATTTCAGACATGACGCAGTGAAATCCACCACAGTGAATCCCACCCCGGTGTGAATGCCTTCACCGCAGGCTGGGGTGAGATGCGCGGCCCCAACAGACATTATTGGGGCGGCACCACCACCCGGGGCCAACCAGAGAGAACACAGGCTTGGGGAACCCAACAGACGTGATGTGGTGGCAAGAACTGTGGTGGGAGCCCCACAAGGCAGAGGGGGTGGAGGGAGCTGCAGCGCTCGCAAACAGCACACACCAGGGGGGGACAGGGAACCTCCCGGCTGGTCGGGCGCACGGGAGGAGGGGTGGTGGTGAAGGGTCAGCATGGCAAGTCCACCAGGAGGGGGAGGGGACAGGAGCCCGGTGGGCAAGGGGGAAGGGAAAACCAGCAGCCTAAGAACACAGGAAGCAACACAATACTGGTGACATCGCACCCTGAACTTTCTCACGACCTCCCCCAAGGGCTGCATGTAGATGTTAAACAACAGCGGAGACAAGATTGAACCCTGCGGAACACCACATGGTAGAGTGCAGGGGCACGATGTTTCCTCCCCCAACACTACCCGTTGGCTCCTCCCCGAGAGGAAGGAGCGGAACCATTCAAGAACGGTCCCTCCCAGACCCCCCAGGTCACGCAGTCACCTCAGCAGCAGCCCATGGTCCACGGTGTCAAAAACAGCCGAGAGATCTAGCAGGATGAGAAATGTTGAACATCCTGCGTCCATCTCCCGGTGGAGGTCGGGCCCTTTTCACACGGGAGCCTCCCCTCTCCCCACCGTACACATGTGTGGTTCAGGGGGCACCGTGCAAATTCTGCCTGCAGTGGGTGTGCAGCTTGGGGAGGCATCCATGGGAACAGTGTTTGCGGTGTGTAGGGGGTTCATGCATGCTCCCATGCTCCGCCCATCTCCACCCACCTTCCCCCTTGATCCACACATGGAGCAATGGGCTCCAATGCTGGTTGCTTTGTGAGTGGAGATGGGTGGAGGTGGGTGTGCACCTGTGGGAACGGCCGCACACCCATCTCCACCCACTGCAGACGTACACTCATCCCCCCACCCACTGCGGTTCACGTGAAAAGGGCTTTACACAGGTGTCACCCACACATGAACACCCAGATTTCTGTGTGTTAATGCGTGGGTGCTGCCCTGTGTGAAAAGAGCCCATGTGGTGCAGTCCCGGGGAGGCCCCACAACAAACAAGTAAGTGAATCCATGGATAATGGAGGCAAAAGTGGGAAAACATCTTGTTTGTTAAAACCCTTTGATGACCACTGGAGAAGGAAAGTCATTAATGAAAACCAAATACACCATCCAGGTTTTGTTTGTTTGCTTTTTCATTTTTCGTCACCACCACCACCACCACCACCCCCGGCTTTAATTTCCAATCCTGAAATGGCCAATATCATCCTTTTCCTGTTCTTTCATATTTTAGTGTATATATTCCTCATGGGAACATTTTGAAGGACAGCTCCTTCCTTGAATTTAATTGCTGGGGCAAGCCCCCTTTCTCCTCTATCAATTAAGCCCTGTACAGAATACATACACATCCAGCCACCTAAACCCAACACAGCTGCACTAGAACTTCGGTGGGTACTAAAATGAGCACTTACAGTTAATGCCCTTATTTTCAGTCACTCCGTTTGTCAACCAATGGGCTACTCAAGGACCAAACGGGCGCCAATGCCCCAAAATGCATGCATGACCCAGAGAAACTGATAAGTCCAGCAGTCTCAGCCAGGGCTTATCAATTTCAAAGACTGGCTGGCACTCCTTTAAACTGAGAGGAGCTCTCCTTGTAAGTGACAGGCCCCAGCTGAGGCCTGTCAGTTTGAAAGGCCGGCTGGCCTGAACTACTCCACCCTAGAGTGCCTCTCAGTTTAGTGGTGTTCTGAGGAGGTGGAGCCGCTTTTGAAAGTGACAGAATCTGGCCTGAGAATCTGAAATCCTGACATGGGCCTGTCAGTTTCAAAGGCTGGCCGGTGCTTCCCACCACAACCCCCATCCCCCTCCAATCCAGGAGCACCTCTCACCTGAGAAAAGGGAAAGGGACATAGCCTTTGGAAGTGACAGGTTATGACTGGAACCGCTCAAGAGCTGGGCTTGGCAGTGGTCCCAGCTGGGGCCTGTCACTTTTGAAGGCCGGCTACAATTATCAAACAGCCTGTCAGGTCCCGTTTGGACATCAATAGTACCTGAATGGGGCCAGGTTGATTTGGGAACCCAAGATTAATCAGGGGTTCCTGAATCTTTGGGTGTCCAGTTGCAGTTCTAACCTTCACCTATAAGCTGCCTCTAGCTCTCATCCTCCAAAAATCACATGCATCCAGCAGCATTTCCTTTAGCCATCAGTTTCCTCACCCCAACCCAAAGTGAAGAAGTGCATCATGTTGGGTGTTTTTAGACACACATTTCTCCTGGATATTTGTTGTAACATCCAGAACTTTCTGTGTATCTAAATCAGTCATCCAGATCTTAAACATCTGGATTTTTGAACTTCTGTGTTAAACTTCTCCCAGAACCTTTGTGTGTAAAAGGTTCTCCTGGTAAAATGCTTTGCTCCAGGCAGCTGTGGTAACTTGGTTTCCATGGCAGCCTGTCACATCTACAGCTGCGGCTACTTTAGGCTGCCTCAGGGCAGTGTTCGTGTGAAGAATGCATCCAGGAACTGCCTCAGGGCAATGTGTGTGTGAAAAATGAATCCGGAACTTACTTGTGGATTTGTAAACCCAGAAGATTGAAACATCCGGAACCTTAACACGTGTCTACAAATGCCCATTGTCACACTTGTACATACTGGTGTCTCTGAACCAGGGCATAGCTGTAATAGGTACAAGTGATGCGTTTGCACCCGAGTTCACAAGCCTGGTGTAGTTCTATCCCCTGCCACTAGGAGAAAAGGACCAGGAACGTGGGAATTCCATATTCTGCAGCAGGGCCCTGCAAAACTCTTTAACGTTGCTTAAATGAAGCTGTTTAAAATATAAGTATAGCAGTATAAGGTTCTGCAGCTATCCAAGATAATGAAGAAATGTCATGTACAAAATCACATACATATTTGTGCCTCTGGTAAAGAGCAGTCTGGATGTACTTAAATTTCATTTAAATGACTGGAAACTTCCTTTTAAAAAAAATAAATATTGCAGCTCTAACTTCAGGATGCAAAATGATAAATACAATAGATTGTGTTGCATACTTTTATTTTCCACAAGACAAAATTAGATCGTCTAAATCACAGTAAAAAATATACTTGTTTGTTGGTTAATTAATTCCTTATACTTCAGATTACATAGTTCTAACATTTTAGTTGGTTTAAATTAAATAATTTTAATGCTGAACTCAGCATAAACAGATTGTTTTATTAACCATGGGAATAAATATTTGGAAGCTGAAGTTTTTAAATTGCATCATTTCTATTATTCTACTTAATAATAGCTTTTTCATTGTAATTTAAGAGGCAGTTTATCTTGCAGTTAAAGTAATAAAATGTAAATACGTGTAATAAAAATGCCTTTTACAAACCACTGATTTAATTATATTCCAAGCATGCAGTGAACTATTTTCATAATTTTATATTTTAATTTTGCTTTCCCAATTTTTGGCCGCATATATCTCTAGCATTTTAATAACTAATTCATATTGCATTAACCCAATATGCAGATTAACATATGCAATGTGCTGTGTTTCAAATGTTAGCTCTAGTTTAGAAGCACTTGGACTTGCCAGTTCTCTACAGAATTGGCTTTTGCATATGCAATACAGATTTCATGGTAAAATGTGTGCTGAAAATAAGATTGGGCTTATAGGGTGAATTTTACTGTTAAAATAAAGAGCCCTGTATGAATAAATTCTTCCACTGTGATTACTTCTAAGGCCTTTCTAACATGGACGTCACCCACCCACATCACCCACAAACACCCACCCACCCATAAACACCCATCAGATGGGTGTGAGCGTGTTGATGTAAATGTCCATGAGTGGGTGGGTGCGTATTCATTACCCAACCACCAACAACTACAGATCAGCCGAGAAGGAGCCAGCATGCTCCATGGGTAGAGATGGGTGGAGGTGGGTATTCAACACCCAACCATCTGTGTAAACACCAAAACACCCACACCCATAGGGATGGGTCCACTCAGGTGCCCCCAAGCAGACATGCCCACCAGGGGAGACGCCGGACGCCCACCCGGGAGTCCTTAAAGGAGAACTGAAACATGATAGTGGTGTGCCAGCTCCCAAAATGTCAGGAAGGAAAGCAGCCAGCAAGTTGAAGGGAGCCAGATCTTTGGGACATGTGGGATGGGCCAGGGTAAGTCAAGGAACCCCAGGACGCCATAGGAAGGGGGTCCCAGACCAATGGCCCAGGGTGGGGATGGAAAGACAGCTAATCACAGCACAACTGTACCATCACAGGGCAAAGAGCATACCACAGCGCCCACTCCGCCCGCATCCTCCCCCCTCCACCACAGCCACGGGGCATGGGAAAGGAAGAAAAACTAACAGCGAGGTAAGAGCAATGGTACCCCAACAACCTGGGAAGGGGGGACCTGCATGCCAATACCAGAAACCATCCTGAGGGAACACGGGGTGGTAAGCTGACAACTAACCATTTCTCCCCTCCCCCTGGAAAACACGCAGACACAGGAGCAACACACCACCAGGGAGATGGCCGAGGAGGGCTTCTGTGACAGTCAGGTAACCAGCCATGTCCCCTGGGAGGAGAGGGGAAGGATCCTCCAATGGGAGAAAAAGGGGGCTGCAGGACAGATGCTAACCCCCATGCAATACCGCCAACAGGAGATGGATGACCAGCTCCACTGTCACCACAGCTACCAGGTGGGCCCCAAGCCACCAAGCTGGAAGGCTCCCCACATGCAGTACCCAAAAGGGGGAGCCCTGGTCGAGGCAAGAGACCCGGGACTACATATGCATGGGGGGCGGATATGTATGGCATGACCTAGTGTGCAGTTACAACACCAGACAGGTCTATGAAGCCATCGCCCAGGAGATGTAGCAGGGGTACATTAGGGATGTCACCCAGTGCATGCATCAGAAAAATGTCTTGAGGTCCGAATATAAGTATATCAAGGACAACATTCTCAAGTCCAGCCGTGCTATGAGTACAATGGAGTTTCACGATGAGCTGGACCGGTTCCGCTGCATGGATAGGGATATAGTTGCCTCCCAAATAGATGGCACCACCTTCGCCAGGGGCAGAAAGAGGGTGCTGACAACACACACACCCGCCTGACACCCCAGAGCAGGAAGACAATGCTGTCCCTGGCAAGGCAAGCCAGGATATGGGAGGGAACAGCCCCAACACACAGGCGGAGGAGGTGGCCTGGGAAACTGGTAACATAAACATCACCCACCGTGTGTACCTACAAAACCCACAGGATGACAGGCCACAGGGATGGGGGGCACACGTGGAGTGGATGGACACTCAGGACGCCTCCCAGGACATGGAGAAATACGATCCAGGTAGGAACAAAACCAGGGCCTGGGGGAGAGGTGGCCACAGTAACCAGAGCCCAAGCCAGGCAGTAGGGATCACCTGATGGATCACCATTCCTGTTACAGCTCAAGGGTGCCTGGAGGTTCACAAGGAGGAGGTCACAGAGGAGGAGGTGGTCAAGGAGGAACTGGTGGCACCCCTGAGACCTGGTCAACAGGACAACGATGGTTGGCCACCACAGACAAGGGAAGGGTTGCGGGTGGTTCCGGGGCAATGGGGTATCAGGCAGGCCACAGAGGTAGCCCCTCAATTAATACACCCACCATGCATGACAGGGAAGGGCTGGGATACCCCACAGTAGGGGGCCGTAGCTACACGCGTTAGCATCCCCTGACAGGAATGTAGATGTAGGGTCACAAGGGAGGAGGGACCATGCGACATGCCCACAATAAGGTGCTGGGACAACACGTCCCCAGGTGAAGGTGTGCTCATATGGGGCCACCACTGCGGTCAGACACAGAGGATGGGAATATGGGGACCCCAACCTGTCGGTCCTGATCAACACCAGGACATACATGGAAGGGGGGAGTCAGTCTCTGTGGCAAAACAGTTGCACCACTAGGGGTGCAGGGTACGGAAATGGCAAGCAACACAACCCATGGGGTAACATGTCTTCCACAGATGAGCACCCCTGTCCTGCAAGGAGTGTTGCCGCTGGCAGCACTGAGAGGAATCTGGAGATGCGGGCCAGAAGAGAGGACCTGGGGAGGGAACTGATTTAGGAAACCAAAAGGCTAGCCGAAGTGCACTGTGAGGAGCTCTCCCTCACTAGGGAGGTGCAAAGAGGGGAGTGGGATAGGGACGGGGACATATTGGCAGCAATGCTCAACCAGTCCCGCACCCACCTGTGGGACAGGTGCCAGACTTCCACCCTCCACCGTGAGATGTGGCTCGACAGGGCCGAGATGGTGAGGGCTTGTGTCACACTGGAGGGGACATCCCCACGGACCCTTGATCTCGTTGGGGAGATTGTGATGCTCCTGCGGAGAGAACCCCAGCATGATATGGGCCCTCCAGGCATGGATGGAGGGATGGCAGCTGATTACCACCAAGGCGCCCTCCCAGAGGTGCAGGTGCCTCCACCCCAGCACTTTGGCCAGCCCTGGTTTCCCCAGCAGAACCCCTTCCCTGGCCTTGTGCACAGAGTACCTCTCCCCCATATAGCCCCAGCACAGCAGCCTGTGGGGCCACCCTTCCAGCCCGTACCCCTCCTGGTTCCTCCACAACTGCCTCTGAGACCCCTCATCCAGGAACCACGGCCTCCCCTGAACATCCCGGAACCCTCAGATGACCAACTGCCCATGCTGGCCACCACAAAAGTTCTGGTAACAATTTTTTTGCGGGGCCTTCTGTCACATATCTGTGTCTAAGTGCAACAGGGAAGGCAAGAGCAAAGTGGCTATAGCAACTGGTGTTTTGGGTTATTACTCGGCTTTGGCAGGGCAATTTCTGGCAAGTGGTGTTATTAGCAAGCTGGGAATGTATGTTTTATGCTTTAGGTTTTATCTATATTCATTTTATTATATCATATATTTTATAAATAGTCAATTCCTCCGGAATTGTTGTATCAATATATCCCCTTTGGTCGGGAACCAGTTGTAATTGAGATATGTCAAGTACAACCGCAGTAAATTGCGGATTTGTTCAGAATATGGTTTTATTTTTGTATTCTTATATTTTTGTATGTTCGGGTTATTTTTATAGTTGTTATAGTTGTTTGGCCACAGTGAAAGCTAGAGCCGCTAATAAACCAACAAGCAAACATATCTGTGACAGAAGGCCACATATATGTCTGCAAAGGGGGGGGGGATGCATTGCTACCTGTAGAGGGATGAACAGAGGAGATGCAGCATGGAAATCCTTGGCACCCTCAGAGGGCTATGAAAAGGGCTGTGGTGCAGGGGTTACATCCCAGGTACTATTGTAACACTTACCATATGTGCCTAAATCTCAGGGTCCAATACCTCAGCCCGGAGTGGAGCAGCCGGTGGATGATGGAGAGCCCGGGTCATTGGGCCACTGCTCTCAGTAGACGGTGGCAGCAAGGGACCACAAGAAATTGAGCCCTGGTGGTGCACCGAAGCAGGAATGGGGAAGGACCCGCAAAAAGTAAACGCCTCCCCATGTACATACACCCCAATAAAATAGTGTTATACTGCACCTCTATGTCTATCGTTATGTCAAGGGGGCCTCATGCGTGGGGAGGGGTCTGGAAATGGACATACAGGGTCATGCCATGAGCAATACAGGAGCAGAACCTATACCGCTCCTGTCTGCAAGAAGGCAGTGGGGAGACGACAGATTGCCCATGAAAGGGTACAAGCCTGCAGATAGATAGCAGGTTTACGTTCCCTATGCTAACCGCCATTCGAAGACATGCCAAAGTCTGAACCGTGACAAACACCATGGCTACAAGGAAGTTGGTGACCTCACTGCGAAGGTCAAAGATCACACAGGATTGGGGAACCCCTAGTACCTAACCAAGAATACACAGGGAGCTTGTAGTCATTACATATCCATCTTTATTAGGTCGGGTTACACAGGATGTTGAAGGGGGGCAAGTCATATGCCAGGGTTAGTTGCCTGCCATCGGGGCAACTATTCACCCACAGAGAGCATCCCTATTCTCCTACGATATGCGCCTGAATGCCCCACCCTGGACATGTTGGTCCAGGGTCATGGAGCTCGCTCGCTGCACTGGTAGGGGGTCGTCAAGGGCAGCTCTGCTGGTCTCGCAGATATTGTGCAGGATTCAGGCCACCATGACAAGGATCAGGGTATGCTCAAGACTGAACTGGCTCCTATTCATGAGTAGGTACCAATGCATCTTGAGTTGGCCAAATGTCCGCTCCACCATGCTCCGAGCAGACGATAGGCACTAATTGAACAGCCTGTACTCTGGTGTGTGAGCAACAGGATAGGCCCTCATGAGCCATGGACTCAGTGGGTAGGTGGGGTCCCCAAGCACCACCGGAGCCATGGATACCCCTTCAATCATCCGTTACAGGTTGAGAACAATCTCCCCATCGAGCATGCGGGTATAGAGGGTGACACCCACAGAATGCATGCATCATGTCTCCTCCCTGACTGGCCTGTGTACACATCAGTGAACAGGCACCTGTGATCCACAATGGCCTGGCGATTAATTGAGAATGCCTGCTTCTGGTTCAGATAGTCCGTCTTGGTGTGTGGAGGCCAGATGATAAGGATGTGGATGCTGCCTATCGCTCCAATACAATGGGGGAAGCCCACATCCTCAAATCCATGGATCACTATCTCGGGATCCTGAAGCTGAATGATCCGCTCGAGCAGCAGCTCCACTATCAGGTCGCACACATCGTGGAGTGCCCTGTTAACGCTTGTGGTGCCCACTCTGAAATGCTCCCCAATGCTTCGACAAGAATCGGGGGTAGTCAGCCTCTACACCTCCATGGCCAATCACATTCCTGGCAGCAGCGGATACCGCATGTTGGTAGCTCGCCTCCAGAGATGCTTGTTCAGGGTCTCTCCGAGACATGTCAACAGGGAGCGGTTCATGCAGAAGTGGTCTGTCCATTTCTCATCTGTCCAGGTAGCCAGCATGTTCTCCCACCATTCACTGGTGCGTGAATGCATCCAGTTCACCCTCCACATTGGGACAGTCACACGATGGCTGTAAAAGTTGAGAGGTCACCGGGAAAGGACAAGCCACATGTCCTGGGACACAGATGTTCTGAACAGGGCATGTTAGTGAACAGCTATCCTCCTCACCCACTGCAACGATACTGCTCAGCGCATGTTGGCCAGTCTCCTGCACTGTGTTCCATGGCTGTAGAAGCGGGGCCCTAGCAGGAGTAGCTCAGTCCATTGCTGGAACACCTGGGCCAGAATCATGAAGCACAAGGCTAGGATCGTTAATAGGATGGCCCTCTCCTCAGGGGGCTCATCAATAGGCACCATAGTACCACCAACAACACACACTCTGTGCGAACCCACCACCGGAATCAGTGATGGATCACCATGCACGTACCCTTCTAGCCTCTACATGAATGGGTGGCTTTCCCCAAGGCCTGCACAGCTGTGAAAGTGCCCTGCTGAAGCACCCGACTAATGACTGGTCTGTGTACTAGCCAACCACCCAGTTGCAGCCTGTGTCTCCAACCCCCACGCCTTGTGTGCCCAACACACCCACACTGTGCTTCACATGTCCCCTGTTGGTCAATGGCTGTCCCAAGGTAATGGGTACTGCTGCCATGGGAGAACTGCAAAGCACACCCTCCTCCCCCGTGCTCTGCATGTACACCCAGTAATGGACAGCACCACCTATGTTCTAGCTCTGCTTTCTGTCACGATCACCTCTCACCCACCACACCACAACCACCTCTCTCTACACACCATACCTGGGCACAGGAACCGGCCCACATATGTACTTTTGCGGACCATGCTTGGTGCCCATTGATTGGTGAAGTACCGTGGGTGTGTTCCATGTACCTGTTAGAAATCCCCGCTCGCCAGCCAACCAGCACATCCCCCCACCAGCACGGACCACCTGAACACCTTGGGGCTAGGGCCACAGCAGGGCTCCAATGTGGCCAAGGGGACCTACCCCCCTTCCTCCTGTGCCCATGACATCCCCCGTGCGATCAGTGGGCAGGATGCATTCGCACCAGCCCTGTATTGTCACAGTGAGTGAAGGCCATGGCATTGTGCAGCTGTGCAAATTCTGTACATGCTGCAAGGAGTGCCTCATTAGCTCCAT
>QEPC01015073.1:241353-257977 GCA_003113815.1 Sphenodon punctatus | reverse complement strand
GGGTGACACCACAGACAATTTCCTGGATTGAGAGAGCTGGGGAAGAGTTTCTTTTGAAAATCCAGTTCTTGTGGCTAGTTCATACCAACTTAGTTCTAATCAACAGTTTCCAAATTACAAGGAAACATTTGACACTTTATATACTGGGAAAATGCTACAAGCTGTTTGGAAATAAGAGCAATATTGATACTCTTTGAGGAGTTGTTCATTTTTCTCTTCCAGGAACTTATGCTGCTGCTTTATATGCCAGCTGCTGTGGAGTTCTCTAGTGTGTTTCAGCCAAGAACCTCAAAGAATTTCATGACCAATTGATCCTCAACTGTGAAGTAACAAAGAATCATTCCACAGTGGCTGGAAATAGGGCAGTCCATTTGCACAGTTTAAGGATGTGGCCCATTATCTCTCCTTTTCAAATAGGCAGAGCCAGATCCAAATATCTGAAAAATGTGACTGATAGAGGTGTGCACCAGGGACCCATGTCGTTTTTCATTTTCATTTTTCATTTTTGTATTTAAATCTGTAATTTTAGTTTTCAAAAATATCAAAATTTTGTTTTTGTTTTTGCTTTCATTTTCGATTTCCATTGGTTTAAATGGAAAACACATTTATGGCTATAACGTTGTTTTACATTATATTTAGATGAAACATGTGGGGATTGTACACCAAATGGATGGCATTAAGTGTATCAAATTCCAGAAAGATTAGATAAAGGAATTTAAATATGCTATTTTGCAAATATTTTGCATATACATTCCTGGCTGTAACTTCTTTGGCTGCATTCCCATCTGTGGCGGCAGTGGCAGCAGAGGTAGGGGTGATGGTGAGGGAAGACATTGCATCACCAAGGAGTCAACTGCCAGGAAAAGAGCTGGTGAGAACGGGGATCCACCGCGGCTTCTCTTGCGCATGTCAGGGTGCAAAATCCTGCCCTGACATGCACGAGAGAAGCTGCAGCAGATCCCCATTCACACCAGCTCTTTTCCTGTCAGCCGGCTCCTCTGTGCTGCCGCATCTTTCCTCGTCTCTCCCTCTGCTGCCACTGCCACTGCAGATGGGAATGCAGCCTTTGTCTCCCATCTAATGTGGATGAAACTTGGTATGTTTCTACCCCTCCTCATGCTTAATATCTATGCCAACTTTCAGAAGAATTGGATAAAGCGTTCTGGTGGTATATGTAATTAACCTCTAAATATATGTCTGACTGTCCAACCAGTGTACATGAAATTTGGCAAGGCTGTATCTCACACCATCAGGATCATCTCTGCCAAATATCAGAAAGATGTGATATAGTGTCCCAATTTTATATGCCTGCACAGCATATGCAGAGAAGGAGCCTATGCCAGGGGTTCTCTTATGTGTCATTGTGGTATAAGATCGGTTTGTGATGCCAATTGGCCCACATAAATGCCAATCAAATATCCTCATTCTGTGCTGCGACCATCCCAACTTCTCTTCCTCACTTGTTACTGGGAAGTTGGAAGTATCTGTTTAGGAAAGAACCAATAGAGATTCTCTTATGTCCCCAGTCACAGTGCTGCAGGATGTGATTGTGATGATAATTGGCCATCCTGGATGTGTAAACTATGTCTCCTGATTTCTGTGATGCTATCCCCAAAGTCCCAGTTATGTCCCTTATATGTCCACCTCAGGGCCTCCCGCTATGCCCACCTCGAAGCCACCACTGATTGGTTCTGTAAAGCTGGAGGCATGCAGTAATTTGCCAGTGAATATTTCTGTCAGTCTGTTGGGTTGCTCCCCATCCTCCCTCTGCTCCCCATCCTCCCTCCTACATCCCCCTGTCATGCCAGGTGCCTGCTTCTGACTGGCACTGCACGTGCTGCTATTTATCTGAATAATGGTCTTCAAGGGGACAACTTCAATTGCTTATACAAATAGGTTCCTTTATCAAATTGTCATGTAATTTGGCAGAGATGATAGGGAAGGTGTGTGATAAATTTCTGCCAAATTACTTGTAAACAGGATGGAATATAAAAATGTTACAGCCAGAAATGTATTTTCAAGCAAATAGCTTATAATATCAGGACATATCCAATCTTTCTGAAATTGGGCAGGATTGGTACACTAGTGGAGGGAAATAATTTCTCCAGGTTTCATTCAAATTGGATGGAAGTTTTTTTAAAAAAGTGTAGCCGAGAATGTGTATGGAGTTTTTCTTAAAATCACAGCATTCAATTTGCTTCCAGAATCGGTCCTCTTTATCCAATCTTTTCAAAATTTGGTACACTTAGGGTATTTTCAGACGTGACGGACTCAGAGGTCTGCCACACTGAACCCCGGACCGGGATATCTCTCAGATCCTGGTCTGTGATGAAGCCAGCCATCCTTCAGACGTGCCGGCTCCATCATTGTGGGGAATCAGGGAGGGGGCGGAACTGCGTGGTGTAACGTGAGGCCACATGGCCACAAGCCCCCCTCCCACTCTCCCTTGGCCACCCACCCTCAGGGAGACGGGCAGGCACAGCGGCCAATGTGGCCGCTGCACCCAATCCCATATCGCGGTCAGGGCCACGATCCGGGATGGGCCAAAGGTAACACATGTTACTTTTGGCCCATCCCGGATTGTGGCCAGTCTAACCACGGTTCTTGACTTCTGGCCAGCCGGAGGTCAAGAACCATGGTTAATTTGACCCCCACCAGAGATTCACTGTGGTGAACATCTGGTGGTGGTCAAACAGAGGTTCAAGGAGAACGCTACCACCACAGGGAATCCACTGGGGTTCACTATGGTGAAAGGCATTTTCATAACATCTGAAATTACCCATAGTGCCCTCTTTTGGGGGTACAATTAATTATTATTATTATTATAATTATAATAAACATTTGTATAGAGCCAGTCATGAGCTTGGTGCTGTACAGAAACATACAATAGATGCAATCCCTGCCTGTGGCTTACAATCTAACAGACAAGGAGGGGGAGACAGGGAGGGGTGACAGTGGGAGAGACAGGGGAGAAGACAAACAAACATTCAAGCGGATGCGAAATCAGAATTAACCCAATGTATAGGGTGCCAGCATGGGCCTTGGGTAACTGGTACCAGGAATGTCCTTAGGAATGTGTGAGTAGCTAGAGTGGGAGGGTCCCCGCCAGGGTCTCTCTGTACACCAATCCACATAATCCTTTACCTTACGATGTCCCTCTTTGTTTTTTCTTTGCACTGGGCTCAAAAAGGATCCCAGAATTCTAAGACACCTCTTCCAGGACTCCTTACGAGCTATGCTCCAGTTTTTTGTTTTTTTTTTAACCTTCTGCAAGTCTGTCTAGTGCCTCAGATCTCCTGTAAAATGGGGGTAATCTCACATTCCTTCCTCACAGGGCATTTTTACACATACCTTAAAGTTCTGGATTTTTCAATCTTCTGGGTTTACAAGTCCACAAGTAAGTTCTGGATGCATTTTTCATACACACACACTGCCCTGAGGCAGTTCCTGGATGCATTCTTCACACAAACACTGCTCTGAGGCAGCCTAAAGTAGCTGCAGCTGTAGACGTGACAGGATGCCATGGAAACCAAGTGACCACAGCTTCCCAGAGCAAAGTGGTTTACCAGGAGAACTTGTTACACACAAAAGTTCTGGGAGAAGTTCTATGCAGAAGTTCAAAGAGCCGGATGTTTAAGATCTGGGTGAGTGATTTAGACACACAGAAAGTTCAGGATGTAACAGCAAACATGCAGGAGAAATGTGTGTGTAAAAACACTCACAGAAATATTGTGAGGATAACTATATTAAAGACCATGAGGGTCTTTAATATAGTAAAGACTATGGTATTGGAGGCCTTGAGATAAGTATCTCATTTGAGGGTGACTCTTTGGGTGTTTTTAGACAGACAGACAGACAGACAGACAGGGAGTGGGCCAGAGCCCTGGACCAGGTGCAAGGTTGACTCATACCAGAGCAGCACGCATCCATGGGTTTGGCTGCATTCACTCAGACAGCCTTACGTGCAGGTGAACCGAGCACGCAGGCAGCAAACATGCCTCCCCCCTGCCATGGAAAAGCCCCGACTCAGGGACACACAGACAGGTAAGCCAACCCTGTAGCTGCTGTGGCCTTTTAGTCCACCAGCATCTATGATCAGGGCAGGACCGTGTTTGGACAGGGCTTGTGGGCCCATTGAGACAGACTAGGTTCCGTATTTGCCTGTTGCTGCAGGTTTGGCCAGTTTCCTCAGTGAGGTAGGCTCTGGAATCTTCCGGAGCGCTGTCTGTGGGGATTTCCTGGAGCAGCTGCTGCCTATTCTGCTTTGAACAACTGACAGGAGCTCTTCAGATGGACAGGTCAACCAAAGGAAAAAGTGGGCTGTTGCGAGCGAAAGCAGAGTTGCTGTCCATCTGTTTACAACCATTAAGTCAGTGCTGCAACACTGCCCAGCTCATTCTTAGTATTTGGCTTTATTATGTAAGGAGTTGAGGTGCTGAGCAAGCTTCCAGCTGCAACTGAAGTTAAGGGATTTTGAAAACACTTGACCCCCTCATGAAATGAAGCCTATTTTGAGTCTTAGTGGATCCCTAGCAAATCCACTTTGATGGGATATCACATGTTAAAACCCCATAAACATCCTTTCACCAGCTCTAACAATCAAGATGGGTAAAAGGAGAGTGAGAGAGTAAAAATTCAAGTGTCTAACCAACCAGTACTTACCGAAGGCTAGGGATGGGCATTCCGCATTCAGATTAATCCACAACTGTCCAAAAATGGGTAGTTGTGGATTAATCCACAATACATGATGGATCTGTTTTTCTAGATCTGGATTTCCCCCCACTTCCATCCTCCGCGGTCCTGGAGTCTACTTACCGGCCTCAGGGGATTTTACTGAAGCATCGCCGCTGTTGTGGGGGCTCCATCAGGCTCACTTGTTGCAGCATCCTTCCTGCTCCTTATCGCGCAGGTGCAAAATAGACATTGGGCCATTTTGTGAATGCACAAAAGACCGTCACCCTTAACCAAAATGGCAGCAGCCAAAATAGTGTTGCTGCTTTTTGGTTAAGGGTGGTACCCATTTTGCACGTGTGTATAATGGCCCCGGCCACCATTTTGCACATGGACGATCTGGAGCAGGGAGCACACTGTGGTGAGGGAGCCTACCAGAGCTCGCATGCAAGTGTCAGTGCTTCAGTCAAGTCCTCTGAGGTGGAAAGTACCACTCTGGGGCCCCAGGAAATAGGGATGGGCGGGGAGGTCGGACTCATGGTCCTAGGGCTAGGAAAGGGACTTTGGCTACAGATTGGTTTCCCATTGACTTCAATGGGAAAATCTGAATCTGTAACTAAATCTGCAGATTACAGATCTGAATCTGTAATGGATCTGAATCTGTAATTCAGTCCAAATGCCTATCCCTACCAAAGACCTGTTCCTCTGCTTTGCTCCTAAACTCTGTTATTCTGTACCATGTCAGGCATGATCACTATTTGAGAATTGTCATTCTGCCTTTACTTCTGAGTTTCCCTTGCTCCTTCTTTCTTTCCTCAAAAGCCAAAAATCTGTTCTTTATTATTCCCCCTTAGTTCTCCTTTGACTTCAGTGGTGTTTCACCAGCTGAAGCACAGCAGAGTTTGGCCCGGCAACCCCATGCATTTGGAGGCCATGTGCTTTGCATAATAAGTGACAGCCTCCGATGTCTGTGTGCCATCTCACTCTGCTATGAGCTGGCATTTTCCGACGCACAGGCATGCCTAAATAATAAAAGAGGCTTGTCGTTTCTCAATCTCACATGGAGCAGTTATTTATAGACTAAAAACAACAAACCCAATGTGATTACTTTGTTGCACAATGACAATGGAAAATTCTTAAGCAGAGTGCTACCATGGAGGGCTTTCAAAATTATCCTCATCATGTTTTATTCATCAAGTCCTGAAATTAGCCAAAGTTTTGAGAGAAGGCAATTCATCCCTATTGTGCTGGCATTTCTCTCTTTAAATATTGATTTTTTAATTAATTAGATGTTTGCTTTGGATGGCCCAGTCCTTAAATTAAATTAAAGAACCCAACCTTGCATTTGTGGCAGTTTTAATTGCAGAGTTTCATGAATATTGTAAGATGGAAGAGCATGCGTTTCCATTTAGCTGGCTGTCATGCAGACCACTACAGCACAGTACTCTCTCGCCAAGGAAACCTGCTTCCCATCCACATGGGGTGCTATGAGTTAAAATCTGAAGACTTGGCCTGTTAACATGTCAGGAACTAGGGTCAGGGATCCTGCGTTCTTAGTCAGAAGTCATACATACAAAGTCAAAGGCACTGAAAATCAGAGGGCAGGCAGTAGTGCTGAACCAGGAAACTAGCGAAGTCAGAAACAGGTGGAGCAGGGTGGGAACTGCAAATAGTTACGGGTGGAGTAGAATGGGAGCAAGTAGTGAAGTCTTAAGGATTTGGGGAGGTCAGGGCACAGTGCTGACTGGGGGTCGCTACTGTGGAGAAGGTCACACTTTTACCCTTGGTGGCCGAGGACAGTGGAATCAGTCTGTGTAGCCAGCCTGATGCCACTGTCTTAGGCTGCCAAAGGTAAAAGTGCAAACTTCTCCACATTACCATGAGAAAATTAAGAGAAAAATATGCTTATTTGGCCCAATTTAGAAAGATCTCTTCCAAGAATTTGGGGCAAAGAAGTCATGAATCACACATGAAAACCAGACTTTTCCCCATGGTAACCTAATGTGGTCACCTGTGGCCTTCCTTGAACTGTCTGTGTCCTTTCCACATTCCCTCGTGTCCTCTTCCCTGGGCACTGTCCCTCTCCTACAGTTCCTCGTGCTCAGACCATCTACACTGCACTCTCATTCTTTTCTGTCCTTAATGTGTCCACACGGTACCACCAACTTCCTAGAGCCACTTGCAGACTCAGAGGCCTAGGGCAAGAGGACCAGTGAGATCTCCCCCACCACTGAAAAACGCAGCATGAAATTACTGTCTCCCACTGTACACACCCACTTCCAAATCATGTTATTTCAGCAGGTGCAATTTCTTAATTTTTTTTGCTGTAAAATTTGCAAACTTCAGCTGCCCAGTTTTACCATGCTACCTGTCCCATTAATAGTTTAGGCCCTTTTCACATTAGACACCCCCACACAATGCATACGTGGGTGCCTGCATGTGCATGCCTGGGGGAGTCCCATGTGACCGCCGTGGTGGATGGGTGGGGGTGTGTGAGCACTCCTGTACTCCACCCATCATCCATGCATGGAGCCATCAGCCAAAATGGGGATGATTCCATGCATGGAGATCGGTGGAAGTGGGTGGAGATGGGAGGGTGTCCATGTGATGGCCGCCCACGCACCACCCACCAACTTCAGTGCACACCCATCCCCCACACTGCAGCCCATTTGAAAGGTGCCTTAATTGCTGCTACCACCAACACCATTATTTGATTGCTTCTTCCATTTAGCAAGAGCTAGAGCTAGTTTAGGAGAGATGCAAAGGGGTATCTGCTCCCTCCTTCCCACATCCCCACAATTTTAGGAATTGGAGGAGATGGGAATTGCAGAAATGCTGCTAAAAACTTCACGTTGTCCATCTGCCACACCCAAACCGGTCTCTCTTTTGAGTCTGCTCAACAAGCATACTACATGGACCTCTTAAAGAGACAATACATATTCCTTACAAATCTGTTCCACAAACACAAGTACATGCACGGCCCCTCTCCCCTCCAGATTGTTCCTCTCTGATACACAAGCTTCACTCCTTACATTATCCCCCAAGTCCCACACAAACTTTGTTCCCTTCATGGACTGAATCCCAGCCCCCTCTACTCCGACCATCAGACCTTCAGCTATAATACCTTGCCATACCTGAACTGCCCCAGTGGTCCATGTGTAGGGTGGCCATACCTCTCCTTTAAAAGAGGTCACTTATAAAAAAAATATATGTTGCAGGGCTGCATTGGTTCCAGTACAGCCCTGCACCATGTATTTTTCATAAGCGTACTCTTTTAAAAGGAAGGTATGGCCACCCTATCCATGTGCTGGTAGTGCACCCCTCTGCCCCGACCTCTCATTGGTCAGAGTTGGCCTGGCCCCATGATGAGAGGTATGCTGCAAGTGCTGGAAACTCCAATCAGAGGCCTCAGGTGAGATCCAGGGAAGTTGGAGCCCTGTGCAAAATGGTGGTATAGATCCTAACACAAAACTCACACTGACTGACAAGGAACATATTACTGTAATTAATTTTGGATGTTCCGTTAACATAACATGAACTACAGGAGCTGGAGACCTCTGCACCACAGGCCCTGTGGGCCCCTAAGTTCTGCATATGCTATTGTTTCTAGTCTACTCATGGGCTCCCATGCATTGGGCTCCCCCTCCTGAATTGCTACAGGCCCACCATAGGCCAGGGCTCCCTACATTGAGGCTCTGTGTGCCTTATTTTATGTTAGTGCTTTTCATCACGTTGCCGTTTCAGGTTTATTCCTGAACCCCATTTATTGGGAGTCCCTGTGGGGCCAACCTGCTCCTGGGGTCCTGTGCAGTACACAAGATAAAAACAAATCTTCTTTTTTGTTTCTTTTCTTTTTTTTAACTTTTGGTGAGTAAAAGTTTACAGCAGGGAAGTGCTGTCTGGGTAGGAAAGGAGAAGTAGGAGGGGACCTCTCAGGGTCAGATCCAGATGAGTGCAAGACTGTGGGTAAAAAAAAATGTGACACAGGCCTGCTATGGCCCACTGGGGCCCAGGACTCACCACATTTGTGGTCCCACACTGTCAGCTTTTGGCACAGGGCGGCCCGAGGATATCCATTTGCAAAGGATGCAAGTGGCAGGGAAGTTCCTTGACCTGGGAAACTGCGGTAACCACTCTCCAGGTTGGCAGGTGGCACTGAACAAACATGCCTGCTGCTGGAAGATCTGTTCCACTGCCTGCATGACCCAGAGAGGGGTGGGGCCACAACAGACATGCACGAGGCTGCCCCTGCCCCTGCTCTTCTCCAAGAGCCCTGCCATGTCATGACGGGGATGGCAGGGCTGAAGAGATGTGTTGGCCCACTTTGGCCCACGTGGGAAGCCTTTGGCCTGCCTAGAATTGGGCCCAGGGCACATCCTGGGCCAGCCACCTACCCACTTCAGAGCAGTCCCAGGCCAACAGCGGTTGAAAAGGGCAGCCACCCAAAATTAAAGTTTCCCCGCCATCTATATCCTTCCGGTGCCCTGGAGTGCTACTTACTGACTTCAGAGGGCTTGATTGAAGCCCCACTGCTGCAGTGGGGGCTCCAGCAGGCACCTTCACTGCAACATCCTCCATTTTCCGGATTTCACACATGCAAAATGAGCCCCAGGGCTGTTTTTTACACGCAAAAGTGACTGCTGTCCATAAACAATGTGGTTAAGGCTTCAATCAAGCCCTCTGAGGCTGGTGAGTAGCACTCCAGGGCCTCAGGGGATGTGGGTGGGGGGAAATACTGAACCAAAATTTAGGATCTATAAATGGTAGTAGGGCTGATGCGGCAGGAGCTTTTACTGTGCTGCAATTCCATTACTAAAACTCGGCATCCGACATTGCACCCCACGGAATTCAGCTTGGAACCTCTGCGATTCTGCATTTGCCACTACAAGAATCCACAGATGCAGCATTTATGTGCTTTATTGCCTTTTCTGATCATCACCATTGTCACGTACAATCAGCAGCCTTTTTCTGCCTTCCGCCAATTTAATATATGAGAGACAGTCATGAGCGTTTATCGCGGTTCCACGAAGGGAGTATGTCATGCTGCTGAGCATGTGTGTGCTGTGCTGACTGCTGGTGTTGTCTCTCTGTGCCGCAATCACTGCCCAGTCTTCTCAAATACATACATACACATGGTCTGGGTGGAAGTTCAAGGAACGGTGTTTTTATTTAATGGTAAATTGATCTTTTATGTAAACGTAAATTGACCTCCACACTAAAGTTTTTGGAACAAAACTCCTGGTGGGAGTTTAAGGTGACCTGTGTATTGGCTGACGGAGTCATTTTTTACATCATCGGACCAGTACAGAAAGTTGAAGGAATGAAGTCTATGCAGAAGAGTTTGTTACAATCCTCATTCCGCACTTCATCAGTCTAGAAGAATAGAAGAACAACAGAACTCTGTCAGAGTAGTCTTGATCCAATGTGAACAACAACAGTAGTGTTGTTGTTTACAACTCCTACAAAACCAATATGGCATGGTGGCATAGTTGCTAAGGCACCTGCTTGCTGTACAATTCCATGGGTTTGAGTCCCCACTGTTCCATGTCACTTTAAAAATTTTGTTTTTACTTTTACATTACTGTTATTGTATGTTAATCATAAAATTATTGCTGTGTTGTGTTATCGGGACACAACGAGCAGTGTCCCCTCCTTCCCCCTCCAAGCACTCGGAGTCACAGGCAGAGCTGAGAGATGAGCTGAGTGAATGACATCCATCTGCATCACACACCCGCTGCCACGCCTACCACTTTGTTATGTTAACAGTTAACACTAAACAGCTAACTGCAGTAAGTAGGGTTGGGAGTGATCGTGAACTCCACCACCCTCAAAGCATTAGGAAACTATAAGTAAAATCCCCCAGTCCTCCCCCCGCCGGCCGAGAGTGTTTCAAATTCCAACTACTAGAGGTACTAGCCTCTAGTAGTTGGAACTAGAGCCTCTAGTTCCAAGGGACTAGTTAGCCTAATTTGGGTTGTGGGGTAGTTTCCTCAGTCCCCACTCTTGATATAAGTCAATCATTAACTGGTACTGTGATTAGTAATTAGTTAAATATAGCACCAACTATGTACCTGGTACATAGTTTGAAATGTTTAATTGTGGTTACACTGTGGTTAGTGTCATGTCAGAAAACATCCTTAGTGCACTCACTGCATCTGCATCTATCTAGATTGCAGAAACAGTAGAGATATACAGGCAGTGAGGGACTGGGATGGGAGGGTGGGTGTGTGACTGTTGCAATTTGCAAATTGATGCCATGTTGGCCCTGCCCCTGCAAAGCCTTTGAAATGAAAATAGCATTACTCAAATGCTATTCAGTTACAGGAAACTCCTCCCTCCCCACCATACTATTCTGTCCTCTTTAGCATGACTATCTGGCTGGTCTGGCTGGCTCAACTGCCTATGGATGGCAATATTCTTCTGCTCTTAAGAACAACCTGGTGTGGAGTCGATCTAAGGGCAGTGAGGGGAGAGCGTGAGTGGGGGAAGGACCCCGTGTGTGTAGCTGCCCCTCTGCATTGGATATAGTGGACCGGGGAGTCGGCAGCTGCGAAGAGATGGAGTTTTGCGGACAGCTGATAGCACTCTCGGGAAGTGAGAAGGACCTGTCCTCCGATTGGACCTTGGCGGGTCGTGCCCCCCAGCGGCAGCACTTATCACGCCCGCGGCCTCCAGCATGTGCACCACAGGGCTGTGCATGCAAGGGCGTGCCCTTGTGCGCATGGCCTTAGGCGCTGGCTGTGCTGTGGCGACGCTCTTCCCTGACAGACAGTAAGTTTTTCTCCCTGCACAGGTTATCCACCCTGCAATTTCGTTAAGATGCGTAGGAAAAGACATCGTTCCTGCGAGTCCCAGGTGCCACTGGATCCTCCTAGGCAAAAATCTTTGAAGTTGGATCTTATGCAAAGCAAACACATAGAGGCCTTATCCTGCAAGCCAATGTCCTCAGAGGTTGAGGGAATTGGATGTCAGAAGAAAACTATCCCTCACCCCTCTCATTTGTTACACTCTCCCCCTGTATTTAGCCGAGAGCCATCTGGCTCTGGCTCTGCTCAACCGCCTGGATTGCAGGAGACTTTGTTAGTGGATTTCTCTCCTAGCGCTCAGTGTCATCTAATTGCCAAAACTGTTTCTTTATTGTTTGACCATGTGTCTGATATGAGCGACTCTCTGCTATGGATTAGGTCTAAACTCAATGAGATTTTGGCTAGACTGGACCTTATTCAGGAGGGCAGTGGATCATGTGACGTTGGTGCTGAGACTCAGTCTGCACATCCTGTTGCTCCTTTACAGTCCACTCACAAAAGGTCCTTTAATGGTAGGGGTTCCCGTACAACTGGTTTCACTAATAGATCCAGGATGCGACAATTAAGGAATGATGTTGTTTGGATCTGTATCAAGCCTTTGCCACCTGGATTTGCCCCTTGTTGGGAATCTCTTGAGGATGTGTGCTCCCATTTGATTTGTTTATTTGGTGTCAGCCATAATTCCATTGATATTGATTCAGTCCGTGTATTACGCCCCTCCCGGAATGGAGTTTGCCTTAGATTTTTTTTTTCAATCCAGCTGATGGGTTCTTAAATTGTTTAAAGCACACAAATATTTGCTTTTGAAGGGTATATCAATTGATAGAGTTTTCAATTACAAGTATTTGCCCAATGAAGGGGCTTCCTTGTATGAGAAATTGCCCCACACATTGTCATCCCCTAATGGTATAGCCCTGGGCCCTAGGACAGCAGGGGTGATGGTGTCAGCGATCACAGTTAGTCCTAAGTTCCTCAATGGTGAGGCTATGGATACCTGCACCCCTGCGTACTCCAATTGTCAGGGTAATTCCTCTGTTGTTCTAGAACCTACACCTATTAAATCTTTAGCTGTGGCAGTTAGGCCTTCAGTCTCTCCTGACCCCGATGGATGTGGCTCCCTTATTTCTCTCAATGAACCCTTGCCATTGGAGAAATCCAATAGGACCGACCCACTTGTAGATTTGCCTTCCTCCATCTGCACTTCCGTTAGCCCCCAGTAGGCTTTGGAGCAGAAATCACTGGGGCCTGGCCCAGCTTTCTCTGGGTTACCAGTTAGAGGTCAAGAGGCTCTGGGGGAAGATCTGGAGTACATTGGGGTACCAGATCCTGACCCAGGGACTCTTTCTGAAACTAACATGGGAGATGACTCTAACCAAGGAAAAGGGGTTGTTATGTTAACATTACAACCTTGCTTGGAGAGTGACCAAGGTCCTCCCGCCACAGGCAAGCCTATAGTTGAACCCCCTTGCCAGATTTTAGATTTGCCCCATCAAGAAGGGTGCTCTCAGGAGCCCTGGCTTGGGGTGGATGGAGAGAGTGGTCTGCATCAGATTATTATTATTATTATTATTATTATTTTATTATTATTAACAAACATTTATATAGTGCCAGCAGTGTACCTGGCACTTTACAAAGTAATAAAATAGACACGGTCCCTGCCCCTAGGGCTTACAATCTGAGAGACAGGAGCTGGGGGAGAGACTTAGGAAGGGGAACAGAGGGAGAGACAAGGGGTCTAACATTCATGAAGATGCGAGGTCTCAAGTGCACGTACTTGGCTTGGTTACGATGGGTGCAATGCCCACAACTGGGTTCCATACAGAAGGTGGGAGGGACACTTAAACCTGCAAACCCTAATGGCTGGAGCCACAAGGAAACCCCCGTTGGCCCTAAACTACCGACCAATCGCTCCCCCTACCTTGTTTGTCTGCCTGTGGGCGGCAAGTGCATGAACTCCCCAAGTGCCATTGGCCTGAAAAATCAGACCCAAGTATTTATACACAGTAACCTGTTCTAATTCAAATTTGCCTAAAGACCATCTATAAAACTTGTGCCTAGGCGAAAAGATCATCATTTTTGTTTTATTATAATTGATCTCCAGAAAGTTTCTGGCACAAAAATCCTCCAGGACCTGCAACTGCCTCAGGAGACCTATCCGTGTCCTGGAAAGTAGGGCAGTGTCATCCGCATATAGGAGTACAGACACCTCAGTAGATCCAATTCTGGGTGGATGACTATCCGAGGCGGAGACTGCAACTATGAGGTCATTCAAATAGAAGTTAAAAAGCGTGGGGGCAAGCACACATCCCTGCTTGACTCCACGTCTAGTATGGATGACCTTAGATAACGAGCCCCTTTGATCTAACCTAACCCGCAGCGAGGTATTCATATGTAGCCTCTGTATAAGGCCCAAGAGTCTCCTGTCTATAGATGTACCAGCCAATTTTCCCCACAGATGGTTTCTGGACACTAGGTCAAATGCAGCTCTTAGATCTACAAATGCTGCATAAAGCCCAGTCGTATGGTAATACTTACTGACCAAGTGGCTCAGGACCAGACAATGGTCTGCTGTAGAACGACCTGACCTGAAACCATTCTGTTCCTCTCTTAAAAATTCCTCCTCCTACAACCACTTCTCCAATCTTCTCAACAAGTACCTGGCATAGATTTTTGCGCCAACACTTAGGAGGCTAATTGGCCTGTAGTTTCCTGGTTTTTCCGGTGAGCCCTTCTTATATATAGGAACTACCTCTGCCTCTTCCCAAGTATCTGGGAACTCTCCCGTAAGATTAATCCCGGTAAAAAGTTGGGCCAGCACTGAGGCTCACCAGGCCACATCTGTTTTAAAGAGTTCAGCGGGGAGACCGTCCAACCCTGGTGCCTTCCCCGATTTTAGGCCTTCAATTATTTCAATAACCTCCTCTGATGACACTGGGGCCCAACTTGGTAAATCACTGAGATCTATCAACGGAACAGTAGGGGCAGGGTCCAACATATATAAATCAGAAAAATGAGCTTTCCACCTTACTGCAGGTACTTTATTACCACCTTCCTTCCTCTCTCTGGCACAACCCCTAATTAATTTCCAGAAATGATGAGAGTCGTTTCTTTTGGCTGCACTTTCGATCTTCTCCAATTGCTGGAGATAATATTCCTTCTTTTCCCCTAATATCAATGCCTTATACTTGGCCCGTATTTGGGTGAGCAGCAATAACTTGGACTTTGAATTTCCTTTCCTGAATTGGCGATAAATGGACCTTAATAGCTTCCGCATCCAATGACACTCAGCATCATACCAAGGGTTTGACTGGAATCTAACTTTACATGGTCTATCCACTTTCTTGGGCTTAATAATGAGCTTCATCTCTTCCACTATGTCCTGGTACCCTGCCAAAAGTTCCTCCATGTCCTCTGCTATCTCCATTTTGTACTGGCAACTAATTCCTTCCGGCGAGGCTAAAAAGTGCTGAATCTGAAGTTCCACTTTCTGGTTCCATTTACTTCTACAAGTATCCCCTAAAATATTCTGGGGGGGCTGAATCATGGATATATGGGCCCTCCATATTTAGCGAACACTCTCTTCGCAATCTCAATTCAAGTGGGAGATGATCACTACCCGTCTGAAAGCCTACTTCAAAGGAGCTCACCAGAGGAAAAAGAGTTCCTGACACAATGGCCAAATCAATCACGCTACACGCTGAGGATATAAAGGTCAATTCTGCCGGGTAATCCTGGGAGAACCTACCATTGAACATAACTAGGTCTGCCCTTGCCAACACCTCAGCCAGGTGCAGACCATTCTTATTAATAACCCTATCCTTGGAACTCCAGTCTGTCCAAGAGGAATCCCCCAGAGTACCGAATCCCCCTGCATAAAATAAGGCGTGGTCTGTTTCCCCCAGACAGGCATTGAAATCCCCCAGAAGAAGTATCTGGGCCTCAGGAGAGACACTTTCAACAACTTCTATAAGGCCCAACAGTTCATCCCACCAAGAATCTTTATAATAATGTGATGTATAAGGGGGGGACATAAACATTAAGCAGGCCAATACACCTTAAGGAAACAATATCAATGTCCCGCAAACAGAGGTTGGGTAATGGGGCGTATTTAACTAGTAGTCATGAGGAAACAAAACAACAAGTACCACCACTAGAAAGACCCTTACCCCCCGTGGTTGAGGCATCCAAAGTGAAAGCATCAGACCCTGGCAAAGAGACTGGGACCTGGTGCCAAGTCTCTTGTAAGCATATTATATAATTCCCCATAAGAAAGGACAACAACTCCCTATCAGTTGCCTTGGCCCGCCAGCCTGCAACATTCCAAGAGACTATCCTGATCTTGGGAATACATCATTCTGACATCCCTTCCCCCTGGAGTTTGTCTTCCACGCATGGCAACAGAATCTTCCCTTGGCCACAGTCTGTTACAATCATAACAGCAGAGTCAGGGTTCCCAACACTTTCGTCTACTCATGTTAATAGTTTTGTCTGTGATTGGGATCCCTGAAAGGAGACTATATCTCCCAGGTTACCTGGAGCACTAAAGCCAAAGACAAAGGAGGGGGGGTTCTCCCAAGCCATTCCCTTCCCACCCACCCCCATCCTTTACGTCAGCCCCCCACATGCCAGGTTTCACTAGGCTTAGTTCTCCATTCTCCCGGGGCTCAAGATATCTACTGGCCTCCAATTGAGCACTCGTAAAGTCTCCATTACTCTTTCCTGAGGTGGCCACATACTCCTCCCCTAGCTTTGAAATCGATCCACCGAGGAAAAACTGCCCTCGACTCCCCCAGGGAGAACACAGATTGTGGGAGAAACGTATACAGCAAGATGATTCAACCCTGGCTTATCCGCCCCCCCCAAGAAGCCTCCTGCTGGGCTGTCGATCGGTCACCAAGATCCAGGGGAGCAACCTCCGGAGGGGTACTACCAGCCAAGTCCAAATGAGGGCATACCAATTCATCAAAGCCCCCTGGGTCCACAGACTGACCCTACTGGATAACCATCTGATTCTCTACTCCAGCTTCCATACTAGTTTCTGCCACTACAACTACTGAAGTAGACCTTCCTGAAGGGGAAGAAGAGGTAAGATCCACAGTGTCCATCCCACGGGGGAGGGGGGGGACCTGCTCCCTAATAACCCCCCC
>QEPC01015073.1:190868-215217 GCA_003113815.1 Sphenodon punctatus | reverse complement strand
TGCAAATCCTGCCCTCCTTGGGGTGCTAGGGATGGTAACTAGAAAGACCCTTGCTGGCATGTGAAAATCCTGCCCTCCTTGGGGTGTTATGGGATGATAGGGATGGCAAATGGAGAGACCCTGGCTGGCACGTGCAAATCCTGCCCTCTTTGGGACACTAGGGATGGCAACTGAAAGACCCTTGCTGGGATGTGCAAATCCTGCCCTCCTTGGGGTGCTGCAAGGGAGGGATAGCAATGGAGAGACCCTGGCTGGTATGTGCAAATCCTTCCCTCCCTGGGGAGCTAGGGACGGCAACTGGAAAGACCCTGGATGGCATGTGCAAATCCTGCCCTTATTTTGGGGTGCTAGGTAGGGATGGCAACTAGAGAGTGGAGACCCTTTCTAGGGACGGCTGGCACTGGCAGGCCCAATTTTTGGGTGGGGGTGCTACTCGTGCTCGTGCCTGACTGCTGGAAGAGCCCCCCACACTACAGTACCCTCTCTCTCTATGGCATACATCTGCTGCTACCCGCTGATGCCCACTCTTTGTGCCTGACTGAACCCACACACCCACCTGCACGCCAGTGAGCTTGCTCTAACAGATAGAGCCTTTCTTGTCCTCAAAGTAAAAAAAAAGTTTACAAACCTGGCAGCAGTGATAGCACCTCCTGTGCCCACTGGCTCTTGCTCCTCCTCCACCACCGAAGGTCCAGAAGCAGTGGCAGGAGGAACCTCTTCCTCCACCACCAACTCCACCACCTTGACCTTCCCCCAGACCCAGCATTTAATGGTGGTCACCTTCGCCATTTTAATTTTTTTTTTTTTTTAAACAAGCACACAAAAACCAAAACACACAGTCACCCACCACACCAACACTCACCAACCAGCCAAAACAACACAGCCAAACAAACACAAACAGCCAAAACACACAAACCAAACAGTCAGCCAGCCAATCACACACTCTCTCGCCACACAGCTCCGCATGCACTCGAATTTCTGGTTTCTGGCATGATCACGGGATCTCGTGATATATTTTCCCGAATGCCCAAACTGAACTGAACATGACCGAACCAAACACCCAAACCCAAACTCAGCAACTGACCCGAACACCTGAACCGAACCGGACTGAACCAAACTGAACCCGACCGAACCGAACGACCGAACCTGAACCGTGATCTGTTTGCACATCCCTAGAAACCTCCTTACTTCAGTTCCTCTAGTTTATTTGCTTGCTTGTTAAGGGTGACCTCTTTGGCTCCACCAAGAAAATGACCCATGTACATTAAACTGGGAATCCTGGCCCCTGATTCAGGTTTAAGACTGGTTGAAAAGTGGGGAAGAATAATTTGGGTTAAAGATAGTTCAGTCACATGCTGACGCCAATTAAAATTGTTCTTATAGTGGTGGACTCCTCACTTCAACAACACCCTGCTCATCTAGCCAGGGAGGTGAATACTGTACACCAATGCAATTCAGTAATGATTGCTCCTCAGAAGAAGCCCTACAATAAGAGGAGTCAGAAAAACCATCAAAGCCAAGCTATGACTACAGCAAAGGACTCAGTAGCTTTTCCCAGGCACAGCACAATCCCACAGGTGCAGCATGACCCTAGTCTCACCTGCCTGCAACAAGACCCTGCGCAGCAGGGCAGTGGGATGAATATCAACAGACCACTGAGATCCCATCCTGGTTGTGCCTCAGTAGCCTAATGCACCACAAGAGCCACCTTTGGAAATCACTAATATTAATTAAATACCGGGTGGGATGGACTCTCTTCCTTCCTCTAAGATGGTTAAACAAATGGATGAGCCCATGGGTACTAGACAGGCAGACAGGAAATCCCTTAAAAAGAAGTGTCTGGCAAAGAAAACGTTCAAGAGGACACAGTTGGTGCAGAGAACACCATGAATGTTGACATTGAGACTCAGGACAAAGCTAGAGCTACAAGGAACATTAAACCTCCAAAGAAGGTGGCAAAACAAGCAGGAATCCAAGCTTCCTTCTGCTGCTTCACCATCAGTGGGGTCCACCAAGTCTGCAGGAACAGAGAGAATTCAACTAAATGATCATGAAAAGAACATTACAGAAATGTCAAACGCTAAAAAATCCAGTCCTCTTCACAGGCCTGAAGGATCCAAGCAGAAGCGACAAAAGATCACAGAATTAGGAAAGACTTTGTCCCAAAAAAATGGAAGCTGGAGATAATCCAGATTAAAGATAATTCAGACACACACTGACTCCCATTCATTTTTCTTCTTTTAGTAGTGGATGCCTGGCTTCAGCAAGACTCAGCACATCAAGCTGGTGAGATGAATACAAAGCCCCAATGGAATTACTTAATGGTTACTCCTCAGAAGAAGCCCTGCAGTAAGAGGAGACAGAAAAACATCAAAGGCCAGGCAGCAAAGGACCCAGCACAGTTTTAAGACCCCAAGAATGCCAGGAAGGTCCAAGCAGCCAGGGGCCCGAGACAACAGAAACGAAAAGGCAGCATGTGGAAAAAACAAAGAAAGATGCTAAAGTGCCTGGAATGAAGAGGAATAGAAAAACTGACTGAGTAGAGCCAGCAGTGCAGCCAAAGGCACTGAAAATCCCCAAGAGCCACCTTCGAGCAGGGGCGCTGAATCTCCATCCAGAAGTGGTGTTGAACCTCTCCTCAACAAGGGTGCTGAGTCTCTCTCCAGCAAGGGAGCTGACCCAGAATCCTCCAGCAGTGCCGAAGCTCTACCAGATGTATCGACTGTCTGTCCACCAGGGGTGCTGACCAAGTATTCAGCAGCTTTCCTGACCCTCCATCCCCCAGGGGTGTCACCTCTTCATTCACTAGGGGTGCTGACCCTCTGTGCATCAGGGGAGTTGATCTAGAATTCACCAGGAGTGCTGATCCCCCATCCAGCAGGAGAACCGACTCTGTATCCGGCAGGGGAACTGACCTTCAATCTAGCAGAGGAGCTGACCTCCACGCATCAGGGGAGCCAACTTTCCCTCCAGCAGAGGAGCCAGCCCTCTTTCCTGTAGTGGAGATGACCCTCCTTCCATCAAGGGAATTGTTCCATCATTAACCAGGTGTGCTGACTCCTTAATCATAAGGGGTGTCGACTAGGGTGTGCACCAGGCCCCCATGTTGTTTTCGTTTTTCATTTTTATTTTTGTTATAAAAAATGTTATTTTCATTTTTCATTTTTGTTATTAAAAATGTCATTTTTGTTAGTTATTAATGACAATGTCATTTTTGTTATCATTGTCGTTATTGGTATCGGTATTGTTTCAAACGAAGATTTTATTTTTGGTATCGGTATCGATTCCTGGGCACAAATATTTATACTATATGCCTAGCCTATAATCCTAATATATATAATAAAACAGACTAGCCTAAATACCTATATAATATCTAATCTGTCTCTATATGTACACAACTAATATCTTTCTAAATCTAAGGGAAATGGGGAAGGGAAAAGGAAAACTATATATTATCTAATCAATTATCTATATTACTATTCTAATCTAATCTATATGTCTATAATATATATCTATATCTAATCTATACTACCTATCTCTATATAATGTACAGGGGGGAGAAGGGCAGGGAAAGGGAGAAGGCAAAATGTAGGGTATGAGGAAGGAAAGGCACTGGTAATACAATGAGGGCTAGGGATGATTTTTTTGTGTGCAAGCTACACAATTCTGTAAAAGCAACCTGACAAGTAGAGCGCTTTCAGAGAGAAAGCCTGGCCCTCCCATTAGAAAGGGTTGCACCACCCCAGAGCCCCCCTGATTGGTTGGAGGCAGTGGGCATTGAGCAATCACAGAGTGCCATGAGACTGCTGGGACCTGCTTTTGCTCCTCATTGGTCAGCGATACATCCATCAGATACTTCTCAGCTGCTCGCCCCTCCTAATACAGGCACAGTTCAAGAGTTCAACCCTGTTAAGGGCTCCAAGATGTCTTCTCCCTCCTCCCCTCTCCACATTTTCCCTCCAAAACCCAGCTGTCACAGCACTAATAATAATGACAATGATAACGACATCATTGTCATTATTCTTGGTTGTCATTTTTGTTATTGCAATAACAAAAATGAAAACCATTTTTGTTATCGTTATTGTAATAACAATAATGACATGCACACCCCTAGTGCTGACCCTCTGTACAGCAAGGAACCACCCACCATCCAGAAGGAGAACTTGCCCACCATCCAGGAGGGGGACCACCCCTCTATCCATCAGGGGAGCCAAACCAGCATTCTGATGCTTTGTCCACCAGAGACGACCCTCCATCCAGTGGGGGTGCTGGCTCAGAGTCCGGCAGGGGAGCCACCTTTGCATTCAGCACTGTACCAACCCTCCAAGAACTAAAAGTGCCAACCCAGAGTCCAGAAGGGGTGCCAACCCATCAATCACCAAGGGTGCCAACCCTCCATTCTGTAGGGGTGTCGACCCTACATCCTTTAGATGTATTGTCTCTATGTCCAGCAGAAGTGAGGATCCTCCAACCTTCAGTGGGGATAACCCAGCATCCAACCGGGATGACAAGCCTGGGCTTCTGTCCATCACTGATGCTGATCCAGCATCCATTAGTGATTTGGATCAAGCGTTCACTAGTGATACAGATCCAGTATCGAGTAAAGTACTGAGTATCTGTCCAGCAGTGGGGGCATCCCTTCATCCATCTGGAATGCCAACTCTCCATCCAGCAAGGGTGCTACCCAGTGTCCAGCAGGAGTGGAAACTCGGCTTCAGATACCCCAGCCTGAAGGAGTGCTGACACAGTGTCCAGCAGGGGAGCAGAACCTCTGTGCAGCAGGAGTGCCAAAACACTGTCCAATAGGTGTGCTGAAAAAAATCGAATGGGGGTGCTGAAACAACATCCTGGAGTGGTGTTGAAACTCTGTCTAGCAGAGGGGCTATACCGTCATGCATCATGGGTGCTGAACAAGCATCCAGCAAGTGTGTTGAAATGGCATCCTGGAGTCACATCAACTGTTGACCTTCAGGGGAGTCAACTCTCCATCCTGCAGTGGTGCCTTCCATCCATCTTCAAGGGGTACCAAAACAACAATCAGTGGTGGTTCCAAACTCCCATCCAGTAGGGGGTGATGACCCTCCATTTCACAAAGGTGCTGACCCAACATCCGGCAGTGGCACCAACCCAGCATCCGCTACAGTGCCAACCCACTAGTACCAACCCCATACAACAAGGGTGCCATCCCAGTGTCCTTCAGCTTCTGGCAGCATCCTGCCATGAATTTGCCCTTTGCAATTGGCTGCAGGTGACATCAGTGAGGCTGTAGGGGCAGTAATAGGACTCCAATGGTGGTGTGGTCATGTCCAAATGAAAATGACAGAGACCCTTTCCTCTGCCTTCTTTGGAGCAGTCCTGCCTGATTCTACATCAGCTGGTTAAAAAGTTCCCAGCAGATTCCTCTGGTTTGAATCAGGCTCATGCTAACAGCTGCATTTGGTTGATCAAATTATCTACTGATTGAAATGTAATCATTATTTGTTATTTGATATATTGCTATATAATGATTAACTAATTATTAACTAATTGTTAATAACAATTGATATTAAATTAACAATTGAGTTATTAATGTATGAATTCAGTGTTACCAATTGTTATTTAATTGATATTTAAATATTATTTAATTGTTATTTATTAAAGTGGTATTTAATTGTTATTTATTAAATTGGTATTTTATAGTTAGCTGTTATTTATTCAACTGGTATTTCATTTTATTGATTAAATTGCTATTTCATAATTATTTAATTGTTATTCATTAACTTGGTATTTTATTGTACTTATCTATTTTATACTGATAGAATAATGTTTGTTTTCATTATTATGCTTATTCCTTTGTATTGCAATAGCACTTAGAGGCCTCATGTGTAAGACTGGAACCTCATTGTAAGGATTATTAACACACTGGGTGCTTTAGATGGATAGTACCCATGATTTTGCTCCACCTCACACCCGGGCAACCTATCAGTCTAAAGGCAGACCTCCAGATGTGTAGGCAGAGCAGGCATTGCCTTCTCCACTCCAGCCTCACTTGAAGTGCTATGGAACATCCCAGAGCACTGCCAGCAGAGCAGGCTGTCTAAACCTGGGGCACCGGTTGGAGGTGGAGCTGCAGCCCATCCACTCAGCTGTGGACAGCTGCTGCAGCTCTGCTGTTGGCCGGGGGTTTCCTCAGGCAACACCATAGAGCTGCAGGTGGCATTTGGCATGGGGGAAGGGGTGCTGTTGTCATGTATTTTCTATAATAACCATATGTTTTTTGGCCATCTGTGTTCCAATGTATTGATTTTGTGTATCAATGTATTGACTTTGTGTTCCAATGTATTGATTTTTAGCCTCTGTGTGGTGAACTTTTAGTGAACTTTTGACTATATGCTAGGAGAGAGATTTAATTGCTAGTTTGTGGCAGGATTTGGCTCTTATCAGCCTCACTGTCTTAGTGAATAATGGCTCCTTGCACAGACATCTCCGGGGTAGAAGTTTTAGCTTTTTCTTAGTTCACAGCTGCTTCACCTAATTGGTCGGCAATTAATTTTGAAGAGAACTTTTTAAAGTCTGTGTGTCTGCCTAGTAACTGATGTCATCTGTGTCAGCTACTCAACCTGGCAGTTTGCAATAAGAAGTCAGAGCAGTTCTTTGCTTTTTCAGAAAAAGATTCTAAACTGACACTGGGATTTTTTTCTCACCATGATAGCAGAATGGGAGACAGGACTGGGTGAATATGAAAGTATATTCTTTTGATACCTTTGAGCCAATGAATTTAGCATGTTAGATTTTAAAGCTATTTCCTTAAACAGAATTGTTATTTAGATCATGTACTTTTAACTGATTTTGATTCTCTTCTGTGTAACATACTGATACTTTTTATTTGAATTTAAGTAAACTATGCTTATATTTATAACATTATTTGTCTCATGGACTCATTTATAAATAATATTGTCTTTACAATACTTTGATAAGCTGGATAGCTTTTAAGCACAGTGAAAACTCAGTTTCCACAATTTGGAAGAAAGTTGCCCTAAATCTAGTTGGGATTATGTCTGGCTAGACCACTAAGCACATTTTCCTTTTGAGGAAACTGAGACACAATGTGACACTGTGCAGGTGGATCATGAGCTACAGCTGCTTCCGGGTCTGTGTAAATGCAGTGCAGGCAGAGCTGTACATGGGGGATGTAGCCACCAACAAAGCAGGTCCAGGGGTGGCCAGCCCTGGGTCCATTGAAAGAGACCCATTGAATTTCAGTGGAGTTAATCCAAAATTGGATTAAAAGGGTCTAAGTCACCCCCATGTATGTCTCCAGTGGGCTAGCTCATCCACTGGTGGGTATCATCTGAGCTTCATCAGGGCTATTCTTTTTCCTACCAGCAGAGGAACTCTCTCCCTTAGAGCAAAACATATTTAAAGGGGACAATTTGTACATTGTCTCCATGGGCATGAAACCTAGTGACAGAGTTCTTGTCTCCACTTGGAACTGTTAAAATTGAAGCCCAGAGGGAAGGATGAAGACATGAAAAAGTGTCTTCTGGAGGCATCATCTGGTGAAATTGCCTTACAGCAGAACAATGGCTGGGGTTGCAAGGCATTCTGGGTTTGGTGAAATTTCCTGTTTTTGGGGGGGAGGGGATTTGGGAAAGTGTCCGATTCCCACAGACATGACACTTCCCTTGGGACAGTAGAAACCCCATCCCCACTGCTGTACATCTTCCCTACCTCCCCATCTGCAATTGCCTCCATGCCTCAACCCCACCTTCACCATAATTGCAGCAGCAGAGGGACTAGGGGTTAGTTGCTTGCAGGGGGTAGGGAAGATGTGCAGCAGCAGCGGCAGTTCATTGAAGGTCAGCTGCTGTGTGCTGGGGTTCACTCAGTCCCGTTGTGTCTCTCTTCCCCAGGGTGTTGGTGCATTGCAGGGGCCTACTGCTGACAAAGCCACCTACTCATGCCTCTCGGCATTGCTTCCATCACAAACCTGGATAAAGTAGCCCAGCAATCAGCAGTGTCCCTTCCACTAAGCAGCAGCCCCCAGCACAGAAAGATACATTTGGTTAATGAATTAAATCTCTTTATAAAGTATTTATTCCTTGATTTAAAGGAGTTAGGATAGATTATTACAATTATTCCTAACACCAGCTTCACATTCATAATGTTTACCTACTGTTCAAAGGCACTAGAGGATGGAGATCTTTTCAGCTGTTGTGGAACCAGAAAGCGTGCTGGAAATTGATGGAATCTAACCAGGTACCACAACATTTTCATGAGACATGGGAAACAACCTCTCTTCACTGAAGCTAAGGGAAAACTATCTAGTCCCATTCAAACTTTAAGAAACCTCAAGGTCCCTCAAAGTCCCAAGTCTCCAACCTTATGGCATGCATTGGTCTTAAACTCCTCACCATCCTGAACTTCCATCCTGGAAAGAGTAATAATTTCTAGACTTTCCCATTATGATCTAAACCTCATGCACCATAAGGATACACAAATGCAACCCTCCCCATTCCTGATCAATCACTGGAACTATCAAAGTATCACAGCAACTCTCTCCAGAGTCCCCCCCTAAATAACAGCTAGCTTCCATGACATACAAGATGGATCCCATCTCCCTGAAGATGGAGATCACCCCTAGACTCCTACTCCTTATTTTCCTTTCTGCCTCCCTAGGAAACTGGTTCTCCAATGTTTATTAGCCACAATGCAATTGGCTGGGTTTTGCCTTCTCTTCACATTAGTTACCACCCCTCTGGGTTTGACATGGGATCTTAGAGGTTTAACCCATCAACTCTGAGCTCTGGGGGAAGCCTGGTTTCTCTGGGATATATAGGTGTCCCTGGATAACCTGGGGAACTCAGAGCTTTAGTGGACAGGCCACATCAGAAAGGGGTGGAGCAAAGAGGTTTTACTGCCCCCTTTCTGATATAGCCTCACCTGATACTTTCTGATCATCCTATCACAATGCACTGAAGGGGTCAGTGGAGCCATTTTCCTTGCCCCTTCTGGCATATCCCCACCCCCTTCAGGTCACAGTTTATGGGAAGGTAACAAGTTAGTTGGCAACTTGTAGGACTAATTGGGATCATGGCTTGGACCCTGTGCTTGGTGGGTGCCCCCCAGGGAGGCCAGTCCTGGTAGCCTTAGGACCAGTGCTATTTCTGCAGGGCCCTCTCCCTGTCCCCAGGGTGGCTACATTCTTCGGAGCCCTGCCCTCTTTTTGGCACATCCGGAATGAGACAAGGACACAAATCTTGGGTTTTAACGGCCGCACTCTTTATTCAATTAGAATTAACCTGGTGGGGGTAATTACCTTTAGCAATTTGGGTCCAGTACTCAAACTTTAACTGTTAAACCAAAAATGTCCAGGGGTCTTGGCCTAGATGTGTCCTCCAGTTCCATTCCCCAGCATCATCAATCGTCTCCCCCTTGACCCTTGGCTTGTGGCCTTGGCCCAAAGGGGACAGTGTCCATTCTGGACAGGAGTAAGGATTCTGGGTGCCTGCTAGACAGATGGGCTCCCTGGTCAGGCCGCACCCCCGAAGCCGAAGGAAATCAACACCTGGCAGGGCCAACCACCTGGATACCCTCCCTGACCCAGCAGCGTAAGCGCCGCTCCTACAGAGGCAGGGGATACCCCTCCGCCGCAGCAACGCGTACCTGATGCAGGAAGGAATTCCCGGATGTCGTACAGCCCAGGGGCAGAGCCAACAACGTTGCGCTGCTCCCAGCATCTCCAGGCAGACCACGGGCGCATGGCCAGCAGTACAAATGCCGGTGCTGTGAAGCACACAGCGCCGGTGATCAGAGAGACTGGCCCTCTGACTTGAGCGTTGTTTCCTGCCTCCTTTTGTTCCGATCCTCCTGCCTTGTGCGAACCCCTTTCCCCCCTGACCTTCATCCTTGTGGAAGCGTGTGGAGTGTGCTGGCCTGCCTGCTGAGTGAGTGTGCTCCTTCCCTTACTTTTCCCGGAAGTGTGAACAAGAGAGAACCCCCTCTGGGGGTTCGACCCTTCCCCTGTCCACAGCGTGAGTTATCTCTTCCTGCACTTGAGTCCTGGGTTCCCTATTTCCCCCCAACCTCACTGTGGCCACTAGTTTACCCCTTCCTTGTGGTGTGGATTGTGTATCTTGGGTGGTTGAACGGTGGGGCAGGGCAGTCCAGTGTCTCTGCTCAGCACCCTATGATGATAAGGGCCTGATCTCTATTAAGATTCAGTGGCCCAACTACTATCCTGACAGGCATCCTACCTTCCCTCCGGGAACTTGCCAGCAGCACTGTGAGTGGCCTGTGTCTCATGCCACCAACGCCCTACTTGCTTCCTTCGGGGATTCTCTCTTCCCTACCTGTGAAAGCGGGTATCCCCCCCACCTGACAGTGCCACAAGCTTGGGGACCGTGCATGTCCCTGCCCGCCATCGCAGAACACCCCTCCTCGGGATGCTAACCCTGGCGCTGGCCATGTCCTGCCTTTGCACCTGGTGTTGCTTCCTCATCTCTTAAGAAGATGACTCCACTGCTAACAAATTTCTATTTAAAACAACATAACAGTACTGGCCCCCGTAAGAGTGCAACAATGAACATACGTAAGCTGTAAACTCCTCCCTTGCTTTCTAACTTCACTATAAGTTAATCAGCCTAATCGGTAGAAGCACTGCGAGGAAGGCGGAAAAAAAAGAATCTTGATGTCAATATAGAATTCTTGTCAAAAATTCCTTCCTGGCCCCATCCGGCGACCGAATAATCCCACAGTACCCCTGGGAGGGAGGGTTGGGGGCTTGCTCCAGTTACCTCACTGCTGTGAATGGTGGTCAGAAGCAAGGCACGCTCGGTGAAGGAAACCCCGCCCCTAAATGGGGTGGAGCCTCCGAGCTCTTGCTCGTCCTGATTGGAGGCCCCCCAGTTTTCAGGGGCAATGTCGGTCCAGGACGCGCTCCCCCAGCCTCGTTCCGGCCGCGTCTCCTGCAATGCTCTCTGCTGCAGTGGGATGCAGCAGCGAGGGTGCAGCCACTCTTCCCGCCTTGGCCCATTCCTTGGAGGAAGCGTGACAACCCCCCCCCCATGGCTGCCATTACTGGCATGCCAGGGGGCCTTCTCCTACAAGGGGGAGCACCAGACTACCAATTGTTAAAGAAGTCAGTGGCTATGCAATATGGGGCCATGGGGGACCTGCATTTTATTTTTGCCTGGGCTCCACAACTTCCAAGACTGGCAACCCTACTCAGCATTTCTGCAAGAGCCACAAATTCATTACAGTATTCATCAGGGAGTAAGTTAGCCCTTTGCATTTACACTGTAGGGCTAGTTTACCTACTGTTCAAAGGCACTAGAGGATGAAGATCTTTTCAGCTGTCTTGGAACTAGAAAGCGTGCTGGAAATTTTTGCAAGAGCCAAAAATTCATTACAATATTAATCAGGGAGTAAGCCAGCCCTTCACATTTGCACTGTAGGGTTAGTTACAAGGAGTCACAAAATCCTTGCACAGAGGTCAGATCCCAACAGTGCGGTCACAAGCTAATTAGAGCATCCAGCCCCACCCCATTCACTTTGGGAGCAATACTTATATTAGTGGTTATCAGTGGCTGAGTATATCTTTCCCACTTCAGTTTCTCTTGTGTTTTCAAAGGGACTTAGAATCCTTTTTCATTTTCTCTTGTAAGCCATTATGTAGCCTCACATTATCCTGCTGCAGAGTTCCTTCCTAGAAAAGTCTGCATTTCAGAGGGGAGGAACTGATAGCCATGTAAAAGGCCAGAGACAGAATTCCTTCTTCATGTGGGTAATACATACCCTACCTCCACTCTGACCTGTCTTGTGGAGAGGAGATGTAGAAGAGAAGTTGACTTTCTTCTACAGTAGGGATGGGGAACTTGGCCCATGGCCAGTTTTTAATTGGCCCCTTTCCAGTTCCTGGATCTTTCCCATGGATTCAGTCCCTAGCCCTGGAGAAGTACACTCAGGAGGAAGGGAGCAGAGATGAGGGCATGCAATGAAAGATAGGGGATGGATGGATCTGTATGCTAGATCCAAGATCTGGACCCTTCCCCCATTCTGTTTGTGTCCATCAGGCTGCTGTCCCTTAGCTTTTATCTGGTTCATGGTGCTTGTTCCCTCTCCAGGTGGAAAAGGTTTCTTAGCCCTGTATAACATGACCTTGCAAAAGCACCTACGTGCTGGAGCCCTGGGGGTCTGGCTCTACACAGTTGCAAAAGGCTGCCCAAGAACAGGCAAGGTGAGGGAATAAGGAAGAGCTGTGTCTTCCAATTCTCTACCCACAGAAGGAAGCAGGGAATGTTAATACTAGGGGTGGGAAAACCGGTAAATCCGGTATCCGATAATGCCAGTACAGGGCGTACCGGCATTATCGGATTCGACCCGGTAATCCAGTCACGGTATCGGATTCCGGGTACCGGATTTTTTTACATTGCAGCCATTTAAAAATGGCTGCAATGTAAAAACTTAAAGCCTTAAAAAGTTTTTTTTAAAAAACCTCCCTGAGTCCAGGCTGCGCGGGTGGAAGGGGGGACACCCCACACCCACCCTGCCCAGCCTGGATTTTTGTTTAAAAAAAGACTGAGGAGGGCACCCCCCAGCACCAGCGGCCGTGGCGTCCCCGCAGCCACCGGTAAGTATGACCTGATCCCTGGGTGTGTGTGTGTTTAACACCCCCCACCCCCCAGGGATCACCACTACTAAAGTTCAGCTTGCTCTTACCTTGCGGAGCTCCGGGTGCAGTGGCGGCGGGCGGTCCGGCGGCAACAGCGCCGGCTGTGGCTGCCGGCGTCAGAGACGCTCTAGGCCTTCCGGGGAACTTCCGGGTTTCCCCGGAAGGCCTAGAGCGTCTCTGACGCCGGCAGCCACAGCCGGCGCTGAGGCCGCCGGACCGCCCGCCGCCGCCGCAGCCGGAGCTCCGCAAGGTAAGCAAGCACTGAACTTTAGTAGGGGTGATCCCTGGGGGGTTGGGGGGGTGTTAAACACCCCCCCCAGGGATCGGGTCATACTTACCGGCGGCTGCGGGGACGCCGCGGCCGCTGGTGCTGGGGGGTGGGCTCGCCTCTGAGTCTTTTTTTAAACAAAAATCCAGGCTGGGCAGGGTGGGTGGGGGGTGTCCCCCCTTCCACCCGCGCAGCCTGGGAGGGGGAGGGGGAAGGAATTAATTTATTTCATTGATTTCAATGGGGACACAGCGCCCCATTGAAATCAATGAAATAAATCCGGTACCGGCATACCGGATTTAATCCGGGAATCCGGTTTTTAGAGAACCGGTAACCGGTAAATCCGGTAGCCGATAATGGGCCCGGGGTCCCACCTCTAGTTAATACAGCCTGAGGCTGAAGTCCCAGAGGCATCTGCGCTGAAGGTCTAGCTACTGGAGAATCAGAACTGCACCAAGCTTTAGGGCTTGAGTGTAAAAGCAATGCAAGAAGCATTGGGGCAGATACCCCATGAGGAGGAAATGAGGGACTTGGCTTCACATGAAGAATATAATTTGCTTCTAACTGGCTAAGAAGCTTGTGGTTTGCAAGCTATCTATCTTTTTCCATCTGGGATGGTATGCCTGAGAACAGGAATGAGATTGTTGCTCATGTTCCTTATTTTGTTGGATTACAGAAACTCAAAATAAATAATATCATGTGCAACTCATTACTGGGGCTCCTTCCCCTTCTGGCAACGCAGCCTGAATCTCTGGCATTGACTGTGGAGGGTCCTTTATTACCTCATTACAACCTGCCTGCTTTCTAGCGTGTGGAATCACACTTGTGTAATACTCACAAATATATATATATTTATGTATATAAATAATCCTGCCACAGTGAGCTCTTTGAAGGAGAGCCAGGCCATTAACAAGATGGGGATGCGAAACTAATGGCAGATAACATGCCTGTATAAAACTAAACATGAAGTATGATTTGTTAGAATACAGAACGAGCACATAGACTGAAACCGCCCCCCAAACCCGTCTGTAAGCCAGGAATGGGATGCCTTCACTTCTCGGCCAGACCTGGCCCACAGCTGAGCTTTTTTATTTGGCCTCTTTCCAATCCCTGGATCCAGCCCCTACCCTCAAGTGCTGAAAGTGCAGACTTATTGTGAATGAAGCCATGATGAGGATGCAAGCTTTGGAGTAGGGGCTGGATCTCTGCACAGGTCTCGACAGTCCCATCCCTGAATACATCCCTTTAGTCTCTGCTCCGTAAGCCCTCTCAGCCCCTATCTGCCTGGGAAAATGCTAGAATCATTGAATTATAGGGTTGGAAAGTGTATCAAGAGTAATCTAGTCCAACCCGCTGCTTCAATGCAGGCTGTCTTCTGCCTACAACATTGCAGTGAGATGTTTGTCCAGCTGGGTTTTACCCATCCCTGTTTTGACGCTACACTGTCATGCTCTCCCCAACAACTCTACTGGATAGCAACCGTACACAAAGACTGGCTATCATCTGCTATTTTGGAGTACGTCAAAGGCAAATAATACCTTTATTAATCCCCAGGTGCAGAGTCTACTGCAATTTAGTGATAGGATTTAGCATTAACATCACTTTGAGATAGGGTGGCCATACTTGCCCTTTAAAAGAGGACTCTCATGAGAAATACATGTTGCAGGGCTGCACTGAAACCAATGCAGCCCTGCAACATGTATTTTTCATAAGCGTCCTCTTTTAAGGGAGAGGTATGACCACCCTACTTTGAGATGAAGAGAGTCAGTGGGTGTTTTTACACACACATTTTTCCTGCATGTTTGCTGTTACATACTGAACTTTCTGTGTGTCTAAATCACTCACCCAGATCTTAAACATCTGGCTCTTTGAACTTCTGCATAGAACTTATCCCAGAACTTTTGTGTGTAAAACGTTCTCCTGGTAAACGACTTTGCTTCAGGCAGCTATGGTCACTTGGTTTCCATGACAGCCTGTCACGTCTACAGCTGCGGCTACTTTAGGCTGCCTCAAGGCAGTGTTTGTGTGAAGAATGCATCCAGGAACTGCCTCAGGTGTGCGTGCATGTGAGTGAAAGAGAAGAATTTATTTATTTAACAGATTTTTATCCCGCTCTCCCCACCTCAGTGGCTCAGAGCAGCTAACAAAACCATAAAAACAACAATATAAAAACACTTGAACAGAATGTATTTGGAACTTACTTATGGATTTGTAAACCCAGAAGAGTGAAAGACCAGCACTTTAAGGTGTGTGTAAAAATGCCCATTGTTCAACTTGGGGTTAGCTGCAAAAGTACCGGCGTGTGGTCCAGGGTACTTGGGTAGAGCCGTGCATGGGCTCAAAATCCAGGTCTGAGCCTGACCCAAACCTGACTGCATCAAGTCTGACCCAGGGCCAATGTAACAGTGATGGCCCCACCCCCATAGAGTGTAATGATGTCAAGGTGCTCCATGGGCGCAGTGCCACACCAGGAAAGGGGAAGGGAATGCCTGAGCCCCACCCCTTTTATGACGGCGCAGTAGATACAGGAGGAAAGACAACAGCTGTATTGCCACACCAGGTAACCTAGAAGGAACTGGGGGATGCTGCTGCTTTTGCCCACATCCACCATGGCAGCAGTGTCAGCTCCAGAAGGGCACTTCTTGCTTATTCAGGATAGCTCTGGTTCTTCCCTGGCTCTGCCTCTTATTTGTTAAGTCACCTTGGGAAAATCCCATCACCTGTTTCAACACCATAGAGTTGCAGGCACCAACCTAGAGTGTCAGGCAATCGTTCAACTTCACACAACTCTATGGTGTGAGGGGGAGACTTCTGCACAGGCCGACCGTGGGGCAGGGAATGCACTGGGTTCATCTAAAGCAGACCCAGGTGGATCTAGAAGTGGGCGGATGTCGGGGTGCACCCCTGGAGCAGCTCCAGGGCCAGGCTGCGTCTGTCTAAAAGCACTCATTGGGTGGACACTTCCTACCTCCACTGTGGGTTTTTATAGCAGGAAGATGTGCAAAGGTCAGCCAATCAGGGACACAGCAGGCTGGGCAAGACCAATAGGGAGTGAGCCTGCTGAGCACCCATGCAACTCATTTAGGATTATTTGCCAGGTCCTGGTGAAGTGGAGAGAGCAGCTGCTTGGAACCCAGTAAACCCAGGTTCAGTCTTTGCTCTGGTGTATATTCCTGACAAAGCAAACTGAAAGGTAAATGTAATGGAATGCTTGGTTGTTACAGCTAGCAGAGCACAGGTCAGGTAATGGCCCTCTTCTTGGGAATGAATGAGGGCATTTTTACAGACACTTAATCCTGGGATTAGGAGAAAATTATCCCGGAATTGTTATCCAGAAATTTCAAGTGGTACCTGTTTACAAGTACATGTCTATCTCATATTGAAATCCATCCCAACATAGTTCAATGAACAGCACATTGCTGTTATTCCAGTTTGAGAATATCTGGGGGTGCTTTTATACGAGCGGGTTACAGTCGTACAACCCGTTCACGCGATTTTTCAAAATCCCGCAAGGCGGGATTATATGTGACGATGGACGTGATCATGCGCATTCAAAGAGGCCGCACATTGTTTGTCAACCAAGAACTAAATATCACACACATCGAGATATATGCGTGATCACGTCCATCGTTGCGTATAATCCCGCCTTGCGGGACTTTGAAAAATCATGCGAACGGGTCGCACAACTGCGACCCGCTCGTATAAAAGCAGCCTGGGATGAATATCAATCCTGTGATGATTTTCGGCCATGCTCAGCGCATTTATTTCTGAGATTGAAGAAAATCTGATTTTCTTAATTTCTTTTCTGATTTCTGAGTTGAAGAAAATGGAGACTCATCCCTTTGTTCTGAGGGTATTTAAACTTGACACTCCATATTACCTCTGTCATCCTTCAACAATGCATTGCGATCGCCCCGCAGTCATGTGCTACTAGATACCACAGAGGCAGAACCACATAGAGAGAATGTCAGCTCTTGCCATGGCACTCTGTGATACTAATCCCAGGATAGTTGACTATCCCGGGATAGTTGTTTAGACAGACCTAATCCTGGTGTTATTTAACAATCGGATTTTACAATACCACGAAAAAGGGGTTTTGTAATCCTGGAGTTTTTCCATGATCCCGGGATTATAATCACTGAATTCTGCATTTTAGACAGACCTGTCCCGAGATAAGTGTCCATGTAAAAATACCCTGAGTTAAAAAGGAAGAGACTCCATACCAGGAGCTAAATAGTCAATGCTATAGAAAAGGTAAAATCTACATCAGCTAATGATAAAGTGTCTGCAGCAGAAGAGCTGGTTGCTTCCCTCTGATTAAACTGGTGTAACCATTCCCTGAATTCCAGTGAGAGAGCTCCTGCAGAACACAAGTAGTTTGAAACTTCATTAACACAGCCAGATTTTCCTCTGAGAGAGGATGGGCAGGAGAGATCAAGTGACTTACCCCAAATTGCTTAGCAGATCAGTGGCAGGAATCAAATCCTTGTTTCTTCATTCCCTGTCTAGAGTCCAATCCATTGAGCTAAACCTTTTGGAAGGCTTTAAAGGGTCTGGAAAAGGGTTGTCCACAAAGTATGTGATTTTTATTATTTTTTTAATTGTGCCAGCAGGCATAGGAAACAACCAGAATATGGGGAGAAAGGAAGGGAAGATGGAGCAGAACAGGCAAAGATGAAGGTAAATGGCAGGAGGTATAGAGAGAGGGTAAGACAGGAAAGTAGATAAATGTACCTGCACCTACCTAAATACCCACATACTAAATGATTGTACCAGAGAAGCAAACATCTGATTGCCGACGCACCCCCCCAATGAGACAGGACACATCAAATGGGTTTAAATGGCTGCACTCATTTATTCAGATTGAAATTAACTTCTAATTGAATCGGTGGGGGCAAATCACTCTGGTGATTTGGGTCCAGCACCTGCATAACAATAACTCATAACTCAGGGATTGGCCGGATATACCATTCGGTACCAATCCCTATTAAGTCTTCCAAACGTCTCCCCCTCCCCTGCAATGGCTTGTGGGAAGGGGGACCAGACCCTTCCGAGATGGAGGAAGGAGGGTAGCGCCCTCAAGCTGGGGACAATACGGGTCCCTACTGCCCTTGCGGTCAATTCTCCCAGAGGGTTGACCCCACCACTTACCATACCCTGAAAATGCAGTTGTTGTCACCCCCCCTCCATCTCTTAAGGTGATGCCTCATCCTAATTTGGTCCTAACCTTAACCCAGTGCTGGACCCCTGCCACAAAGGGTCCGCCGGTCCCTGCCAGATGGGCCCCACCCCCCCACCTAAATTCCATTCTCCAAAACTTCCTTTAACATTTCTTTCAATGCCCACAGATACCACTCATTACCAACTGGGGAAAGGTGAACCCCAGCCTGCCTGTACAACTCTGGCTTTTGGTGCGATATCGCCTGGTGGCTGATCGTGGCACCGCCCAATCCCCTCAGCCACCGTCCTAATTCCTTGTTGATGGTTCTCCTGGTCTTATCTATTTTTCTCAGTGGAACCCCTTCACTCCAGGACACCCATTCTACTAGGTTGTTCCACATTAGCCTCACCCCAGGAAACATACGCTTAATCTCCCAGATGTCGTTCCTTATGTTTTTCAACATCTGGACTCCCTTCACTCACACCAGGCCGTTCTCCCCAAGGTGTATCACTAGAATCTCTGGCTGGCCAACCCCCTGCTCCCTTCTCAGAGTGGGAAGCAGTTGACGCCACAGCATGCCTCCGCGGCCCATCCATCGAATTTGAGCGTGAGCCGACAACCCCAGCTGCGTTCTTCAATGCAATTGTCCTGCCGCTTTGCTGGACCAGCGAACCAAGCTGTGGCCCACGATCCAAACCAGGCTCCTTAGGTGATGGGAAGGACCTGGTGGAAACAAACAATCATTACTGTACGGTCACCGCCAGAGGGGTTCTGACATAAGCCTGGTATGCCCGAGAGTGCCATCTGACTATGACCCTGATTTCTTGCCCTGGCATGCTGAGTGTTGCAGGAAAACTGGCCTCCCCTATTCTGAATGAGTGGGTTCTGAACAGTCTCGCCGGCACGTTAAGGGCAGTGAGGGTTGCATGCATTACCTCCATAAGCTGGTATCTGATAACGGATCTGCCATTGGTGTGGTGAAAAAGCAGGCCCAATAACGTGGGAGGCACTGCCAGATACTGCGTAAGCACCCAAACTGGACACAACCCTGGTGAATCCGCCTGTGCCAGCCTGATCATAGAGCCCCTGCCTCTCTGGTCCATCTTTTAGCAGCGCAAGCCAAGGACCACCTTCCATTCCCCTAGCTTGACATCCTCTATGGCCATTGCCCTAGGGGACCTGTCCCTGGCAGAGTCAGCTACCAACTCACTAGCTCTAAACGCACCAAGGAAGGCCAGTAGGAATATTTCTGAGAACAACCTAACCTCACCCTCATTTGAGCAGATGCAGGGCAGGGTACTGCACATATCTGACAGCAGCTGGGGCATTATGGGCAGCCTCCGATCAGGAGGAGTGCCCCGTTCTCTTGCCCATGCCTCCATCATTCGCCTAGCGAAAAACCCTTTATCAGGGGAAAGGTGGCCGGCGAGTCGGCTCATGAATGTTAAAGCCGCCAACTTAATTCCGATAGTACCCACTGCCGCCCTGCGGTGCTTGAGGTCAAGCAAGAACTGCAGCATTTGGGGCTCTGGGATGGGAATACCCAGCTCCCAGCCTTGGGATGATGGATAACCCTGAAACTCAGTGAATGCCCTTCCATATGCAACCCTGGTGTGAGATGCCAAAGATCCATGAATGGTGAGGAACAACTCTAAGATCCAAGGGTCCACGCCCACTGGGGTAAGGGCTCCGGGTCCAGTCTGGTTCCAGGCACGAGCGAGCAAAACCACTCCATCTGGAAGCAAGAGAGGGCATCGGCCATACCGTTATTCACACCTGGCATGTGCTTGGCCTGAAATAATATGTTGTGGTGCAAACAGGTGAGAAAAAATGCCCTGAATAGCCCCATGACCCTGGGGGAATGCAATGACTGGGCATTAATAATGTGCCTCACCGCTTGATTGTCGCACCAGAAGAGGACCGCATGGTTCATGAACTCCTCTGGTCACAAATACACCACCAGGGCAATGGGGTAGAGTTCCAGGAAGGTTAAATCCCTGGTCACACCATCCTCACACCATGCAGGTGGCCAAGGGGCGCAACACCACCTGTCCATGAAAACCACCCCAAAACCCATTCCTCTGGCTGCATTGGAGTAAACCTGGAGCTCAGCTTCCACCAGGAGACTTTTCCTCCATATTCTCACTCCGTTGAAGTCGGCGAGAAATGCAGCCCATGTCTCCAGATTGTCCCTCATGTCCCTCGTGATCCGAATGTGATGGTGAGGCTGGAGGCCACCCCCCAGTTTGGCATACAGGCATGACAGGAAAGCCCTCCGGGCACCACCACCCAGAAGGCGAAGTTCAGACTACCTATGAGGAATTTGAGCTGCTGAACCATGACCTTGTGAGCCATCAAGCACCCCCCAATCTTTAATCTAATATCCTCCAGCTTGTCCGCTAGGAGCCGAGACACGCCCATCACCGTATCCAACTAGATCCCTAGGTACTGCAGCACCGTGGTCAGACCCGCTGATTTCTTGGGAGCTAGGAGGATGCTCAAACTATCCACCACCTCCTGAAAGGTTTCCATCAACCTTTTGCACTCGCGGACCACCCACTCGACTAGAGAACTGAAGCGTTCGAAAGCCAAGCACGAGATTGAGCAGCCCATGGGCATGGCCTTATCAAAGTTGAACTGACCCTGGAAATGGAACCTGAGGAGTTGGAAGCTATCTGGGTGAACCGGGAGCAAGCGGAAAGGGCCCCTGTATGCTGGTGCTTCACCAATGTGACCACCATGTCGTACATTGCATACCTGACTGTTGCCAGTTATTTGGGGATGGTGTCATTCACAGACCCACCCCTTGGGTAAGAGAGGTGATGGATCATCCTAAACTCCCCTGAGGCCTTCTTGGGGACCACCCCCAATGGGGCACTATCAGGTTAGGGAACGGAGGGGATGGGAATGGACCCGTTACCCTACACTCAGATTGCTCCTTGTCAATTTTTTGTTTCACTACCGACTCCATCCCCAACACTGACTTCAAGTTGGGCGCAGCTTTATGTGGCTGCACCTCCCGTGCTGGAATCCTGAACCCCTCCCGAAACCCTTCAACTATATAGGCTACCTCTTTTTTTCCCTTTTTTTTAAAGGGTTAATGGGGGAGTGGGGTGTTGGGTGCTGGGAGGGGAATAGGGGAGTTATTAAAGGGGTCAGTTAGGGGCGAGGGGGGAAATTCCCCCAGTACTGACCTCTGGTGGCAGCGGAGGAAGGGATGGGGGAACCGCCTGGTGGCAGCAGGTGGGTGGTTCTACCCAACACCCAGTGGCAGGGGGAGGTCGGGTGGAGAGGGAATAGGGTGTCTGGTATCGGTCCCTGGTGGCAGAAGGATGGCCTGCCAGACAGGGGGTGGGTTGGGGGATGGGAGGGTGGGAAATTTGGGGTTGGAAGTGGGAGGAGTTTTGGGTGGGAACCTCTGGGGGCTCTGGGGGAGCAGATGACAGGAGGGGGTCAGGATAGTGTGGCTGGGGGGGAGGAGATAGCCATTGGGGTTGTCTTGGGTCATGGACGGTATGGTCAATGGGGGCAGGGGGCTTGGGTGCCCAGAGGCCTTAGGGTCCTTGTGGAACTTCAGAGAACCTGTCAACCACCTGAGAGTCTAGGGGATTTGGGTCAAGGGTCCCTTGGCGGGGGACTGATGCTGTTGAATGCGAGGTCCATAGTCAATAAAGCCCTGATAATCCAGGATTTGATCCTGGACGGGGCAGCGGACCTTGCATGTATAACGGAGGCCTGGCTGGACGAGGAGGTGGGGCCAATTTTGGCCGATCTCATTCCAGCTTGTTATGCCGTGCCGCATCAGCGTCGCGCTGGGGTGGTGGTGTAGCTGTGATTTTTAAAGAGATGTGGTCAGTTAGGAGGTATCCAGTTCCAGATATTCCTTGGATCGAGGCCCTCCATGTGGTGTTTGATTTGGCTGGGGGTAATTTGGGGATACTGCTGGTGTATCAGGCCCCTTCCTGCCCAGTGCAATCCCTCTCTGCTCTAGCGGAGCTGATCTTGGTGGTGGCGTTGGGCTCCTCTAGGACCTTGGTCGTGGGGGATTTCAATGCCCATACCAACACCAGCCTTGTGGGGGTGGAGCGAGAATTCATGGCTACCATGGAAACCATGGATTTGTTCTAGGTTGTCATCTGCCTGATCCATATGGGGGGACATACCCTCGACCTGGTGTTCTGTTCTGGCCTTGAGGTGGGTGATCAGGTAGTGGGGGAAGTGACAGCTATGCCCTTGTCATGGACGGATAATTAACTCCTTCAGACCAGTCTTTCAGTGTGTCACCCCCAGAAGGGGAAGGTACCAATTAGGATAGTCTTCTCTCGGAGGCTGATGGAACGGCGGTTCCAGGAGGCCCTGGGGGATTTAACCCTGGACCCTGTCAGCCACTCTGTGGATGAACTCGTCCAGGCTTGGAACATCTTGCTTGTGGAGGCTATTGACAGGGTGGCTCTGAGATGTCCCCTGCCCCTGTCTCAACACTGCAGGGCCCCTTGGTTTACTGAGGGGCTGCGAGGTATGAATCAGGAAGTCAGGTGACTAGAGCGATGCTGGCGTCATACTTATGCTGAATCTGACCGACTTCTTAGTAGGGCCCATTTGCGGTCCTATGTTGAGGCTGTGAGGGTGGCAAAGAAGGAATTCTTTGCCACGCTCATAGCTAGGGATGTGCAAACAGGTTTAAGTTCGGGTTTGGCCGGTCGGTTCAGCTCAGTTTGTGCATTCGGTTCGTGCATTCGGGTCATTCGCCGAGTTCGGGTCCAGCCGTTGGCTTCGGTCGTGTTCGGTTTGGTTCAGGCATTTGGTGAAAGTACCGTGAGAGCACGTGATCGTGCCAGAAACTGGAAATTCGAGTGCGTGCAGAGCTGTGTGGCTAGAGAGTGTGTGTTTGGCTGGGTGGCTGTTCTGTTTGTGTGTTCTGGCTGTTTGTGTTTGGTTTGACTGTGTTGTTTGACTGGTTGGTGAGTGTTGGTGTGTGGTGGGTGACAAACTGTGTGTTTCAGTTGTGTGTTTTAAAAAAAAAACAACGAAGAAGACTGTTGTGCTTATGCCATGGCTGGGGGCCAACGTGGTGCTCTCGTAGGAGGAAGAAGTCACTGCCCCTGGAACTTTGGTGGTGGTGGCTGGCTCCTTGGATGAGGAGAAAGCAGCAGGCACAGGAGGTGCTGCCAGGTTTGTAAACTTTTTTTTTACTTTGAGGACAAGAAAGACTCTATCTGTTAGAGTGAGCTCACTGGGGTGTGTGAGTGGTGGGCATCAGTCAGGTACAAACAGTGGGCATCAGTGGGTAGCAGAGGATGTCTGCCACAGAAAGAGAGGGTACTGTAGTATGTGGGGCTCTTCCAGCAGTCAAGCATGAGCATGAGCAGCACCCCCACCCAAACATGTGCCAGGTTAGCAAGGGTCTCCACTCTCCAGTTGCCATCCCATTCCCTACACACCCCCAAAGAAGGGCAGGATTTGCACATGCCAGCAAGGGTACTTCAAGTTGCCATCACTACTAGCACCCCAAAGAGGGCAGGATTTGCATGTGCCAGCCAGGGCCTTTCTAATTGCAATCCCTAGAATCCCCTAGCACCCCAAGGAGGGCAGGATTTTCATGTGCCAGCAAGGGTACTTCAAGTTGCCATTGCTACTAGCAACCAAAGAAGGGCAGGATTTGCATGTGCCAGCAAGAGTCTCATTCCTCCGCAGCACCCAAAGAAGGGCAGGATTTGCATGTGCCATCCAGGGTCTCTCCATTGCCATCCCATTCCCTATCATCCCCTATCATCCCAAGGAGGGCAGGATATGCACATGCCAGCCAGGGTCACATCTCCCATTGCCATGCCTAGCACCCCAAGGAGGGAGGACTAGAGGCATCATCATAAATGCATGATATTACTTTGGTGTTCTTAATGTGTTCCTATTTCAGAGAGGAATTTGATGCCGGCTCCAGAACTGGTGCCAGGCCAAGGAGGACCCCTAGGTGGAGGTCGCCAGTGACACCCCCAGACATTCGGCAGAGAAGGTCGGATGTCTGGAGGTTTTATGAGAAGGGCGATGGAATCACCATATGCAAGGTAAGGCACGGGGACTGGAACAGCAGGAAATGGATTGCACTATGACCTGTTAGGAATGGAAGTCCCCTGCAGAGAGAGATTGGCCACCCAGTACACCCACTTGTGGAGACAGAATGCAGGCAGGGCTTGACAGACCATTGGTCTGACACAGTATGGCACTTCTTATGTTCCTATCTTTTTATGCTCTTTTTAGATCTGCCAGAAAA
>QEPC01015073.1:145269-164960 GCA_003113815.1 Sphenodon punctatus | reverse complement strand
GTGGTGGATTGGATGCGGCAGAGCAGACTGAAGCTCAATCCCGATAAGACAGAAGTGATAGTGGTGGGAAGGGCGGGGGAGGTGCTGGCCCCCCTGATAGGGGGGCTTCAGCCGCCTGTTGCTCTTCAGGTTTGGAATCTGGGAGTGGTTTTGGATTCGGGCGTCTATCTGGATCGGCAGGTGGAGGCAGTGGCTAAAGCCACCTTTTGCCAGCTGTATCTGGTACGGGGGCTTCGACCTTACCTCTCCGGGCCCGATCTGGCCACTCTCGTCCATGCCTTCATCACCTCGAGGCTAGACTACTGTAATGCGCTCTACATGGGTCGTCCCTTGTTTCTGGTTCGGAGGCTGCAGCTGGTGCAGAATGTGGTGGCCCGTCTCCTGACGGGGATGGGGTGGCGTGAGCACATAACACCAGTGCTCCACGCTCTGCACTGGCTGCCTATAGCATACCGAGCCAGATTCAAGGTGTTAGTATTGATTTACAAAGCCGTGCATGGTCTGGGCACCTCATATCTTGGGGACCGCCTTGCCCTCCATGCCTCAGAGCGATCCCTTCGGTCTACCGGGGGTGCCTTTCTGGAGGTCCCCCGTGTAAGACAGGGGGCCACAATGGTGAGGGCATTTCTGGTGGCCGGGCCACGCTTATGGAACTCCCTCCTGGAGGAGGCTCGCCTGGCCCCGGGCCTGTTGGCCTTTCAGTGTGTCTGTAAGACCTTGCTGTTCGCACAGGCCTTCGGAGGGGAGGGTAGGGGTGGGTGGATTAATTTTTGTGGGGGGTGTTTTAAATCTGTTTTAACAATATTGTAGATTTTTTATGTTTAAAAATTGTTTTGTTCTATGTTGGAAGCCGCCCCAAGATGCCGTAGGCATGGGGGTGGGGGGCGGCATATAAATATAATGAAATAAATAAATAAATAAATATAATGAAAAGGCTTAGATGTCTCACCTTATAACAGGGCCTTATTTTGCTAGGAGTTGTGTACATTAATTATTATTATTATTATTTTATTTTATTATTTTATATTATTACAGTTTTTCCCTCCCTACCCCTGAAGGCTCAGGGCAGCTCAAACAACCCCCACCCCAAACAACAATAGCAACAACAATAAATAAGTGAAAATACATATCCCCCCACCCCCCATTGGACAGGGATGGGACACCATAGGACTGGAGGAGCTGGAACCAATGGGCAGCCAGTAGCAGTGTTTGTCTCCAAACAGTGACAGCACACAGCACCCCCTTGCACTTCAAAGAAGCAGCAGAGGCACATCCACCCTCAATTGGTGGAATTCCTTGGCAGCTTCTAAGGGAAATTAAGATGGCATATATTTCCCTTATATACATATATACTTATATTCCCCCTTCTGCTATAAAGGACTGATCCAAATCTCATCAAAATCACTGGGAGAGTTTCCATTTATTCTACATGGAACTGGGCCAGACATAATGTTGTAAGAGACATTCCCTGCCTTAGAGATTTCAATCAAAATTGAGACTGCTGCTGCCCAGTGATTTGCCCACCATCCCACAGCCAATCAATGGAAGAGCCAGGAACAGAGCTCGTGTCTCCTGAATCCCAGCCAATCTGCTAGAACACACTGCTGCTTTACTAGACCACCCTCATGTTTGTTTCTTAAAATACATGTTTTGTGTTCCACTCACTGCTTCTAAGTGATCCATTGTGGGAACTGAAAGAGCAACACATGACTTACGTATGAATGAATGTGTATATTGAGTGCTTGTGGTGATCTATTTACTTAATGTTTATTGTTTACTAAGGGCAATTTCTGGATCTCAGTGGGACAAGTTCAACCCGAAGAATGAAATGGCTCTTTAGACAATAGATACTGTCATATGTGTAGTCATAGGTCCTCTGCTGAGTCACTGCTTGCTGGTGAAGCTCTGTTCAGAATCTATACTCTTTGATGCCTGCTGCAGGAAGCAATCTTTTCTTTTCACACACCTGAGAAAACATTTGCCAGGGAAGCTATCACTTGCCTGCAGATGTTTGTCTGGCTGCTCCCCAATACCATTGGCTATGACGTCAATTCAATTCAATTCAATTCAATTCAAATTTATTAAGGGTACTAGCTTCCACCATGACCCGACATAAAATCATAAAACATAACATCAAACACAACAGCAGCACTTGAGCTTGACAACATGAGATAGGACAATTGACAGAATTAAGCAAGTGGACATACATACACATTGCCCTTACAGCTTAGGCAAAGGGAAAAAAAAGAAAGAAAGAAAAACAACTTCAGCAACTAAAAGGGAATACCCAATTGCTTAAGAACTTTCACAGATAAGGTTCCACTAGGTAACCCATTAAATATAGAATGTAAAATATATTCATCAGTCTAAACAAGTTCCTTCTGAGTTCTTATTGCTAAAAAAGCAAAAGTAGCCACAGCATTTATGACTGAGTCATCTTCAGACGCCATAAGCCATATCATCCTCTGATCGACAGAGAGGAAATTTCTAACAGAGTAAAGAGGATATAGCCAAGCACGTCGTAGCCCATCATAAAAAGAGCATTTAAAAAGGACGTGCCATAGATCTTCTATCTCACAATGGGTACATGGGCAAAGCCTTTCCCCGTATGGTTGCCCACTGTACCATCCGATCAGCACTGCTGATTCATACAGCTGGAGACGCAACTGTATATATGCTCGTTGTAGACGGTTATTCAAGTTTATTTTTTGCATGGCCGAGGCCATTGCAATAAACATACAAACAAACAACACAACACAGAAACTACATGTACGGACAATCAAATAAATATCGCCACATGTTCATCAGTACATAATCTGCCCTAGTGGCAGATTCATAGTTTACTATAAAAATTTAAAACAAGATAAAAAAATTTAACTGCTCACAAGGACAGGTACTGAATCAATTTCCCAATAGGCATTCAAACTCTGCTTCCTCATTGTCTGGATCGTATGTTGAGCGCATAGTTTTGTATATTAGGTAACTAAGACTGGTTCACATCGGTAATCCCTTCCAGTATACGGGATTGAGAGAACCTAGTTCTTATAGCAAAAGCCCTTATCAAGAACTTAGCTGCATCTATTAGGTACTCGGGTGTGTTCAAAACGTGACACAACAGGTTAGTTCTTGTTCTGCCAGGAAGTTTTAAGGAGATGGCTGACAGGAATTGGGCTAGCTTGTTATACATCTGGCATGTAAAGAAAATATGCTGAGCTGTCTCTGCCTCAATACCATCGAATGGGCATAATCTGTCAGCATAGTGGAGTCCCTGTAATCTGCCTTTCAGGATATTGGAGGGTAGAGCGTTTAGTCTGGCACACATTATTAAGTAGTGACCTCAAGCTGTCAATTTGTCTTTTAAGTATGGGGCAATCACTCCCTGATCGGGAAGATATGTAATATAAACCCTTAGATGGAGAGTCTGCCTGACTATAGCTACATCTTCCTGCCACGCTATGTCTTTTAATCGTGTCATAACCTCCTTCCTCATATGCACTGGCCTGAGTGTCTGCAAATACTCCCAAGAGAGACCCACTTTTTTTAGGAAGGACATTATCGAGTTTTCCCATTGGTCTTTAAATCTATCTTCTAGATAGTAGTGCACAAGCCCCTGCTGGGTTCCACTCTGGATCTTTATCGAAAGTTTAAGTGCTGCTATCCAGCCTATTAAAGACCAGTCCATTTGTCCTGTTTCAAGACGTATTGCTGCCGCTGGTGTACCTGGCGGGATTTTTAAAAGTTTTTGCAAGAACTGGTACTGGATGGATCCCAATTTTGCTTGAGTCAGTGGCATCCACACTTCTGCTCCATACAGTAGCTTGGTTCTTATCTTTGCATTGTAAACCTGGATGGCTGGTTCGACCGCGAGCCTGTCCGTATTATAAAAATATCGGGCAATAGCCCTAGTTGTCATCCTAATGCCTTCCCTAGCNCTTGGATGGCTGGTTCGACCGCGAGCCTGTCCGTATTATAAAAATATCGGGCAATAGCCCTAGTTGTCATCCTAATGCCTTCCCTAGCCCTTTGTACATGGGCTTTCCAGCTACCTGTCGCCTGGAAGTGGAGGCCCAGGTATTTGAATATAGGGACCTGCTGGATTGCGTTTCCTGCTATGTTCCAGTCAAATAGTCTTTTGGAATTTGCAAACACTACCACTTTAGATTTACCATAATTGACGCTAAGTCCATTGGTTTCACAATAAATTGTGAAGTCACTCAGCTGCCTTCTCAGGCTGACCTTGGTTTGAGAAATCAGGGCTAGATCATCTGCAAACATTAGGCAACCCACTAACCTTGTTGCTAATTTAGGCGGGTGAAACCTTATGTCTGCCATCCTTGGTATAAGATCATTTATGAATAGGTTGAACAGTGTGGGGGCCACAACACACTCCTGTCTAACCCCCACATTGGTCCTGACCAAGTTAGAAAGTTGACCTACTCTATTCACCTTAATTCTCAATGCCGTGTTACCATGAAGTTGTCGAATAAGGAACAACAGCCTTCGGTCCATAGTGGTGGTGCTAAGCTTATCCCAGAGCAGCTGCCGGTTCACTGAATCGAAGGCTGCTCTCAAATCCAGGAATGCAACGTAGAATCTATTATTCTTTGCTCTGTATTTTTTGATAAGGTGGTAAAGCATCAAACAGTGATCAACTGTAGAACGTGTACATTGGAACCCTGCCTGCTCCGGATGTAATACAGCATCCACCTAGATCCAGGAATTTAATCTAAATAAGAGTATCTTTGCATAGAGCTTACCTATAATGCTTATTAGACTTATCAGCCTATAATTTAAGGGGTCTGATCGAACCCCTTTTTTATAGATGGGAATTATTATGGCCATGCCCCAACACTCGGGGAATTTCCCTGTTTCGTTGATTTCATTGAAGAGTGCTGTTAGCATAGGCACCCACCAGTCCAATTGGGAACGAACACACTCTATCTGTATGTGGTCAATCCCGGGAGCCTTGTTGTTTTTGACCGTGCCTATATGAAATACCAGTTCCTCCTCGGTAAGTAGTGGCCATTTAGGGTAATTCTGAAGATCTATATTTAGAGCTTTACTCTGTTTATCTGAGTAGAAATTACACTGAAAATATTGCTCCCAGGTATTTTGTGGGACAGGATATACTGCTTGAGAGGGGGGCCTGGAAATGGTGATGTTTATACATTTCCAGAATGTCCTTGAATCTTTATGCTCTGCTGCCAACAGCATTTTACTCCAGTTAGTTGCCCAGTACAAAGTTTTCTTATCCTTAATTAACTTTATATAAGCTTTTTTATGCTCATGAAAGTTTTGTAGAGTCTCTCTTGAATGGTTCTTACGATATGTCTAATATAGTTTGGTTAGGAGATTTTTTGCCTTTTTGCATTGTGGTCATACCATGGTTTTTGGAGATTTCCCAATCTCTCATTTAAGTCTCCCTCTTTAGATTTAAACAGGTTCTCCTGCAATAAAGCTATTGTTTTATCATACAATATCACTTTCTCTTTTTCTCCTTGACCTGAGATGTCAAGTAACTGCTCCCATAATCCTTGCATTGCCTTATCCTTAATTATGGCACTAAGTTGTCTGGACTTGTACTCATCCCATTTATAAACTACATATCTTTCCCCATGGGGGAGGTCGTCCATCCTTGGTAGCATTTGATCATATGTAATATGATAAGCTAACCTAAGGGATAATGGCTGATGATCACTTAATAGTATGGGTTCAATTTTAAAATCTCTCACCCTGCCCTGTATAGTTGGGACTACTGTTATAAAATCGATTACTGAGGCTCTATGGGGCCCTATGTCTGTAAATTCTCCCTCCTCATCGGAATAGCCTGTTCCATTTAATATAATCAATGAGCAATCTCTTATTAGGGATGCATATTTTAAACCATGGGCATTAATTCGGGAGTCCTTAGATGTACTGTTTACTATCCCTGTTAGTGCCCGGGGAGCCAATGCTATATCATGTTCCCCCAGGGCTTGGTCATTGGGTCCTATTCTTGCATTATAATCTCCCAATACTATAAGGTGAGCTTTAGGGTACTGCTCCTGAAGTTCCTCCAATGCCTTTTGTAATTTTCCCCACACTTCGTCCTTATAATGACCCAAGTTAGTGGGGGGAATATAGCAATTAAAAATAATAAGCACTCCTTGTTGAATTCTAATTCTAATTGCTATAGCTATTGGAGGTATTTTCAGTATACATTGTGCTTGTTTCGCCATATCTAGTGCCACCAAAGATGCCAATCCTCCCTGAGGGCGGCCCCCATTTAAGGAGGGAGTAGCCTTAAGGTAGAAGGATTTATAATTAATTAATTTGAGGAGATTAACTTCCCACGACTCCTGTATACAAATTATATGGAATTGGGTCAGAAAGGAAATAAAATCGTCTACTTGTAAGTGTCTAGCCCATCCTGCCATATTCCAAGAACAGATAGTCAAATCATGGGACGTTATATCTCACTGTTGTGTACCTTCACCCTGTGTTATTGCCATCCCCTGGTATGGGTCGACTTGGTTCTGGACCCGTGGGATCTCTCCTGGTTCCAGTGATCTAATCCCTGTTGTTGCCAATATATCGGTGAGTGGCGACAACGGTGGAGGAGCTATATCCATCATATCTAAATCGGGAGGGATTGCCTGCTGCTCTTTATCTTTCACCCCTCCAGCTGGGGTTTCTATCTGGATTGGGGTGTGGTGTACGTCTGCTTGATTAGGCATAGCCAAAAACATAAGCCTCTCTTGATTTGTAACTTGCTCCTTGGTTTGGTTAGAAGTGTTCTGCGGGTTATTTACATCCCTCTGTAGTGGAGTAGACACCTCTGGGTTTAATGCTCCTCCTACTGGTCTATTCCTAATATTGATTTCTAAGGGAACTGGCTTGCCCATATCCTTGCATACATCCCCTAATAAAATACCCCATGAATACAGGATTGTAGCCTTAGATGCTCCACCAAATGCTTAGATTTAAACGTTATGACTAGTCTTTGAAGGTTCCTAGGGGCTGGTAAGATTTGATAAGAATAGATATGACATCTTGGTATATCAATCTGCAATATTTGAGATAAGTGAGTATGAATTTCTTGTTTTGAGGCCCATCTTGGGAATGAACCATTTGGTAAAGGGTAAATACTAAATGCTAATGCAAAGTTATTTAAAACATATTGGGGTGCTGGGGCTCTTTGAGATACATTTTCGTTCTCTCTTTCTCTTAGAGGTTGGGACTGAGGCATTGGCTGATTCCCGGGGCTTTGGTTCTGCCCTTCCAGTTTTGCTTTTAGAAATTTTTGTACTTCCTGGCCCATTGTCTCTACTTTTAACTCAGACAGGGTCTCCCCTATGTGATCCAGTGCCATTTTTTGTGACCCTAATTGGGCTATTATCTTGTCAACTTGAGAAAGCAGCTTTTTAATCTGTCCTGCCACCAGAAAACATTGATTACCCAGTAATTGGAGTAATGGTGAGTCATCTTGATCCCCTCTTTCTAGTCCTGGCATATCCACCTCATCATGCAGTAGAGAGGAGTGGGCTCTTGCACCAAAGGAATCCAAAAAAGAACTGAGAAGGGTTGACTCGTGTCCAGATGCCGAAGATCTCAATGATGGCAAATCTATCTTGGTCTGTTTTTTTAGCGCCTGAAGACAAAAACACATCCATGATGTCTAATTCTCAGAGGTAGTCTTTCAACGCTTTAGGTACATTTCCCAGGATACCTCTGGGCTTCCAACCAGCTTCCCTGGTGGTCAAACCATGAGAAAGCACGTGCAGAGGTGGCTCTGTCATCATCCGAACTGGCCAATTCAAAGTGTTTCAGCTAATCTCAAACTTCTCAGGCCAATCTGAGCGCTTGGTGCGGGCGCGCAGCTCCAGCATCTTCCAGCTCACGTCAGCCAGAGACGACGCCATCCGGACTCAGAGACTCCCCGTAGGTGAGGCAACCCCCTCCGCTACCCGGTCTGTCTAGCACCGGCTTGGGTTACCCAGGTTGGCCACCATCATAGACTGTTGTGCTTTAGCTTGCTCAAATAGGATTCAAATCCGTAAACACTCTTAAGGGAGAGATACAGAGGGGCTGCTTCCCATCTAGAGATCAAAGCCAGATCTTCTTGTTTTGCAATATCCTCTGCTCTAGATTTTACCAAACGTACCTGGTGAGCGAGGCTGAAACCTAGCAGGTATGTAAACAAGAGACCCAGTTTCCTCAAATACATATCTGCCTGTCTCAGCCAAGGGTAAAAAGGAGCTGAGTCACGCTCAAGCTTTTCTTGTAAGCGAAGAAGAGATAGATCGAGCCTGTCTCTAGAGCACAACTTTAGCCAATATCTAATGGGCATCTGGTTGGCAGTAGACAGAATTGATAACATGCCAGTCTCTGCTCGTACAACAGCAGCTGGAACACTTTGTGGAACACCTAGTAAACTCTGAAGGAATTGACTCTGGACAATATCCAAGGAGTCCAGCTTGGTTCCAGTGGCTATGACTTAGTAAATGTCACCTGTCCACATGGTTAGAGTGTGGATGCCGTGCTGCTCCCAAGTGTGAGACGGAAAAGAAGGAAAGTACTTAACAAAGGTGAAACAAATATTCAAAGTGGACATCTGTCAAATTTGACTTCTCCAAACTGAATCTGGTAGATTGTATATTCATTCTCTTCCATTCGGATATCCATATCTAATACTTTGGTTGGGATTGTTCATTTATTCAGTTTGTTTGGTTATTTGATTTATTGTGCATGCGCAATAGCACTCAACAGCTCCAAAGCCAATAACCGAACAAACTGAATAAGCCAAATAAGTGGCTAGGCAAATAATATCTGCTTTGGATATTATTTGAATATTTGGATTCCTATCTGAATATGCAAATAATATCAATGAATAGAAAACTGCCTATTCATTTCACCACTATACTTAATTTTATGCCTTTTATTGGAATGACTTTTGTCTGGAGTGAACACAACCTTCCCTAGCAATCTTACCACAGTGGACAAAATAAATTATGCCACTGCCTTTAGAAGCTGTCAAGGAAATACAAGCAGGGACCCCTATCTGATTTATGTATTGAGGACAGCTGTGCCTTGGCTGCTTCTTTGGTGTGTGAGGGGGTGCTTGGTGCAGTGGCTGGTCGTGGAGACAGACACTGGTGCCTGAAGATTGAAGACTCCAGCTCCTTCAATCCCATGGCATCCCATCCCTGTCTTATGAAGGTGGATGGGGGTCACACTGGGTAAAACCAAACAAGACGGTAGCCCACTGCAGTCCAGGTTCAGTCTGTGCAGTCTCCACTCACATATTTAGTGTGTCCAACCTAATAAATGGCAGCCCCCTGTGTGTATTTAATGTGGTTGTGGGCAGCCCCCACTGACGGTGCCAGTGAGAGCGAGAATTGAGAGGGGCAGGAAACGGACACTCCTCAAATGCTCTAGAAGTTTCGCGTACTACTATATGGTGCTGGTGGACCTGTAAGTGCAGAGGTGCTGCACACAACCCAGCTTTACCTCTTCAGCACCCAACTCTTTACCTTTACCAGCATCCAGAGGTTCTGATGACACCCAGCTTTACCTCTCCTTTTCAACTGACCCAGGTCCTGCCATCTCAGTACTGTCCCAATGTTTGGAGGCAGTGGTGGATTGGTTGCAGCAGAGCAGACTGAGGCTCAATCCCGATAAGACAGAGGTGATGGCGGTGGGTAGGGCAAAGGAGGTGTTGGCTCCCCTCATAGAGGGGATTTGCCCTCCCATAGCCCAGCAGGTTCAGAGTATGGGAGAATTGTTGGATTTAGGTCTCCGCCTGGATCAGCGGGTGGAGGCGATGGCTAAAGCCGCCTTCTGCCAGCTGTATCTGGTGCGGAGACTGCGTCCATATATTTCCAGACCTGACCTGGCCACCCTCATCCATGCCTTCATCACCTCGAGGCTGGACTACTGCAACGTGCTCTATGTGGGGGCTTCCCTTGATGCTGGTCTGGAGGCTGCAGCTAGTGCAGAATGCGGCAACTTATCTCCTTATGGGGATGAGCCGACGAGAGCATCTTACTCCTGTGCTCTGCGCACTGCACTGGTTGCCTATAGTGTACCGAGCCAGATTCAGGGTGCTGGTTTTGGCCTATAAGGGCCTACATAGTCTGGGTCCGTCATACCTCAGGGACCGCCTTGCCCTCCATACCCCAGAGCGACCCCTTCAGTCCACTGGGGGCACCTTCCTAGAGGTCCCCCATGTGAAATGCGGGGCCACAATGGAGAGGGCATTCTCGGTGGCTGTGCCACATTTATGGAACTCCCTCCCGGAGGAAGCCCGTCTGGCCCCAAGTTTATTGGTCTTCCGCTGGGCCTGCAAGGCTTGGCTGTTCTCCCAGACCTTCGGAGGGGGGGGGAAGGTGGTTTGGGATGAAACTGTGGGGGAGATGGTTGTTTTTTAAAGGGTTTTAAATGTGAATACTTCTGTGTCCTATTGTTCTTTTAATTATGGTTTTTATGTTGTAAGCCGCCCCGAGATGCCATGGGCATGAGGGGGCAGCTAATAAATGTAATAAATAAATAAATAAATAAATAATTGACGGGACACGGATACATGGGGTGTTAACAAACAAAACACTGGCCTCTTATGGCCTGCCTGGACCAGAGCCTAACCTGTGTGTCTGTTAGCAGACCACCAGATGTGGGCCTGCTACAGCCCCTGATTGGGTAGGCAGCTTCTCAGGAACATGAGCCCAGAAAGAATCAACCCTACAGTCACCCAGGCAGGCCATAGTGGGCCATAGAGGGCAAGCGTGTGTGTTCATGCTGTCATCCCGACCCTGGTGAGGGGTTCGCCATGGCTGCCCAATATTTTATTTATTTATTTATTTATTTATTTTATTTTAAAACTTGCTATCCTGCCCATCCTGCCACAAGCAGCTCTGGGCAGCTCACAGTAAAACAAAATAAAACAACATTATCAAAGCTAAAATAAGGTGGGGGTGGTATGCCGGGCACAGCATGGGGGCAGGGCCAGCTGGCCTCACATCTCTTCCAGCCCCCTCTCCCTGGTGGGGATCAGTGGGAACATTTATTCTGTTACCCAGACTAACCTGGCCAAGGGTGACCTCCCCTCCCCCAGGACGTGTAGCCAGTGTTTTGGCTGTATGTATATTACACACATGGGTGCACACTAGGGATGTGCGAACAGAACGCGGTTCAGATGTTCAATTGTTTGGTCCGGGAACTGAGTTCAGATTCGGTCGTTCAGTTCGGCAGCGTTCGGTTCGACTGAACGTTCAGCGGAGATCGATATCGGTATCAGTATTGGTATCATTTGGACCCGTGATCACGTCAGAACCCAGAAACAGGAAATGGTAGTTTGAGTGCATGCGTGTGTGTTTGGTTGAGGTGGTTGGCTTGGGTTTTGCTGTGTGTGTGTGGTTTCAAGTTTGGCTGTGTGTGGAATGAATGGAAAAAGAAAAATGAGGAAGGTGGAGGAAGAAGAGGCCCAGCCTGGACCATCAGAGGTGGTGGAGGTTGGCTCCTCACCAGAGGAGGAAGAGGGCACAGGAGGTACCACTGCTGCCAGGTTGGTAAAATTTATTTCTGTTTATTGGCGTGTGGGTGGTGGGCAATCAGGCAGTCAGGCAGAAACAGAAACAGTGGGTATCAGCGGATGGGCAGAATTTACACGTGTCTTAGGTATGAGTCTGCCAGAGAGAGGGCGGGGGGGGGGGGGCTCGCAGCAGCCCCAGGCATGAGTCGAAAGCACCCACCCAGACACGTGCCAGTGCCAGGATCTCTAGTTGCCATCCCCAGTACCTCAAGAAAGTCAGGATTTGCACGTTTCTGATTTAGGGGTCTGCCACAGAGAGAGAGGGTGGGGGGACTCTTTCAGCAATCAGGCATGAGCCGAAAGCACTGACCCAGACACGTGCTGGTGCCAGGATCTCTAGTTGCCATCCCCAGTACCCCAAGAAGGGCAGGATTTGCATGTGTCTGATTTAGGGGTCTGCGACAGAGAGAGAGGGTGGGTGAGGACTCTGCCAGCAGCCAGGCACAAGCCAAAAGCACCCAACCAGACATGTAACAGCCAGTCTAATTGCCATCCCTAGCACCTGAAGAAGGCAGGATTTGCACGTGCCTGATTTAGGGGTCTGAGAGGGTGGGTGTGGGGCTCTTCCAAGGACTACATTGCTCTTGGAAGGAATTGAGGCATCACCATAAATGAATGATATTATTTAGGTGTTGTTTATGTGTTCCTGTTTCAGAGAGGGTGATGATGGTGCCGCCGCTGGTGCCAGGCCCCAAAAAACACCATCTTGGAGGAGGTCGCAGCCTCAGGAGCCGCCAGAAAGCAGGACGATGAGGTCTGCGATCTGGCGGTTCTATGTTAAGCCAAAAGGCGAATTTGTCCAATGCAAGGTAAGGCACGAGGGCTGGAACAACAGGGAATGGATTGCCCTATGACCTGGTAGGAAGTCCCCTGCAGAGAGAGATTGGCCATGGATACCCTGTTGCCAGAGATGCAGCAGTCTCCCCCAAAAGGACACCCCCCCATGCTCGGCAAGGCCACTTGGGACATGGGTCAGTGGGCATTGGGGAGCCTGCGTGGGGTCAGGGCTGAGCTACAAAGGAGCCTAGGGGGAAAGGCTCCTTCATGCAAAAACCAGTCTGCCCTTGGAAAAGGTGATTTTTAAGTGGAGGAAGCCCTGAGTAAGTACGGGGCAATTAAGAAAGGGCATCCTCCCTGTTTTAAGAAACCACTGGTGAATAGAACTTGGACTAGCCATGGCTTCAAAAGCATGGAAAATTAGAGCACCCTGTTTCCCTCACACAAGCCAACGCCCCCACGCCCGATTGGTGTAAATGCACCTTGGTATCGCCCTTCAGCCTAGGGCTCCCCTCATGATTCCCTTCCATCCCCAAATCACCTGAAAACCTTTCTCCTTTCATGCCCAGATGTGTCCTTTGGTGCAGCGGGACATGTCTCGCTCGGGGCGCAGGGACTCCGGCGCAGAGGAGCATTGCCAGAAGCAAGGGGGGAAGGCATGGCAGAAGCACTGACACCACAGCCCTTCCACCTCTAGCTCTGCTGAGGAGTCTTCAGCCCCCCGGGAGGAATCTGAAGTGGCAACGGCTTTTTGGGCTCAACTGGAGAGGCCTATACAGAACTTTATGGAGACCAACAAAAAATATAGGCTGGCCTAAGGCTCCAAGCCCTCACAATGGAGAACCGACGGCTGGTGGAACGGTTCCAGGAGGCCGAGGTATGGGAACGCAAGGTGGAGGTGTACTCGGAGTACCTCTGCATGGAGATCACCGACCTGAAACTGTACCGCCAGTCGGTCTCCAAATGGAAGGCATTCTTGGTGGAGGTCATGGACTTTGCCCTGCAACATGGGTTTCAGACGAAGGAGGACTTGATGCCCACCCCTCGGTCCCACACACCCCTTTCCCCCATGTTCCGGGGAACAGTCCCACAGACTCATAATTTGTTTGTTTTTTGGTTTAATAAAGTTGTAATGTACGTTGTTGTTTAAAAAGGTTTTATAAAAGTTATATTTGTTGTTACCAGCTTTGTTTGACTTGTCCAAACTTTTATCCCTCTGTGCTGCTTCTGGCAGGTGGCAGAATTTACAGCTTGTCAGATCCCTACCTGATAGCAGCAGCACATGTAGCGTATTAGCCCCGAGATGTGCCAGCAGCAGGGTCTCAACTTGCAGACAGCCCCCCAGGAGGGGCAGAGCTTGTGTCTGTGAGGGGGTGCCAGAAAGAAAGAGAGAGAGGCTCTTTGGCAGCGGGCAGCAGGCGTCGAGTGCTGGTGGTCAGAGGGGCTCTTTCAGCAGCTTCAGCAGGCATCTGCAGGTGGGTGCAGAGGAGTAGGATGGTGGGGGGGCAGGCTGGCGTGTGGACACCAGTGGCCACTGGTCAGTCAGGCACAAGCAGCGGCAGCACCCAGAAGATGGCTCTTGGAACTGGAGTGACTGCTTCTGGATGCAGTGGAATGGAATAATAGCCCCCTGTGACTGGAATGATGGTCCCAGAATCTCGATGATGGTTCCTGGTAGAGTTGGGACCCCGGGGCAATTACCAGATACCGGATTTACCGGTTTCCGGTTTCCAAAAAACTGGATTCTCGGATTAAATCCGGTATACCGGTACTGGATTTATTCCATTGATTTCAATGAGGCCCTGTGTCCCCATTGAAATCAATGGAATAAAAATTCCTCCCCCCTCCCCCTCCCAGGCTGTGCGGGTGGAAGGGGGGACACCCCCCNNAATGGATGGACAGTCCTCCCTGCCAGGAATGTAGGTCCCAGAACCCTGATGGTGGGTCCTGGGGCTAGAGTGGCAGGTTCTGGATGCAGTGGCACAGCATTGGCACTGGCAGCAGAAGACATTGGATTGCCCAGAGGCAGCATTGGCAGCAATGGTATAGCAGGAGCAGACATTGGATGTGAACATTCCATGTGAACAGCAGTTGTTGAACATGGGTCAGTCGGTCCTAAGAGATGCGAGCAGGGCCCTTCCTGTGGATCAATACTGCTGCAGCAGGCATTGCATTGCCCATTCCTCCCTGCCCCACCCTCCATGCTGTCCTCCGTGGCAGCGGGGTCAGGGAGCCAGGGTTCCGGGCAAGCGTCCCACCTCGGCGTGCACATAACAGCTGACTTGGAACAGGTGCAGACCAGGGGAATCTGACTGTTTCAGTAACTTTGGGATGAGGATTGACTCGAAGGGCCACCATGTTGTGCCCCTCCCATCACAGCACTGGGGTGAAAGCTGTCTTTCAACTGAATGCCATGTGCATGCTGGGGGAAAGAATTAGGTTCGGACCTGGGGAAACTGACTGTTTCAGTAACCTTGGGATGAGGATTTCAGCCCCTGAATCACCTGCACCTGCAGCCTCAGATGAGATAGCTGCAGCCTCCTGCACTGCAGGTGTTCCAGTTCCCCGCATGGCAGTGGAGGACGCTGCCAGGAGGCAACGCCTAACCACACCCCTAGTGCCACTAGTTCTGGGAGCCTCAGAAGCCTATTGCCCAAAATCAGGCCTGTGACGTTTGGGGCGTGGTGATGGGCTCGGGCTGCTGCTTCTGCCTGCTGCCACTCTGCTGGCACGGCCCCTGTCACCTATGCCACGTGCCCCGTTGCCTGCCTTACGAGTAGCAGACTAGTCTCTTTGGCTTCCTTTCTCCATTTTTCCTCACAAACTTTATAGAATATAATATATACACTACACTAACTGTAACTGCTTATTAACTATTCTAAAACCTATGCAACTAAATTTAATACTATCACTATCTAATATGTATACAAAGGCCTAGTCCTACAAAGAGTAAATATTAAAAATAAATCACTAAACACTATCTCTATCACTAAGATAACTCCTACATCTATCTATCTATCTATGGGATGGGGGAAAACAAAAAACACAGGGAGGGGTACAAAACTGAAACGAAACCTCAATCAATGTAATCCTACTCTAAATAAATCCAAAAAGAGGGAAAGGGAATCAGGGATGGAATATATAGAGGGAGAGGGAAAGGATTCAATGGAAGGGGGAGGGAGGAAGATCATAGGGAGGGGTAAAAAAATAAAAATAACTCCTAAATATATCTAATCTAAGGTAAATAAATGAAGCTAGGGAGCAAAATGTGTGGGAATGAGTGAATAGGAGGAGGATGTCAATGGATTGGGAGGAACACAAACTGCTGGGAGAGGGACACTTCTGGAAACGCTGCTTAAAGGATCAGTGGCTAGCTCAGAAGAATTTGGAAGGGGGGAGGGCAATGACTTTTGTTACTTGCTGCGCCCACCTTTCCACAAGCCCCATTGGCTCCGTGCAACCTAGCCCATGGCCAATCTCAGTCTGCAAAGTCAGTGGTCTGAGGAAAAGAGGGCTTGTGTTTGGGCAAGGAGGCTGCTATTCCAAGCCTCTCCACCCCTGGTGCCAGGAACTCTGCTCCTCAGGTGCCTCCCCCTCCTCCCTGGGCTTGTTTACCCCGTTTTTCCCGCCCGAATGCTGTCGAACTCAACCGAACTCAACCAAACTTCGGTCTTTTGAACGTTCGGTTTGGCCCAAACACCAAACATTCGAACCACGTTTGCACATCCCTAATGCACAATAGCTAAATTAATATTCATCTGCACAGTGGGTGTCACATTTTCCATGACCCCACCATGAGTGGGGGCTGTGGGTCTGGTGGGTGGAGGCCATGTGGCTGGTGGGGGAAAATAACTAATAAATGGGCACCTGGTGTGCATGGGCCATAAGTGAGAAAAGAATCAAGTCTAATATTTCTTTGAAATGAATTTTGGGTTTGCTTCTGCAAAGTGAGCTGAAATGAATATTCGTGGAGACAAATCTATCCAGCAAATTCACTCACTTTGGATCAAGCAGGATGAAGAGGCTACAAACCACGATTTGTTTTCATTTCTGATAGTTGTTTTTGATATTTCAGTTTGGGTACTTGACTCACTTTATTTCAGTATTATTTAGTGCTATTGAGTGCTATACTCTTCATATCAGTGTACTAATGCACAACAGTGTGTTGAACTGCTTCAGGGGTGCACCTCCAGAAAATGCTCAGGCTTTGACTTTGGAGAATCTTTAAGGGAAGAGAGTTCCCTAAATCACACTGAAGTGAAATGAACAAATAACCTGGAACAAAATACTGACTAACCAAATATTTGAACCAATGTATATAAAGTATCTCAACTGAAATACCCAAATAAATGAATATGCAAATTTCATTTTGGTCACAGATATATATTTAGAGGGCTGTCTGAATATGCAAATAATATTCTGAAATATGAAATCAACTCTTCGTTTCAACTCTAAACAACACCCTACTTAAAGGTGCCAGCAAAATTATACTTGGGGTGAGGGAGAGGGAGGGAGGGAGGGCTGCTTTGCCCTGATCCTTTCTGGTGTGACTATGCCTGTCTTCTGCATTGTGATGTCCTGATACTTTGGAAATGGATGTGGTTGTACCAGCAGGGGTGGGGGATTATTTTTTTTTTTAAAAAAGAGAGAGCACGTGAGAGAGAGGAAACAAACATGACCTCTTTTTTGGGCCAACTTCTGTTGGAGATTATCTGCACAATTTGGGACTGCATGGAGCTCTGCTTCAGAAACTGCTGCAAAAGTAGGTTCAATAGAAGTTACTATCTTCATGATTTAAACCCTTTTTACACGAGACGCTCCTATGCCTGAACACCCATCACAAGGGAGTGTCTCGTGTAAATGCGTAGGTGTGCACTCCCGCATCCTCACCCACCTCCCAAGCATGGAGCAATTGGTGAAAACTCTGGTTGCTCCATGTGTGGGAATGCGTGGGTGTCTGTGCATGTGCTGGCCACCGGGGCAGCACACCACCTGCCCCCACCCCCCGGCCCATTTAAAAAGGGCCTTAGTCTCCCCTCATATTTGGGACCAACTCAGTGACCATGGTCAGTGCTCTTAAACTTAGAGTAGGATGGAAATCATTGGAGTTTATCTCTGGTTCTGAAACTGTTGTGTGACCTGAGTGGGTGTGAAAAAATGAGCATGTGTGTGAGTGTGCATGAGGGGGCAGAGATTATTCACTGAGGAGTGGAGCTTATTGGCCAAGGCAGTTGTGCTTCTGCCTCTGGCCACTCAAAATGTTGGGAGGTACAAGACAGGCAAAGACACTAAATATCAATTAAGATCATGAGCCCATCAGCAGATGGCATGATCCTACCATAGTTTGGGAACCTCTGGTCTACCTCTTAAGAAAAAGGGAGGTGGCCATAAGAGAATAGATGAGAGGGTAATGTGTTTGAAGTTGATTATTCAACACTAACCAAGCACACATTTATAAATCATTGGAATGGCAATGAATCTGTCACATTTCCTTGGATGTGATAAGAGGTTTTAAAACACAGCAGGGTCCTCACCTCCAAGGGGTCTATTTGTTTTTTATGGACACTTTACAAATTGCTTCAAGTGACAGAATGTCAAAGTGATAATTAACTTGATGGGATTAAATTACATTTTATGGAGGAGCACATCCATGTTTCTACACTTCAGGAGTTTTTATGTATTATCCCTTATGGGAAGAACCCGATATAAAAATGAAAACTGGATGTGTCTGGCTTTTATTATTTATCGAACAATGCTCCATTGATTCACAGATCCTCTCCAGACAGCTCATAAACAAGGCCTCTAGTGCAAAGTTTAGACAAGGACAAAGATTTCTGAATTCTTAAACATAATACAAAGCTCAGCTATTACCCACACAGGAAGGGATATATCGAGCTGGAATTCATCAGGGAGAAACATGAAGACATTTTCCCGAAGTGGAGAAAAAAAAGGAGTCAGATTCACATGGAAGATAGTTTTCCATTTCTATTTCCTTTTTATTATCTATCTACAATAGAGATCTGAAAGTCCAGACCCCACAGTCCCAGACGGTATAGAGTTCTGGACTCAACTAGGTCTCCCATTAGGGATTCAGATTCTTTGGATTTAGTGTGTCCCTGGCAAGGTCTACTTCTTAGTGCCAGGACCTGCTGCTGTTGGGGACAGACTGCAGCTCTGAACCCCACAAAGCCTGTTTGTGCTAAACTGCTATTTAGTGCCAACAGTTCCCGGTGTTCAGAACTTTAGTCTGTTCCTGCCTGGGCCTGCTGTTGAGGGGAGGAGGGGGAGTACCCATTTAAAACAGCCCTGCCAAGGAGAGACCTGCAATTCTGGATGTTTTTTAGTATCTCTTGGGCATCTGGAACTGTATGGCCCTACTGCACTAGCTATGGTCAATACTGGGTGTCTCTACACATAGCACTTGACACTGTTTCTGCTGCCTAAGAGAAGGGCAAGTGTTACGTTTGCTAATGCAGACCCAGGAGAGAGCCAGCTATGGAGAGAACATGGGATTGCTGAGATTTGTTCCCCCAGAATAAATCCAGGGAACAGCAAACCCACAGGGCAGCCAAAAACATGCCATGATATGAACGTTTGTTCATCATCAGTGGGGCTTCAGACATGTCAATTTCACCTGCTGGGAGTTTGCTTTGCATAAGGTTGCCATATATGCAAATGTTTAGAGGACACATAAGAAATACAGGTTACAGGGCTCTGCTTAAATGCAGCCCTCATCATCAATCAATTATCATCATCATCATCATCATCTTTAATTTGTATCCCCCACTTTCCCATTACAAATGGCTCGAGGCAGCTCACAACATAAACATAATAATACATAATAAACACAACACATCATTACAAAAATCATTACAGCAATAACAGCCCCCTAGATAACAACCCCCAATATAATTGATACAATATAATACTACCCCTCCCCCAAAGCAATAATTACAACAAATACATCATCCATCAGTCCTCTCATATCTACTCACAGGTAACATCAGAAGTCCTGCCTTGACTACTTCCTCAACTCCATCCTGCTGTCACCAGGGGGGCCCCTTCTTCTACCTTCCTGCTCTCACCAGGAGGGAGAGGCCTCTCACATACAATATAAACATCCCCCTCCCCCCAAATACTGACTATGCCAGCTCCAGCCGAAGGACACCACCAAAAGGCGCGCCCCTTTGGCTGGGGCCCCTGGCACGGGTGCTGGCACGGCCATCGGCCGCTCCCTGTATTTGAAGGAGTGACTCGGAAGCCGGCCTCCTCAAGCCCTGCCCCCTTCCTGGGAGTGGAGACACCGACATCCTGCCCCAGCTGTCAAATGGGAAGGAATGTCCCCCTG
>QEPC01015073.1:102382-139110 GCA_003113815.1 Sphenodon punctatus | reverse complement strand
TCCACCGGCTCCACCTCCGCCCAAGCAGGGCCGGTGTCCTCCGGGGGCTCATCCGCCTGGGCCATTTTCTGTGTCTGTGGGGACAGTAGGTTGGGAGTGTTGGGTTGATTGCAGGTGGGGCCCCCTCGCAGGGCTCCCCTGCCCTCCGGCCCCCTCCCGGTCACCCGGGCATGCCCTGGCCCCTCGGGGAGCCCCCGTGCCCCCTGTTCCCCTCCCCTTTGCTGCCCGTACCCATTTCCTGGGTGCCTCCTCCGGCCCCGTTCTGGCTGCTGTCCCCGGGGCGTCACGTCCCGCCTGCTGCTGCGGGTGTTGTCCCTGGCCCACCTGCATGGTCAGCCCAGCCACCGTGTCCCCCTCCTCCGCCTGTGCTCCCTCCACCTCCATCGCTGCCCCTGCCTCCTCCTCCTTCGCCTCCTTCACCATCGCTCTGTTGCCCGCCACTCTCTTCTGCCTCCCTCCTCGCTCCATCCCACCACGCTTGCCTGCTGCTGATTTCCCTTTAAATCTCCCTCCGGTGGCTGTGTTGTTGCTGGTTGCCCGGCAGTGACGCTGCGTGCATTGTCCATGGCTGGGACTCGTTTCCTTTTATTCCGCCCGGGGATTGGTGTCCAGACATTACTTTTTGTTGTTTCCCGGTGGGGATCTCTTTGACCATGTTTCCCGGGATATTCCCCCGGGGAGCCCGGGAAGCGTGGTTGAAATTGACCCCATGTGGGTATTGAGCGTAATGAACATCTGGCACGCACCGAACAGACGTTCAGGGCTCTTTGGCCCCGCCGCGGGATTGAGCGTGGTTCACTGTGGTTGAGCGTGATCTCGTAACATCTGAAAACACCCATAGTCTCCAGGGGTTGGCACAACCAACCCCCATGTTCATCTCCAACGCCAACCCCCGACCTGGCATACCACCACCGGGTCTGGTGACACTGGTCCCATCACCACTAGTCCTCTCGTCTCTGCCACTGCTTCCGTCCTCCTCCTCACGAACTGGAGCAGAGACGCTTGATGTTACTGTCGCCCTGCAACAGCCAGAGCAGTACCATCAGTTTCATCATCCAGCTTGTTTCCTTTGCAGCCCCAGTGCTTGTCGGTTTCACCTGCTGTTTGTTGTGCTGTGGAGAGAAGCAGCCTTGTTAATTTCTCTGGTGGGAAGTTTGCTTGGCAGTCAGAGCAGCCTCCTCAGTTTCACCAGTAAGCCAGTTTTCCTTGCAACCTCAGCTTTGTCAATTTCACAAGGTTTGTTTTACAGCTGTGGGTAGACTTGTTAATTTCATCAAGGGAGAGCTTGCTGTGCAGACTTCTCAAGAGAGTTTCCCTTGCAGCCCCAAACTTTGTCAGTTTCACCAGCCCTGGTTTGTTTTGCAGCTGGGGGCAGCCTCCTCCAGCGGAGAGCTTGCCTTGCAGCCCTAAGCTTTAACTAGTAAACACTGAACAGCATTAATGTTTGCTCATGCTGTTCCACTTTGGGATGATGTTACAGTGTTATCACAGGGGCTGATTTCCCTCTTGGTTCACTATAAGTATGGGTGAAAACAGACATGACGCGAACTCCACTTTAACTCTGCTTTAACATTTCTTGTACATGTTGCAGGGTTGCACAGGGCACCAATACAGCCTTGCAACATGCATACGAATTGTTAAAACGGTGTTAAAGTGGAGTTAGCATCATGTCTGTTTTCACCCTATGTAGAGCCACCCATTGTTAACACCAAACATTTCAGATGACTGAAAATTGGCATATTTAATACCCTGAAAACACTTATACAGCCTGAAAATTGACCACAAGAAGTTAAAAACTGTTTCCCCCCTCCCCCATTAAAAATGTATTTTTGGTGGAAATATTTTACTTTTAAAAAGAAAATAAAAATTTGGAGTGTTTAGCAACCAAAGTATATTATAAAATTGTTCATCACTTACAAAATGAAGGATGCCAGTGAAGTACAAAAAAATTCAAACACCAAACCTGGGGCTGACCCTAAGCTCCATGCAGTGGATGCATGTAGATCGTACACGCACTGTGCACAACAAGCACATATCATGCGTGTGTGCAACCCATGCACATCTCCAGTATGGGGGATATAATGTGTGTACAAACTGTGCACAACTTGCACGCGGGGGTTTAGAATTAGCCCCACTATTTCCATTTTTGGTCTTGTGATTGAGAATATTAGTCAGAATTCCATTAGTTCTGCTGCTTTTATTTCCATCAATCTATACGTTCTATTGATCATTTCCCATCTGTCATTTCTATCCTGAACAATAGATCATTTACTATCTGACATTTTCTTTAGAGAAAGCCTTGTTTAGAGGGTCCCAAACTGGGGTCTTCAAAGGTCTTGCTAGTAGCCAAAGTGAGTTGACAGCTTGTGTGGGATCTGATCCAGCCCTAATTAAAATCAGTGGGAACACTCACATTGATTTCAGTGGGAATTGGATCAGGTCCAGGCTGCTGGCTCCCCCTAGTTTCCAACAGCTAAAATGCTTCAAAGCATAAAATACTTTCCCATTACATTTTCCCTCCAAGCAATTGTTGATGTTGCCAACAGGGATGTCATGTGACCTAGAAGACGCAGGTAGGTGGGGCAGTGTGATTGTGGGCAGATGAGCTCACCAGGGAATCTCTATATGAAAACATTGTCCACCCTTTGAAATAGTTTAGAGCCCCCTTGGCCTTTCTGAACCTGGAAGAAGTGTTTCCAGCTTGTTTCGAGTGGCTGTTTCTTTATTATTGCAGGCAGCCACAATCCACCTTGGCTCATCTTCTTGTTGATGATTGTCATTACTAATCTTTTGGCAGTGTGTGCACATAGAAAAATTTCCTCTGATTTGACTGCATCTCAGCTTCCTGATGTGAGAGGTGAACTGCTCTCTTCCCCAGATCTGGCTCTTCTACCCATCTCAAGTAAAGGACCTTTACTGCTGCTCAGTAAAGGTCACTCAGCAGGAGGGCCCTAATTCAAGGCATGGTTTGGAAAGAGATTTTAAAACATGGTTTTTGATGAAGTATCTCTTGGGATGAATCCTTCCTTATTTGGTATCTCTTGGTACGGCTCCACGGACTTCAGTGGAATTATGGACAGTTAAAAGGAAGCCACTTTAGCTAGTGCTGAAAGGCATATGTACCAGCATCCAGATGCAGCCCTCTGGAAAATTATAAGAACCAATGGGGATGTGCAATCCATCATTCTGCACAGACACCCCAGTAATTTATGGCACATCAGCTCTGTATTGCAGTTTGTAATGATGATGAGATATCATTATTCTGATCACGTTCCCTTTTGCCAGTGATTCTTTTCTTGCCTCCTGCCCATCTGATCCATTCTTCATTAGTCTGTCCATGCTTGTGACTAAATAAATCTTCAGCCGCTATAAACCACAGAATCGTAGCGCTGGAAGGAACCTTAAGGGCCACCTAGACCAGCCTTCTGGACAGTTGCAGGATTTGCTGTACCTCAACCATCCCAGACATAGGCTGCTTTCTCACAGTTCCTGGAGGGGGGGATGGTGTTCCATGATGGTAATTTTGGCTCTATTCCCATGGGAATTAGTGTATGTAGGACTGTGTATTCTGATTTTCTCCTGTAAGTACACTTGTGCATAGCTGGGTCTCCTGATGTAGCTCTTACAATCCTGGGAGTTCTTGTGAGAGAAAAGTGGACTAGCGCATTCCTACAGGATTGCCCTCAGGGAAGTCCCCCTCCACCTTGAGTAATGTGAGAAAGCAGTCATAGAGACCTATCCAGACTCTTCTTAAAAACCTCCAATGAAGGAGAATGTACAACTTCCTTAGGCAGCTTGTTCCATTGCCTTAATGGTCTTTGAATCAGTAATTGTTTTCTGGTTTAAAATAAACGTGCCTTTCTTTAGCATGAATGCATTGCCTTATTTCCTACCCTTAATATTTATTAATTTATTCACATTTTTACTCTGTCTTTCCCTTTAAGGCTCCCTTTAAAACATAAAATAAAAAGAGACCTTTAATCAAAAACATTCAAAAACATTATACAAAAACATTCAAAAATATACAGAATAAAAGAAACAAAATCCCCTAATCCCTAACATATTAGGCTACACAAATAAAGCCAAATAAAAGCAAGTAAAATCCTCTAACTCACAGCTTCCCAAACCCTAACCCTGCCTGCCAAATGCTTTGCCAAATAGAAAGGTCTTGCATTGCCTTCGGAAGATGAGCAGGCTTGGGCTTAGCCAAACCTCCAAGGGAAGGGAGTTCTGTTATTGTGTGGTAGGCACCACGAATGCCTCTCTGCATGCCCTGGTATGTGAACTTGATGTGCAGATGGTATCTGCAGGGTGCTCCTGGCTGACCTCAGAGGCTGCAAATGGGACACGATGGAAGAAAGAGTCTTCCAGATATTTGGGGCCTTTTAGGGCTTTGTAGGTCAAAACCATCCCTTTGAATTGTGCCTGGAACACTATAGACAGCCACTGCAGACATTTAAGCACTGGTGTAATGTGCTCGCGGCGACCCGCCCCCGATATTTGGTAGAAGTAGCATAGGAGAATCAATCAATCAAAATTTTATTATTGTACTGGCACATTGGCCTTGACAAACAACACAAAATGACAAGACAAATATATAAATCCATAAAAAAGTTCTACAACATTCATACAATTTAGATAAGTAGAAGACACTTAAAAAAAAGAAAAAATACCCAAATTGGCACTATTTTAAAAAATGTAATCTATCTGGGAGGACCTCTGAGTTTCCAGCAAACAATATTTGTTTGCTCTAACCGCAAAATTGGCCACAGCTTGAGATACTTCGGGGGATCTATCCCCAAGCAATAGCATAAGTGTTTGTAGATCCGATTTTCCTTTGGGGAAATTCATAAACAACCACATTTGGGCTCTAGACTCACTATACAATGGATGATACAAGATATAGTGCGGGAGGTCCTCAACAGCCTTCTCCTTGCATATACAGAGATGGTCAAAATATTTCCGGGCGGCATATCTCCCCTTGAGGACTTCCGTAGTCATGGTTTGGCATCGCAATGATGTAAAGGCATATTGCAGCACATAGGAGAACAATTCTTCTCCATCTCCTTTAAGGTAGCCTTTCAAATATTTAAAAACTGTTGTGATATTCTCCCTTGGTCTTTACCACATTAAATGTAACAAATTCTTCCAGTCTCTCCTCATAAGATTTACATTCTTTGTTTTTGTTGCTGTCTTCTGGAACTTCTCCAGGTTCTCTCTAGCTTTCTTAAAATGGGGTGCTGGACCCAGTACTTCAGCGGAGGCCCAGCTGGCACAGTCACTTTTGCCTTGTACACACAATGCTTCTGTCTAGAATGGAAACACATACCAAATTGAATATCCCTAAATATTATTTGCCATTTGCATAGTTATCGGAATAAATATTTGCAAGCAAAATTAAATTTGTTGACCCCCACCCCCACCCCGTGATATTTCAGTTTAGAGACATTGGTTATTTTAGTTAACTGAATGTCTTAATTAAAACAACCAATCTGAAATAACCAAAATTAATATCTGAAATGAACAAAGTTGAGGTGAATAGTTAGTTATTCATATCCACTTCATCCACACAGATCAGAAGTCAGTGGATTTGTTGATGAATACAGCTATTTTTTGGATTATCTGTTTCAGCTGTACTCCTGTAATGCAACCTAGAATGGCCTTTGTTTTTTTCCCCCACAACAGCAGCATGCTGCTCAGCTATTTCATGCTCAATCTGAAATTGGCATCGCACAATATAACTTCATTCATTTTACTGGAGCTGCACACCAATATATTTTAGCTAGCTGGGAAATTCCTAATAAAAGATTTTTCCAATAGGAAATGTCCTTTCCGTTAGTGAAAGAAAAGGATAATAATAATAATAATAATAATAATAATAATAATAATAATAAAAAATTAATTCATTTCAGACACACTGGCCATGGGATTTTTCCATTGAGGTGCACTGCACAGGCACATACACAGAGCAGCATGGAATATGTAGTTCCAGATCCCATGCAAAGTGAGCTTAGAGATGTGCACATTAGGGATGGGTGAACAGATTGTGGTTCGAGTTCGGCCATTCGGTTCGGCTGCGTTCGTTTCGTCCGTTCGGTTCGCCCGTTCGGTTTGGTTCGTCGGTTCGAATGTTCGGCCGTTCGGTGGTTCGGATCGAACGTTGAGTTCGGATTCGGGATTCGGTTCGGTCGGGATAGGTTCGGTCTTTAGTTCGGTGCAATCGGGAACTGAAAATGACATTTAGTTTTTGAAATAAAAGGAAAAAACTAAAAAACATATTTCTGGCCATAACATTTTTGTTTCTTATTACTTTTTGATGATATTTAGGGAGATTGTACCCCCCAATGGAGCGCACCAAGTAGACCAACATTCGGAACGATTAGATAAAGGAAACTGATTTCAGAAGCAATTGAATATTGTGATTTTAAGAAAAGCTCCATACACATTCATGACTACAACTTCTTTATCTTGCATCCAATGTTCATGAAACTTGTGCATATTACATCCCTCTATATGCTTAATATTTCTGCCAATTTTAGGAAAGAGTGGATAAAGGGTCCCAAGGGTATAAGACATTAACCTGAAAATACATTTCCAGCTGTTACATTTTGATATTCCATTCTGTTTACAGGATATTTGACAGGAATGTATCAAATACCGTTCCTGCTATTTCAGCAAATGTACAGGAGATTTTGATAAAGGGAACCACTTCTGTTGGCCAATTTGCATCACAAACCGATCTTATACCACAGTGACATAAGAGAATCCCAGGCATAGGCCCCTTCTCTACATTTGTTGTACAGGCATATAAAATTGAGACCCTTTATAATATCTCTCTGATATTTGGCAGAGATGATCATGAAAGTGAAATATATAGTCCTGCCAAATTTCATGTACACTGGTTGGACTACAAAGATGTTATAATCAGACATACATTTATTTGTTAATTGCTTATACCACCAAGACCTTTTGTCCAATCCTTCTGAAATTTGGCAAAGATAGTTACTATGGGAAGGGGTATAAACTTAACATGTTTCACCTACATTAGATGTGAGGCAAAGAAGTTACAGCTAAGAATGTATATGTAGAATATTGCAAAATACAATAATGCAACTGCTTCTAAAATCGGATTCCTTTATCCAATTGTTTTGATATTTGGTGCACATAATGAGTTCTATTGAAGGTAGAGGCACCCCAAATTTCAGCCACATAGCTTAAAAAACAAAAAAGTTACAGCCGATAATGTGTTTTCCATTGAAACCAATGGAAATTCAATTCCGAACTCACCGAACGCATCCGAACCGAACGTTCGAATTCGAGTTCGGTTCGACCGTTCGGTTCGGTTGACCAAACTGTTCGAGTTCAGTTCAAACTCCGAACGTTCAAATTCGAGTTCGGTTCGACCGTTCGGTTCGGTTGACCGAACTATTCGAGTTCGGTCTGAACTCCGAACTTCCGAACCGCGTTCGCCCATCCCTAGTGCACATACAGTGCAGCACTATGGACTATGTACCTCCTTGGCAAACTATGTATCCCATTATACATGTTTATAAGCAATACATCTGAAATTTGCATTTCACATGAGCAAATGCATAGTGCATCTAAATGGAAACTTGTTTCACCCTGATCCAGATAGAAAGATTTTTTAAATATATATAAAACTAAGATTGAAATTAGTATTTTTTTTCAAATAGTGAGTTTGATTAATCCGGTGTATTCACATCTGTTTTGACAAAGCAAATACAAAATGCTATCTATTTCCTGCTTTGCTTGCAAGATCAGTGGTCAGGATTTGGCACTGTCGGGTCTAGAAAACTAGTCTCCAGGCCCCCTAAGCATAGGCTGTGCTTCCCAGCCACTGGGACAACTACAAGGGCTCTGGTACAATCAAAGCCCTGCATTTTCCCAGGGATGTCTTGACCCTTACCCTGATTGGCTACAGGACTCCACCTCAGGATTGCTGGGAGGATCCACAAATACTTATTGGGTCATGGTCCAGATTAAGTTTCAGACAGAGATCCAGTCTCTGCACTGTAAGACTTGCCTGACCTCACCTCACCTTTCCTCTCCATGCCATGCTTCTCCACACCTTGGTACCCCACACTTAGCTTCACTCCTCCACACCTTCCCGCCCACTCCTCTCTCCTGGACTGCTTGCTTGCTTGGCTTTTGACACTTGCTGTGGATTTCACGTTACTATGGGTATTTTCAGATGTTACAAGATCACAGTCAACCACAGTGAGTCTGCACAGGGTGAAAGTGATTCCATAACATCTGATGGGCCCCCAGAAGTTCACCCCCGTGAATCACGGGGGGGGAATCAGATTCACCGCGCAATTGGAGGTCCTGCCCGGACCATCCCCGATCGCATGGTGAATGAGATTCCCCCCCACGATGAAGGGGAAGTAATGTCTGTCCCCTGACCACGGGCCAGAATCCGCGGCGGGATTCCATCCCGTGGTCAATGTGGGCGGCAGGGCGCTGCGGCGCCCACCCGTCTCCTGGTGGGCAGGCGGCCGAGGGAGCGTGGGGGGGTGGGGCTGTGCAGCCGCATGTTGCGCTGTGAAGCCCCTCCCCCTCCCCGGATTCCCCGCCGGGATCGGCCATCGCGTCTGTTAGCCTGTGATGTGGTGGCCCCAGCGGGGAATCAAAGGGTTGTTTCCGTGACGGGGCCAATTGGCCCCGTCACGTCTGAAAATACCCTATGTCTTTGGCTCACCTTTTTGGACTTGATACCTGAATATGGATGCCCAGGGCTTGACCAATGAGGAGGGCTCCAGCATCAACCCACTCACACCAGTGACCCAAGACTAGGATCTTGACACAAATATTCATTGCAGTTATTCCAGTTTCATAAATTGGTTTTGGTAGCTTCAGTAATTTTTTTATTTAGTAACAATCATTTCAATATTTCAGCTACTTGGATGGTGGTACTTAACACTATTGTTAGATATTTATTTATGAACAAAAGGTCAAATAAATTAATGCTATTGTGGACCATGCAGTTGTGCAACAGTGCTACTACTGAAATCTTGAATTTAAGTCACCAGAATTGCTAAAAGTAAGTTACTGAACAAATTAAGTTACCAATTATGCAAATATTGCATAATTAGCAAGGATTTATTTGGAGATTTATTTGTTTAAGCAAATATCCAAATAAACGTCACAAATATGAAATGGTATCTTCATTTCAGCCTTGGATAAAGCAGGAAATCCTGAAACCAACACTTTTTGTCTGGATTCAGGACAACAAAGGAATGGTTTTTGCATTTCCCATGATATGCAGCCCTAAAATGGACATCTTTAGAGAGATCTAATCCTTTAAAACCAAACACTCACCTCTGTGGAACATAAAGCAAAAAGGAACTAACAAAATAATTTCCTAAGAACAATCCTCTCTGCTGACTTAGGTTACCATACAAAGTAAACACATTCCTCATTAAATCTCAGTGGTTTCTTCTCCTTAAGAAGCCATTTGACATTTGCTGTATTTCTCTCTGAAAGGGACTGCGACTATCCAAGATCTCCTATTTAAAGAGAATGGATAGTCCTTTATAAACTTAGTTCAAAACAAGTCAGTATTATATCCTTAGGCATTAGACTCTGAAATGTACATTCAGAGCTTGACGGGGAGTGTGCTTGATGGCCTAATAAATGCATAAAAAGATTTGTCATAAAAACATCAGGGTCAAGGAATTTTTTTTAAATCAGGCAATAATCTTAGTATATAACCAGCCCTGAATCCAGACCATGTATCTCCCATACTTTCAGCTAAAAATGACTTTGTGGCTATATCTTTAACTGGCACACTGGGAAGTGCTTTCAGCCTAACTGCTGTTGTGGTATCACCCTAGGGGTTATTTACTGTGATGGGGGCCTGCCTTGCCCACTATGGCCCGCCTGGGCCAGTGCCTTACCCTGCAGTCTGTTTCCAGGCCGCCAGATGTGGGCACAATACAGACCCTGGCAGGGTAGGCAGTTGGCCTGGAAATGTGAGTGGGCCATAGCGGGCTGAACTGGATGGGTGCATCTGTTTCTGCACCAAACCAGCTCAGCATGGGGGGTTGCCATGGCTGTCAACCGTGGCTGGCTGTTATTAGCAGCCCTGGTTGCCCAGCATGACGCTGGCCACAGCCGCCCATCACTCCCCACCTCCCCTCCCCAGAATGTGCATCCGACATGCCAGCTGTGCGTTTTTACCCCCTGTATGGCATCTGAAATGGTTTCAATGTTTTCCCCTGTGGTAGGAAAATGTTGGGTACAGCCACATACATGAGTAGGTACTGAGATTTGGGCAGCCTTGCCCCAATTTGGGCACTGTTGCCATGTAATGCAATGAGTCATGTGCCTGGTGGCCACCAGGTGTTCACCTGAGAAGGGGCAGGCAGCTGGCTGATATGCCCTGTGTCCTCTGAAAAGGACTGGGGATGCAGGGTGTAGTAGCCTTACCCTTAAAGTGGGATAAGGCTGCCCAAATTGCAGTACCTTGCTGCCACGTGTGGGCCCCGTACCCATCTGTCCCATTCTGTGGCAAGGTTTGGCATGGGGCGTTGAGCAGCAGGTGCTGTCACCATTCCCGTGGCTGAGGGAGTGTTAGTGGACAGGCCAGGGGAGCGTGGGTGGTGTGGGAATGGGTGCCTGTATGTGTGGCTGGCACCTTGGCCCACCCAGGGGCATGGCGGGACATCTGACAGTATAGTGGCCTGCCTGTCTGGTTTCCCCATGGGGAGGTGGATCGTGTACCCTGCTATCTGTGCTGGCCCCAAAGTGTGGTGGCAGTGATTGTCTGCCCTGGGGCGCACAGGGGATAAGTCCCACCTGACCCATGTAGTTGCATCTGTTGCTTCATGATGTTCTAGTAGGCCACAATCTTAAAAACACTCACTGCTGACTGTGACTTTTGAAATTTAAGAGTAAAGCCACACAAGACAGAGCAGGCCCAATCCCTTGCCCACCACAGGGAGGGATAATGCAGTCCCCCCACTTTGAGCCGGCACGGAGAGCAGGCCAAATGATCTGCCCCCTCCCGCCCTGTGAGGAAACTGGGCTGCTGTCACAAGTCCTGCCATGCCCTGGGGTGGACCGAGGAGCTGTCCACACACGTTGGGCACCGGGCTCCACCCCACTGACCATCCCTCAGCTAACCCACTAGCCCGCCCCAGGATGCTCTACAATGCTGACGGACCTCACCAAGGGGCAGGGCAGCATGAGCCCAGCCACACAGGAGGTGGTCCATTAACCCACTTTGGGCAGTGTTATCCCACTTCGGGAAATGGTAACAAATGATGTATCACTGGCCTTCCCAAGCAGATGCATTGTGTGTCAGTCAGCTGCTTGCCCTGTGGCGGGGTTGGATGAACATCTGGCAGCCGCTGGCCATACAATCCGCTGCATTGTGTGTTAACATTGGCCAAGGTGGGATAACACTGCCCAAAGTGGGTTAATGTCTTGTGTGGCCCCAACCTAAAGCTTTGCTCATATACTGTGCTTTTGTAAGGGGTTAGATATCCTTAAGTTAGGATAGCACAGAATATCTAACTCCAAACGCCAGTATTTATTGTAGGAGGAAGGTTCTTTCTCTTTTCCTCCAATTTCTTTTTGCATGCCAATTTTGATTTGTACTGGACCAATTTCAGTTGGTGATAGTATGCGAGCTTTTGGGCCTCATGAGACCCTTCCTCAGGCAAGATAAATATCAAAACTATAGACTGAGCTTTTACTTGCCGAAGGAAGAGCCCTGTGGCCCAGAAACTTGCATACTCCCTTCAACAGAAGTTGGTTCAATAAAAGATTTCATCTGAAGTGCTTTGTCCCCATCTTTTGCATTCGACCAATGCAGCAACCACACTCTCGCTAGACTACAATTTTGATTGTGAAATTTCAGTGCCAATTTTTCTTTTAAAAATGTCATGATTATATGGTCATCTCTTTTGCAAACCAGGGGCAATTGGCAATTGGCACTAGAGTGAGGGTGAGAATATACAGCATAAAAATGGTAGAAATGAAAAGAGAATGCAGATTAATCCATGGATACGAGTTATTCTCTGAGATGTTTTATAGCAACAGTTGATTGTTTGTCAGCGGTGGGTAAACATGTTATTCCTTCTACATGCTTTAGAACTAGAGATAATGGAGGGACACCTGTTTAAAATTAAATTACAGGGAAGTAGCAGAGATGGATAAGCTTTAGTAGGAGTATATAGTGAGGGAGAGGGAGAGAGAGAGAGAGAGAGAAAATCAATTTGATTGTTGCAGTTACATGCACACAGGGCCAGAGGGAGTACCATAATTAGCTACTTAAATTACATCAGGTTATGTCCTCATGTGGTGTTATATGCTATAGCTTCAGTGTGACTATATTGATTTACACTGGTTGAGGATTTGATCCATCATTTGATAAATCAAATTATTTGACTGCCTGATTCTCATTTACACTGAGGCAGCTTTGTGGCATTCTGGCAGCAAAAGTGAGTGTAAATTTAATTAACATCCATTTTCAGATCACTTTGTATACCAGGGAAGTGTAAAATCATGGATGCAACTGAAAGGAAGAAGGCCCTGTATTGGATATTTTTATGCTTTTTACAGGTATGCAACTCCACTGGCACTGATTCGGCATGGTGTAAATCAGGAATGACTCCAATTAAGTCAGTGCTATAAAAGAGAGGGAGATCTGCTTTGTTTCCTGAGACACTTCAAGGGTGCGTTGAGATGTCATAGCAACTGTCCCCAACTCCTGTGGCAGCTCCATGGGGTTCCTTCTGCAATTCCTGTCTAAATGGATCTATCACGTTGTAGATGATTGAAATCCTCAGCTCAGTATATGGCAGAAGTCAAAAAGACAAACAGAATGTTAGGAATTATTCAGAAAGGGATAGAGAATAAAACAGAAAATACCACAATGCCCACTATATAAATCTATGGTGTGATCACACCTCGAATATTGTGGGCTCTTCATCTTGGAGAATAGATAACTGAGCGGGGATATGATGGAAGTTTATAAAAGCATGAGTGGAGTGGAAAACCCTAATAGGGAGATGTTGTTTACCCTCTCAAATAGTACTAGAACTAGGGGCACTTCATGAAACTAACTGGCAGCAGATTTAAAACAAATAAGAGGAAGTATTTTTTTCACATAACATGCAATTAACTTGTGGAATTTGCTGCCAGAGGATGTGATCAAAGCCAGTAGCACAGATGGGTTTTAAAACGGACTGGATAAGTTCTTGGAGGATGGGTCCATTAATGGCTATTAGCCAAGGAGATAGGTGGATGTAACCGCTGACTGTCAGGAGCTGGCAGTGAACAGGAGGGAATGGATCACTCCATTATGACCTGTTGGGTCTTCTTCAAAGTGAACAAATGGCCACTGTTGGAGACAGGATGCTGGGTTTGATGGACCATAGGTTTGGCCCAGTATGGCATGTCTTATGTTCTTAACCCCAAGGTGAGCCCTGGTAGAAACATCAGTGGGACTACTGTGTGGTGGATTTGTTCAGGCATCATGGAAATTATTACCCTGACAAACCCACTGGGTGGCTTTAAGAGGCTATCTTTCAGCCTCAGTTTCCCATCTGTAAAATGAGAATAATAATGGCAGAGTTGTTGTGAGGTTCATCTAGATAAGGATTGTCAAACACTCTGGATGGTGAAAGTGTTGTAGAAATGATTAATGACAATGAGAAAAGAAAGGCAGCTCCCCTGTCTGTGAATAGGTGCAACTTTCCTGATCATGGGAGAGTGGGGTGAGTTGTGATAACCAAACAGAGGATATCAAGTAATAAGGAATTTGGATAATTGGTTTCAATGGAAAGTCTTTTAATGAAGTCTTGGAAGTTGGGGGCATAGCTCAAGTGGTAAGAGCACATGCCTTGCAAGTATAAGGTCCCAGGCTTAATCTCCAGCATCTCCACCTCAGGATCCCTGGTTGCACACTTGAGGGAGGTCTCTGCTGGGGGCTTGGAGGGGTCTCAAGTAGCACACCAGGATGGCCTCTGCTGGAAACCCTGGAAAAGCCAGATTTGGACCCAAATTTGAAACCCCTGCTGCCATGGCAGTTTGTGACAATACTGGGCTAAGATGGACTGTTAGTCTGACTCAGTTAGGCAGCTTAGTTTAAGAGACAATATATTGATGCAGCCATTTCCGGAGAAGCTAGGATAAAATCAGAGCGGATTCAAACATTTTCAATCAATAATTGGCAAAACCATTTTCAAGGTGCCACCCTAGCACAAAGCTTCAGGCCAGCTTGCAAAAATAAAACATATTAAAATAAAATGAAAACAATTAACATATATAAAACATGAAAACCTCCAACTCTCCACACCCTACCCCGTCTCCACTCACACCTCTGGGTGAAAAGAGACATGCACCTTAACTCCACTTTAACACCACTTTAACATTTCTTATGAAGCTTGCAGGACTCTATTGGCGTCCTATGCAGCCCTGCAACATGCATAGGAAATGTTAAAGCAGAGTTAAGGTGCATGTCTGTTTTCACCTGTAGTCTCTCCTCTAAATCCGAGCCCGTCTCTGAGTGCTTTCAGAAGTGATAGCTCCTACTGCCACCATAGACTTACCCAGGCAGTGGTGGCACTGTCACTCTGGTCGAGGTCCAGGCCAGTCACCAAACGATCATGACAGCAGCCCGGGCTGGGAGGGGATGGCGAGATGTTTGTCTGCCCAACCCAGCCCCCTTGCTGAGTGCAGTGGCCTGCCCCCAGCTGATGCACAGCCATGACAGCTGCTATGGCACCCAGACCCCCCGCCACTCAGGTCTGGGTCCAAATAAAGCAGGTTTTCAGATGTGAAAGCTCGATTTACTCTGGGTTCACAGCTGGATCCTAACTGTGGTGGTGGCGACTATCCCGGGCTGTGACTTAGGGATTTCCGGCCAAGGGTAACATCTGGTGGGAGCCTTTCAGCATGACCGTGGGACCCGGTTTAAACCACGCTAAAACGGGTTAAACCATGCCACCGTCATGTCTGAAAACACCCTCTATCAGAGAGGGAATGGGAGAAGGGCTGCAGGGGTGGGTGGAGAGTTGGGGGTGTCTCAGAAAGGGTGGTGGTTCAGCATGTCACTCTGGAATGTTTAGAAAATGTCAAAAATAAACAAAATGTTTTGACACTTTCATAAAATGTCTAACTTTGTACTGATGATTTTGAAAATCCTTCCCTGAGTGGCACCATTAAAAAAATGCTTTCTTTCATATTGAGTTCCTCTGGAATTTCACTTTTGGGGGGAAATGGCAAAATGTTGAGTTTCATCCTGATCTGTGATGGAAAAATAAATCAGATTTTTGAAATGTTACCAACAACAACTAAAGAGGGTCAAACTAGTAGCTCAAAGCCCAAAAGGAGCACAAAAAGAGCTACTATAAAGTATGAGAACTGCTGTCAAAGACACCTCTAGCCAACAGCTATAATTAATATATTTATGATAATATGAAACACAGCAAAAAACTCAGTCTCTATCCAACACAGCCCATATGTTACAATTCATGAAATACACTACTCAAAATCAATCCATATTTAAACAACCCAATGCATTTCGAGCAAATAGCTCTTCATCAGGGTAAGTTTGTTAAAACCACACTGGGTTTACAAATATGTAAAAAGAAGTCTAGCAAACCTGTATAAAGCTGTGAGAATGGTACCATTCACTGCAAAGCTCAGTAATGATTAAAAGAGATTAAAATGATAAAAACCAGTGTGGGTTTAACAAGCTTACCCCTAATGAAGAGCTATTTGCTCGAAATGCACTGGGTTGTTTGAATATGGATTTTGTGTAGCGTCTTTCATGAATTGTAACATATATGGGCTGTGTAGGATGCAGATTGCATTTTTTGTGTGTGTGTGTTTCATATTATCATAAATATATGTATTAAAATTATAGTTGTTGGCTAGAGGTGTCATTCACAGCAGTAATCACACCTTTATCATAGCTCTTTTTGTGTTCCTTTTGAAATCTTACACAAACTTACAGTCTTGTTTTCCAGCCAGGTCTAATAAACCCAAAGTTGGATGGGATAGGTTGGTCTGTCTCACCAAACCTCATCTTCATTGTGCATTTCCTTATGAAGCAGGAGTCGATAAGGAGAGAGGAAAGGGAGATTTGGAGTGGCAGATTTCCAAAAGAGCTCAGCTTCCATTTGTGTAGCGTGCTGAGCTCATCTGAAAGTGAGGCCATAGGATTTGTGATAGAATGGGAGCGGTTGAGCCTTTTTGGATATCTGACTCTTCTTTCAGTGGAGACAAAGTAGTTCAGATGATATCGTCTTTCAGTGTCTAAATGGGAGTTGAGCTTTTCTCAAAACCTCTCCCTGCTTTTGGAATGCTGACCATTCAAACACTGTTTTCTGCACTCATTTACAAATGGCCCTATGGCATGAATGAACACAGCTCCAGGAAAATGTGGGAGGGGAAGTTAGAAAGGTGGATAAGGTGCTGGACTTGGGCCTGGGAAGCCAGTATTTGAATCGTGCCCTAGCCATGAACTCACTGAGTGGCCTTCGGCAAGTAACAACCTCTCAGCCTCAGTTCCCCATCTGTAAAATGGGAATATGTGTGTGTCTATCCCTGTGTTCCCCTCACCCTTGTCCATCAATATTGTAATGCTAACCATCTAGAGGTCAATTATGAAAAGACAAAGGTTATGTGTTTTACAGCTAAGCGGCGGTCTCATAAATGGTCCTTGGATAATCATGAATTACAGCAGGTCACAAGCTATAAATACCTCGGAATGATTTTCCAATCTAATGGTAGCTGGGTTGCCCAAGCAGCTGCCGCCTCTAACCAGGCCAAATTGCTGGGGAGGGTGATTGGCCGTTATTTTAAGTCATGTGGGGGATACCTGATTCTCCCAGCTATCCAGGTATATAAAGCTAAATGTCTGGCTCAGTATCTCTTTGGGGTCCAATTTTGGGCTCTGGGGAGAACTACTACTCGAGCATTTGCAAACTAAATTTTTGAGGACATTGCTTGCATTCCCTAATCATGCACCTTGTGCTGCAGTTCGTTTGGAGTGTGGGTATTATCTATAGACACGCTGCTCTGGACACTTGCTTTTGTGTACTGGTTGAAGCTTTGTTATGGGTTAGCTGCTCCACTTGCAGTTGCCACGCTAGCAGACCAGTTCGAAAGCCCCTGGGTTGGGAGGGTGAGGAAGAAACTGTACAGCATAGGGTTATCCCCTGGCACCTTGTGTTCTCTGGGGTATCTAACTGCCAAGAAAGTAGTCAAACAGAGACTTAAGGATATTAGTAGGCAGGCAGAGCTGACTGAGCTGCGCTCTAAAGTTACCATGACAAGCTTGCTGGACCTGTATGAATTTGCTCAGCTGCCCGCCCTGTATCTTACATTTCATCTTCATCCCCAAATTAGAAGGTGCTTTAGTATGGCCAGGATGAATGACTTCCCTACACCTGTTACGGAGGGTCGCTATCAGGGTCTTCCTATGGCCGGCTGTTACTGCAGCTGCTCCTCTTTGGCTGTGGGTTCTTTGGACCATTTTTTATCTTCTTGTGGCAAGCTGCAGGCCATACGTGATAAGTGGCTAGCAATGCACCTAAATAGAGGGGGATCGAGATTTGCTGCTCCTTTACTACTAGTTTGCTTGGAAGGTTATAACGAATCCCTTACTAGGAGTGTGGCCTCTTTTCTTTATGCTGTTCTTAGGGATAGGAGACCTAGATAATTTGGTTTTGCACTGTGACTCAGATTCCCTGATCCCGGGAATTTTATATATATATATTTCTTTTGTCCCATCTATCTATTTGTTGTTTGTCCCAATTACTATATGGTTGTATCGTTTTTTGTGGATGCTTATGTTATGACATTACTGTTGAACATTAATAAAATATTCATTCGTTCATCTTAGAATGTAAGCCCACTGGGCAGGGACCTGTCTCTGAAAATCTTTTACTATAAAATCTTTTACTGCGTATGGCTAGTAGTGCTATAGAAATGATTAGTAGTACATGTTGGTGGATTTTTCAGTACAGGCAGTTTGGTATGGTAAATCCTGAAAATGGGGGGTGGGGTGGGGGTGGGATGGATGAGATGACCCTTGAGGTCCCTTCCAGCTCTATGGCTCTATATTACCCTCTCAACTGTGTCATGCTCTGTTAATGCCCTCAGCCCATTTACTACCTTTTCAATTCATAAAAATGCCATCATTTTGGTGTGCTTTCCAACATCCCATTTCCCCCAGAGTTGTTGTGACATTGGAACAATTGTACCGCACAATAACTTTGTGAGGCAGCAGTTGAAAAAGTACCCCAGAGAGCTTGTCAACAATTGCACCATGACTTTTCTGCTGCTACTCCACATGTTTAGCATGTGGTAGAGCTGCTCAGATGTCATGAGAGCTCCATGGGTCTTCCAACCCCCACCAATTTACACAGTGTTTCAAGCTGTGGAAATATGACATCTGAAAGCACCCATAGTCCTGGCCACGCCCATGCCCTAAGGGGGGGTTTCCTACAGCAGCACATCAGTCTATGCTGACCTGGGGAGCAGTGTTCTCTAGGAAGAGTGGAGTGCTGTTGCTAGATCAAAGATTCCAAATGGCGGCCACATGTTTCTATAGCAGGAAACTCATCCATGTCACTTTTTAAAAGAAGACATTTGTAGACCATTATTACCCCTGACAAAACATCATCTCCTGTCGGATCATTTCCTTCAAATATGTGGGGCTGAAGGCAAAGGTCTTTGAAACTTTTTTAATGTAAATATTTAGGATGTAACTAGAACGCATACACATTTTCCATGCCAACATCCTGATTTACTTATGTTGGTGAGACACTGCTTGTGGGGAAATGGCAATTGAAAATTTAAAAGAGAAAATCTTTTCTTTTAAAAGTACGAGATGTGCTGCAGATCTCATACATTCAAAAACCTCTCCTGTTACTCAGGCCATTTTCACACAGACACTGTAACACTGATAAAATGGGTGTTACATTTTGTTATACATGTTGCAGGGCTGCAGGTGTGCACTATGCATGCCCAGCAACATGTATAATAAAATGTAACACTCATTTTATCAGTGTTAGAGTGTCTGTGTGAAAAGGGCCTCAGAGTACTTAGAGCATCAAAAAGAGGAGGGAAAGTATTCTAGTAGTTAGAACAATAACTTCAGCTCCAGACTCTTGAGTTATTGTGACTCTGGGAGGATAGCATAGGCTGGTGGTGCAACGATTCCCCAAATTTTTGTCCTTCTGACCCCATTTTAATAATTTAATATAATTCCATGACAATTTCACTAGTGGGATGTGTGTGAAGCCAGGAGAGGGTTGCTTTGCAGCCTGGAGCGGAGCCCAGCCGTATCAGTTTCACCCATGAGGTGGGCTAGAAATCAGGCCTCCTGGATTACAGTTCCAGCTCTAAAAAGGTTGTGTGTTAAGAGTAGAGAAGGAGGAATTGGGTCTCCTAAATTGCTATTAATAGTTATGCCATCAGGTTGTGACCTAGGGTCATTCATTTAACCTCTTGTGTGTCCATGTGCTCATTTATAAAATGCACTGATGGCCAGATGAATTCAATGGGACTACGTTGTTTTATATCATATGAGAATCTAGTGGCAGCATCTATTCCTCTTTCTATCTAGGCTTTTATAAGGTCACCCATCACCATAGTTTTGGAACACCTTCCACAGCAAGTAAACACAAAAATTTCCTTAGCCCCAGGAACAGGAAAGAACAGTTACCACTGGGATTTTTAAAAATAAATAGGTCAAGTATGAGGATGTTGACATGTTTGAGAGGGCTGCTGATTGAAGAGCAATAGAGAGAGAAGGTTTGTAGTTTATTTGACTGCTGTTAGGGTGACACTAGTGTGATTGTCCATCTGGCTGGGAGCTACACCTGATCCTATGAGATGTCCTCTGGATATGAATTGTCTCATGAAGTTTTTATTGCATGCATTTTTTAAAATGCTAGACAAAGTCTTGGACATTGACATATGTGATGCTGGCCCAGTTAGACCCAGTTCATCCCAGATGAGCCAGTGTCATGGTGGGCCATCTGTTTGCAGCCTGCCAGATGTGGGCCTGGTTCCTACCCTGGCCACATAGGACCTGGGCAGGAAATGAGGGCCCGGTATGAGCTGGGCCCACAGTTCACACCTGGCTGCTGCCCGGCCAGGTCAGAGTTGGCAACCCGGGTGGGAATGTGTGTTCCTGGCCCTGGCTCATCCCAGCATGGGGTTTGCAATGGCGGTGAGCCATGGCTGCCTGTAATAGACAGCCATGGCTGTCCATCATGGTGGGGGTTGGGGCGATGTCTAGAATGCGGCCAAGCTGCTGCACGTTGCTCCCCGCCCTCTGCCTTCCCTCCCCAGCCAGAACATTCCTGCTGAGGGAAGTCCTCTCTCCTCTGCCAGGTGGGACAGATGTTCTAGTGATGTCTGTTAACACCCATTATGAAAGGGAGGCATATCAAGTTTCTTTGACACCACTGAAGGAGGGATTTCATCCAGTATGGATGTCCAACGTGGTCTCTTAAAGAATGGTTGCCATGGATTAAGACATTTTCATGGTCCTTACTATCAGTAATGCATGTTGGCTTTGGAGAGCAATCCCTCTTCTTGGTTCCAGCACCAAGGAGATAGGGAGAGTATAGTCAGGGACCATGTTCACTCTGTTTTCTCCATTGGGGGCAATAGGGGTGCAGTGAACACAGGTCTCTGAGTATAGTATTCTCAAGCTTTTTTTATTAGAATACTGGACATGATAGTACAAGAGTCAGGCCCCCAGGTTCTAAATAAGACTGTACTGACTGTACTGACTAGGAATACAAACTCTTAATCTTTATCCAGTTAAAGTCACATAGGGCTGTTCCAAATATTGAACAAAAATATTCTTGAGTATTTTCGAAGTTCTGAATACTGGTCCTGAGTATTCAAGCCGTTCCTCAAAGAATACTCGGATTTGAAGGAGCCGAGTGCAGGGGAGGCACAGGGTAATGAGGTCACAGGACAGCATGGCCAGCAGTGCAGACCAGGAAAGGGTGGGGTAAGTCAAGGAAAAAGGCACTGGGGGGCAGGAAAGGGAGTTTAGGGAGGGCAGGGTAGAGGGGAAGGGGTTGCCACTGACTCACCTAAAAGGCACACTGCTGTCTGGACTTTACCTCAAGCCATGGGAGCTGGTCACGCTGGGAAATGTAGTCCAATTTGTTCCCAGACAGCGTTAGTGTTGTCTGGGAGTAAGCTGGACTACATTTCCCAGTATGAGAAATTTTCCCAGAGAGCTTTACCCCATTCAAAAGAGGCAGCGTCCAGAGCAGTGCGACTGTCTCCTGGGGCTTGAGGCAGAGTCTAGACAGCAGCGCACCCAGCTCCTGCAGCTTTTAGGTGAGTTTGCTGTCTCCACCTGCCGTTGGCCCCCCATTCCCTGCCTCCAGCTTGCCCTGTTACCTGTGTTCGGTGCCCATCTGTCCCCTTCCTGACCTCGATTGAGGAGTTAAAGAGGAACCAAGTACCATGGCCATTATCCAGTTCCTCGATACTCAGTAAAATTGAGTCAAGAGCACGGTGATCAGAGTAAAACCGAGGACCGCGTTTCAGCCCTAGTATTAACAGCTGAGATGGTAGACGGGATAGCCAGCAGCTCTGGTGCCACAGGTCCATCTATTAGGTGCTCACCAGATATTCACCACACACCTGGCACAGGGCCTATATTCACTATATTGTCCTGGGGAAGGCTGGTGATGCCATACAGGCCAACCTGGGGTAATGCACTCCCTTGTGGCCATCTCCCATCTGTTGTGGCGTGCCATGGTGCACCCACATGGATTCCCCTGTCTATTGGGGTGCATGCAGCCTCTGCACATGTTCAGTTCCAGTGGCTAGAGCAGTCTGGGGACGTCTTGGTGGTGGTGGGTGGAGTGCGTCATCAGTCTGTTGTTTGTTGGGGTGCTGTGCTCAAACTGGGGAGTGACAGTTGCATGGAGGTACACCGAGTGACCCCGTGCTTCAGACCCTTTGTTGTCACAATCAAACCTTGTTTATCTACCTCTGGGATATTTATTTATTTATTTATTTATTTACTAGATTTTTACCCCGCCCCTCCTAAAAACAGCTCGGGACAGTTTCCAACAATAAAATAATACATATAAATATATATAAAACAGTTTAAAACATATCAAAAATACAATTCAAAGTATTAAAACAGGGTCTGGGAACTCACTAACAATAAATAGGGTAGGGGAGATAAAACCCTCTAACCCACCCTCCCCCCTTCCCCAAAGGCCTGGGCGAACAGCCAGGTTTTACAACTTCACCGGAATGGCAACAGGCTTGGGGCCAGGCGAACTTCCTCCGGAAGGGAGTTCCAAAGTCGTGGCCCGACCACCGAGAATGCTCTCTCCATTGTGGCCCCCCACTTAACACGGGGGACCTCCAGGAAGCCACCCCCGGCAGACCGAAGGAGCCACTCTGGGGTGCGGAGGGCGAGGCAGTCCCTGAGGTACGAGGGGCCCGGACCATGAAGGGCCTTATAGATCAGCACCAAAACCTTGAACCTAGCTCGGCACGCTATTGGCAACCAGTGCAGAGTCCGGAGCACAGGTGTAATGTATTCCCGATGACCCGTCCCTGAAAGGAGGCGGGCCGCCGCATTCTGCACTAGCTGCAGCCTCCGAACCAGGAACAAGGGCAGCCCCACGTAGAGCACATTGCAGTAGTCCAGCCTCGAGGTGACGAAGGCATGGATGAGGGAGGCCAGGTCCGGGCCAGAGACAAACGGACGCAGCCTCCGTACCAGGTGCATACTATATGAACAGATATCGTATTCAGATGCTAGGTTTAATCTGTTAAATCATGTCTTGTGATTTTGGTCTAAGCAGGTGCATAGATGTAGTAAGATCTGCAAGTGACTGCCTGTAGGCAGTTGCCAAGGGCACTCTCTGCTGGGCAGCATATGAAACTTTGAGCCAGATACTAGTTCCCTCACCCCCTTCAGGTGCCTCCACCCCTGCCCATCCTGGACTCACTGCTTCCCCAGAGAGAGAGGGGGAGGGGGAGAGAGAGAGTGTCCATCATCCCCCTTCTGGAGTGATGGTCATCCTGACCCTGAGTCTTTGGTCTATATATATCCCTGCAGATGTTTCCCTCTTTGGTGTCCCTGGCCTGGTTCCAGTACTGCTCCAGTATCTTTGTGCCTGGTTACCCTTGTCTATGGCATCTCCCACTCAAGGATCCCTGACTCTGGACATCTCTCTTTCTCTGGGTTCCCTGGTCCATACACTATCTACCTCACAGAAGTGTTGGGAGAATAAATGCAATCAAAACAGTGAGGTGCTGAGATACTATAGTAATAGGAGTCCTAAGTATCTTATGTAGAATACTTTATGAAGAATTGATTAAAAATAATAGACATCACATAATGAATGTGGAAAATAAGGAAGATCTCTCCTTTTCTGCACTCAGTAACTCACTTATCCAATAACATCTACTTCAAACATTCTGATCTGATAAAAACTAAATCCTTGAATTCTGGTACCTTTTACTTTATTTTTTTTATAAAAAACAAACAAACAAGCTTAAGCTAAATAGGGGTGGTGAAAAGTCAGGTAATCAAAGCACTTAAGTAGACATATCTCTAGTATGAATAGAAGTATTTGCAAAGGAATAAATACTGATAAAGATATTAGGAGTCTAGAAAAGGCACAAGTAATGTCATATCAAGGAAGAAACAATAAGTCTCTAAAAACAGGTTTGCCTGGAGCAGACATTTAATTTCGGAGATCTAGGAAAAAGCAAATTTGCTATAGATAGGATATAGGCTCTAAAAGTTAATCTTTTAAACATATGGTTGAGAACATTTCCTGTGAGAACTTCCAAAGGCTTTGTTCTGCATAGGTGTGCATGAGTGTGTGTGGTCTCTGCCTCTCTCATGCTTATATTTAGTATTTGAGTCACCTCAACCTTCTGCCGATGGTAGAAAGGTCGTTTCTGTGGTTACTTCAACACCATTTGGAAGACAATACTATTTGTATTAAGCAGAAGGATTCACCAGATTCAAGGCCACCTAAATAATTCACCAACTCACTCCTCCATTTTCATTTATTTAATTGAATTTAATTATTTATTTTTGCTGTTTGGATTAAGAACATAAGAAGTGCCATACTGAGTCAGACCAACAGTCCATCAAGCCCAGCATCCTGTCCTCCAACAGAGGCCAATCTCAATTGCATGGGAGAAGAACCAACAGTCACAATGGGTAATCCATTCCCTATTGTTCACTCCCAGCACCCGACAGTAAGAAGTTCATCCCGTAAACTATTAATGGACCTACTCCCCAAGAACTTATTCAGACCTTTTTTAAACCCAGCTATACTACTGGCCCTGACAACATCCTCTTCCAACAAATTTCATAAATTAATTATGTGTTGAGTGAAAAAGTACTTCCTTTTATTTGTTTTAAATCTGCCAGCAGCTAGTTTCATGGAGTGTCCTCTAGTTCTAGTACTATTTGAGAGGGTAAATAACTGTTCCGTATCGACTCGTTCCACACCACTCAAGATTTTACAAACCTCTATCATGTCCCCTCTCAGGCTTCTCTTCTCTAAGCTGAAGAGACCCAGCTTGTCAAGCCTCTTTGTACGGAAGCCGTTCCATATCCTTTATCATTCTCGTTCCCCTTCTCTGTACCTTTTCTAGATCAGCTATGTCATTTTTGAGATGGGGTGACCAGAACTGCACACAATAATTCCAGGTGCAGTTGCACCATCAATTTGTATAGAGTCATTATGAAATCCTCAGTTTTATTCTCTATCCATTTGCGAATAAGTCCTAACAATCTGTTTGCTTTTTTGACTGCTGCTGCACGTTGGGCTGAGGATTTCAGTGTATTGTCCACAATCACTCCCAGATCCTTTTCCTGAGTGGTAACTCCTAGCCTAGTACCCAGCATTGTGTACTCATAGTTTGGGTTATTTTTCCCTATGTGCATCACTTTGAACTTGTCCACATTAAATCTCATCTGCCATTTACCCAGGCATCCAGTCTCGTAAGATCCTGTTGCAGTTCTTTACAGTCTGCTCATGTTTTAACTATCTTGAATAACTTAGTGTCATCACCTCACTCTTAACACCCTTTTCCAGGTGATTAATGAATACATTAAACATCACCAGTCCCAATACAGATCCCTGGGGCACATCACTTTTTACATCACTCCACTGTGAAAACTGACCATTCAGTCCTACTCTTTGCTCCATTGTGAGCAAATCCTTTAACCAATTACCAAACTACAGTAAGACACTACCTCCTATCCCATGACTTCTTGATTTTCTCAAGAGTCTTTTATGTGGGACCTTATCAAATGCTTTCTGTAAATCCAGGTACACTATATCTACCGGGTCTCCCTTGTCCACATGCTTACCCCCTCAAAGAATTCCAATGGATTAGTGAGGCATGACTTACCTTTGGTAAATCCATGTTGACTCTTCCCCATTAAGTCATGTTTATCACCATGTCCTGTAATTCTATCCTTAATCATGGTTTCCACCATTTTGCCCGGCACAGAGGTCAAGCTTACTGGTCTGTAGTTTCCAGGATCACCTCTGGATCGCTTTTTAAATATCAGGGTTACATTTGCCACCCTCCAGTCCTCAGGTACAGTGGCAGATTTTAGTGATAGGTTACAAATTATTAAGAGTAGGTCTGCAATTTCATATTTGAGTTCCTTCAGAACTTTGGGGTGAATGCCATCTGGCCCTGGTGATTTGTTAGTGTTCAGTTTGTCAATTTGCTCTAGAACCTCCTCCAGAGTCATATTGATTTGTGACAGCTCTTCCAATTCATCACCTACAAAGTAAGGTTGCAGTGTGGGTACCTCCCCACGCTAGCACCAGTCACGTGTGGCCATGTCACAGCCAGGGACGGGCTCTCAGTCCAGCCAGGGAAGGAAGGGGGCAGAGCCAGTTGCCTACTTGTGTGTGTGTGGTGCCTCAGCCTCCCCCAGCTGTGGTGGAAACCTGACAGGGGCCAGTCCACCCAGCTTCTGCCACAACTGGCCAGGTTCCCTGCATGCCCAGCAGTGTGGCGGTGGTGATTTCCCACCATGGGGTCGCACAAGGATCCGTCTGCTGCCACTCATGTGGCCTCATCCCAAGGATGACTGAGCAAACAGAAAAAATGGACAAAGGATGATTGAGCAAAATGTAAAAATGAATTATTAGTCTGAAGATTCAGAAAAGCAACCTTTCTCCTATCAAATGTGGGCCTGGGAAAGAATTTCCCCCCAGCCAAATTGTCTGGCAATGCTGCTGGGATTTTTGCCTTCTTCTACAGCATGGGTGTGACTTACTTCTTTGGGTCATCTGGGTATATCTGGGTACCTCTCACCAAATTAAATCTCAATTAAATCCCTGTAGTGGCAGGAGCCACTGATGTTGGTGCACCATGGTCCTTCCTATTCTTTGCCTGTGGCACACTATAATTTAGTAGTGGGGTGTGTGTGGGGGTGACAGCAGAAGTATGGTTGTTATCTCATTTAGGGCTTGGGGTATTATAGAGGGTGGCAGGGAAGATTTGGTATCCTATCCTGGGTTCAGTGTAGATGATCACATGGTCTCTTCTGACCTTGGGATTCTATGAAACCATGAGATTGACCCCAGAAGTACTAAATAATATGCTGAAAGAACCAAACTTTCCATTTTTAATGTTATTACCTCCAGCTGCTTATCTCTTGTCAGGCATTGAACCCATTGCCCTTCCCAAGAGAATGGTTTTTATGGGCAATGGCTTGTTTCCTGTGAGGACTGTATAGATGATGATTGGGTGTAGTAACAGCTTCCTTATGGCATGTTAATGCCCTTTAATGTCCTCTGAACCTTATAAAAAAATCACATTAGTCTCCATTCTATTTAAAGTTCTTGCAGTCTGGTTACTCTTATTAACATCAGATTTCCGATTCTCCACACTGGGCTGCTGGTTTTCCGCTTGGTGTGCTGGCTTGTTTACTGCACAACTATTCTCAGCATTAACAACCAGCAAAGGGCAAAGAGCTATGGATCCCACAAAGCTAAGGGAATTTTAGGCAGGTGTTATTGTTGAAAGGCAGTGCTTCATACCCTCACCCCTTGAAGTCAACAAATAAACTGCCTGAAGTCAAAGCTGCAATGAACTCAAAGGGATTTTGCCCTCTACCTCAAATAACTGGCAGCAGATTTAAAACAAATAATCAAGTTTTTTTTTTTCATGCAACACACAGTTAAGTTGTGGAACTTGCTGCCAGAGGATGTGGACAAGGCCAGTATCATAGCAGGGTTTAAAAAAGGATTGGTAAGATCTTGTAGGACAGGTCCATTAATGGCTATTAGCCAAGTAGATTTTTTTTATGGAGGAAGGACGTAACTTTTGACTGTCATGAGCTGGGAGTGAACAGCAGAGAATGGATCACTCCATTATGACCTGTTGGGTACTTTTCGGAAGCTATTGAAAATGCCCACTGTCGGAAACTGGGCTTGATGCTTGGTCTGACCCAATATGACATGTTGTATGTTCTTATGGAGGAGGATTATTGTTATTTCTATTGTGGCAGCACTCTGTTGAGCCAGGCCCAGTTGGGCTGGTGGATTGTACCTACTCATATTGAGAACGAATCTGTCTGTGGACTGATCACATTCTAGGGGTTTGTTCATATGAGCAGTTACTCTATAATAAAAACCTGCTACTAAAGCTGAAATGAGTACCCGCAAAAATGGGTATACCTGACAAATGTTCGGTACCCAAATTGGCTTGACAACATCAGGTACCAATTGGTACCCAAGGCTGATGGATTCAGGTATCTGATGCCCTGGAATGTCAATTTCTGGTCCTAGAATGTTGAGTTCTGGTACTGATTTTTGACTTCCTTATCGATTTATTTACTGACTTCCAACACCTATTTATTGATTTTCCATCCTGGAGAATTGACTTCTTGTCCCGATTTTTAAAATTTCCATCCTGATTTTTCAGTTTTCCGAACCAATATACTGATTAGCAACCGGAAGATTGGTACCAGAAGTTACTGACCTTTGGGGTTTCTGGGTACATGATTGGGGCCCGAGTAACCTGTTGGGTACTCAATGTGGTACCTGAAAATATGACTATTACCTGTGGGTAATAAATTAAGTACCCATTTCACCTCTGCCCCCTGCCCAACTTTCCCCTCAGGTTTGTTCATCAGAACAGAAGGAGTTAAAGTGAGGTTGGGTAGTCAAAGGCAGGGATAACTTCCTCCACAAGGAAGTGTGGTTAGCCTGGGGAGGTAGAAAGGGCAATGGGCATACCTAGGTTGGGATGGGGCCCAGTGCAGAAGATGGAATGGGGCCCTCTTAGCAACAGGGGATGCAGCTGCTTGAGGGATGTTGGGCGCCCAGGTTTGTCGGCCCCAGTGTTACTGCACTGCCTGCTCCTATTACACCTACAGCCTTGGGGGAGGGCTCTCCTCTGAAGGGGATGCTTGAAGAGTTCAGAGGAAATAATTCCTGCTTGTCTTTCCATTAGTCCTCCCAATTCTCAGCATGCACTCTTATTCCTAGTTTGTTTGCTTTTATTACCCATGTGTGATGGTGTCTCTATTAGCTTTCTTTTCCTGACCCCTGCTGTGAATGGCTTCTACCTGTTGAGCGGGGCGGGATGGGGGGAGGGGGGGGAGAGTTACTCCTTGAGGTTCTCACTGCTCATCAGAACAGTACAGGAGAGAGGCAGTTACTGTCACTTCAGGCCAGATACCAGGCCCTGGTATTGAGGGATCCCACAGGAGACTCTTAATAGTAGGGATATGCAAAGGTGTGTGTGTGTGGGGGGGGGGGGGGGGGGGGGGGNGGGGGGGGGGGGGGGGGGGGCGTGGTAGGGCTTTGTAATTCTGATTTCTATTCTGGTTTCTGTGCCAATTTCTGTGTGATTGTTTTGTGTCTTAAAATTTCTGGACCTTTTTAAAGGAGAAAAGTCTGGTACCTGCTACAGTTAGTTAGCAAGCAAGAAGGGGGGTTCAGCTTGTATGGGTAGCCTCTGTGTATGTAAGGGAGTGCAGCCCAGGGGTGTATCTAGCTACCATGGAGTGAGGGGACTTGGTTGGTCCCAGGCCCAGGGCTCTGGGAGGGCCTGAGCATCACTAGGATATTTTCAGAGTGGGTGATGGAGGGAATGGGACAAGCACTGCCAGCACCTATTTTGAACATTTTCTAGCAGTGCTGAGACCACTGTCAAAGGGCTTCACCAAGAAAGAAGTTTTCAGAGTGGGCAGGGTGGAGTGCTGGCTCCACCGACTCTTAAAGAAGTCCTTCCTGGTGGGGTTGCTGCCATTCAAGGTGGCCTCCCTGGGAGCCAGGGTGGCCCCACAACCTTTTCAGGAGGAGGCTAAGGGTGACTGGGTGCCATGGAATGGCCGCTGCTAAGGAATACCCCGTCCCTTTCCCTCAGGGGCACCCATAACTGGGGCATGAGCTTGGCCAGGCTGTCACAGCCTTGCTACGCTTGCCACCGTTGAAGCCTTCTGTGTGTTTGTGTTTTCACAGGGCAGGCAACAGCCACCTGCCTAGGGCAGCAGATTTGTTTGGGGGTGGCAGATTTTGGGAACTTCTGTTCTCAGTCCATGCCCACCCAGTCATGGTAGCCCTCCCCACACTTCCGCTGCAACCACACTGTCTCACCCATGATGCCTGCAGTCTGGAGGGATCCCCCCCCCACTTGGAGAAGCCCATCCCCACTTGGAGAAGCCCTGTTCCGCCCCTGAACCCCCCACAGACATGTTTTGCAGTGGTGCCGAGCATGGAGGAAGAGACCCTGCCTCTGTGCTGTGTGCCACCATTGGGCATTTTTACACACACGTTAAAGTTCTGGATTTTTCAATCTTCTGGGTTTACAAGCCCACAAGTAAGTTCCGGATGCATTCTTCACACACACACTGCCCTGAGGCAGTCTAAAGTAGCCACAGCTGTAGATGTGACAGGCTGCCATGGAAACCATGTGACCACAGCTGCCTGGAGCAAAGCAGTTTACCTGGAGAACTTTTTCCACCAAACATTCTGGAAGAAGTTCTACGCAGAAGTTCAAAGATCCTGATGTTTAAGATCTGGGTGAATGATTTAGACACACAGAAAGTTCAGGATGTAACAGCAAACATCCAGGAGAAATGTGTGTGTAAAAACACCCACTGTCTCCTTGCCTGCCTGAGATGATAGCTGGTGGGAGGGCTTCGGGGGCAGGCCTGGCCTCCGGTGCTAGCTCTCGAAATCGAGCTGCCTGGAATCGAGAAAGGGCATCAGCTATGCCATTATCGATCCCAGGTACATGTCTAGCTGTAAATAAAATATTATACCTCAGGCATGCCAGTACCAGTACCCAAACCAAGCCCATCACCCTGGGGGACCGGGATGACAAGGTGTTAATTATGTGGACAACTGCTAGGTTATTGCACCAGAACAAGACAGACCGGTTGGCAAACTGGTCAGACCAGACCAATACTGTCACCACTATCGGGAACAGTTCCAAAAATGTCAAATCTCGGGTTACTCCTTGTTCATGCCAATTTTTTGGCCACGGGGTGGCACACCATCGGGTCCTGAAGTAAACCCCAAAGCCTGATTCCCCCCGCTGCATCTGACTGGACTTGAAGGTCTGCCTGAAGCAATAATCAGGTTCTCCAAAAGCTTACTCCGTTAAAGTCGGTTAAGAAGTCCAGCCATGTGCTAAGGTCCTTCTTCATTTCTCTTGTTACCCGAATCCTGTGGTGTGGGGCCGACATGCCTCTGAGCTTTTCATATAAACGGGCTAGGAATGCACTGCCAGGGGCAACTACTCGGCAAGCAAAGTTAAGACTGCCCACCAAAGACTGTAGCGCCTGGACGGTGATCTTATGTGTGGCCAAACACTCTTGTATCTTGATCCTAAGGGCCTGCAATTTTTCTGCCCGGAGGCTGGATTGCTCCCTCTCTGTGTCCACTTCGATTCCTAAGTACGTAATTCTTGTGCTGGGGCCTTCCGTCTTCTCTGGGGCCAGGTCCGGGACGCCAAGGTCCTCTGCCACCTCCTGGAAAAGCTGCAATGCAGCCGCACACTCCCCTGAACCGGGGCTCCCAATTATGAGGAAGTCATCGAGGTATTTTGTCACCTCTCCCTCCTTTCACTGTTGTTTAAAGACCCATTCTTTCAGGGAACTGAACTTCTCAAAAACCGAACAGGAAACAGAGCAACCCTTCGGCAAGGCACAATCGAAGTAGTATTGCCCTTCGTACTGGAAACCAAGAGGTGGAAACTCTCTGGATGTACAGGTAACAAGCGAAAGGCAGATTTCACATCACATTTCATCATCATAGCCCCTCGCCCAATCCTTCTGGCTTTTTCAGCAGCCACATCAAAGGAAGCGTATTTAATCGTAGTGAGTTCCTTTGGGATGGCGTCATTAACTGATCTGCCCTTCGGATGGAACAGGTGGTGTATGAGGTGAAATTCCCCGGGTGTCTTTTTTGGAACTACCCCAAGGGGGGATCTAAACAAATTTGGCATCAGGGTTTGTTTAAATGGGCCTGGTACCCTCCCTTCCTTCACTTCCTTGTCAATTTTACTATGCACTATATGTTCTTTTCCAATTATGGATTTCAAATTCCGAGCTGCTACCACTGGGTCCACTTGGGTGGCCGGTATCCTAAATCCCACTCTAAATCCCTCAACTATGTAGGCTACCTCCTGTCTATTAGGGTGATGGCGCAGGGCGTGCTCCAGCCAGTCAATTTTGACCAGTGTTGGTCCCCTGCCCAATTTGCACATTTCCCGCGGGGCCGGGGCCTCCTTTTCCGGTACCACCCCTTGTGGAAACTTTCCTTTCTCATTCCTCTGCTTGAGCTTAAAACAATTAGTGACTGGGTGACAACCCCCCCCACCACAAACACACAAACAATTTGAGCACCCGTGTTAAAACTTGCAGGAGCTCCGATTGCATCTCCCTCCCTGGCTGTACTCCCAGCAGTAGCCCAGACTGATTTGTGTGTTCTCTCTAACATCGCCACGAAAAGGCTCGTTGGCTGCAGCGACACCGCCTCTAACTAAAGCATGGCCGCTTTCGCTCAAAGGTGCCCTGGTCATGTCCACCATGCACTTCAACCATAAGTCAGTTGCATGGGCATCCCAGTGCATTCCCAGGTGTAAAGCTGCCCTGTGTTGGAAGGCCTCATCGTATCTTACCCAGACCCCTGGGGGGCCAGTCACATAACCCCTATGCACTATGTCCACATATTTATGGAGCTCGAGGCAATGCCCTGGGTCAGCCTGTAGCACAACTCCCATATACACGGCGAACGCTGATGTCCAGTTCACCCAGTTCTTATCCGCCTTAGGGCATTGGAACTTTTATTTCTCCTTGGCATCCTTCCCTTCAGAATGATCCAAAATCGGATCGCTGAACATTAGGGCATATACATCAACATATTCCCCCCACCAGATTTTTTCCTTTGTGGCCAGCAGCAGGTGCTCCCCAAACAGGGCAGACACTCCACTGTAAGCCCCCCTTGGTGGAGGGCGAGTGCAGATTGACGGGGTGGTCGACATACTTGCCCTCTCCTGGCCAGTTTTTTCACCTAGCTCCACCTGCCCAGTGGCAACTGCAGCACCTTTTTGCAGTTCCTTGATGCTCTGGGCTCTATCAGCTTGGGCATCCCCTCCCTCCGGTGGTGCAGGGGCCAGTGTTACCCACACCCATTCCCCATCCAACCTTCTTCTTTGAGGCCCCGACTGGGGATCATGAGGTTGGTACTGCCTTGGGTTCTTTTGACCCCTTGTGTGGCCCTTGGGGGAGGGGGGACCCGGGTCCCCCCTCAACCGCCCCCATTCCTGCCTCACCCAGGTGGTTGCCTGCCGGCCTGTGTTCGTGCCCTATCTCCTCACCTTGATTTGCTGGTCCCATTGTCCCACTGGGCTCCCGAGTTCCCCTTCTTTCCTGATACAACTCCTTCTCCAGGGCCTGGACTCTCCGCCACAATTCCTCATAAGTGGGCTGTTGCTCAACCTCCTGGTTTTCAGTTCTTCTCCTGCTCGTTGGGGGAGGGTCGCCTGCCTCGGGGAAAGGAAAGACCACCTCCCCTCCGGCCCTTATGGGCGGGCTTCCTGCTCTCCCTTGGGATTGCCCCCCTGGATTGATCCCAGTGCCCGTCCCCCTCTGATGGTGGACTAGACCCGGGATCCCCAGGGGATCCTGCACCCCGATTGGTGCCCCTCCCCAGCCTAATTCATCCTGGGCCCCGCCAGCATAAATTGCTTCCAACAGGGGGCCCAGGCCGCCGCTCTCTCCCCGGTCCCTGGAGATATTCATCCTGCTAACCACGCCTGGACCTCTTCCCCAGGGTCAGATGCCCGGGCTGCCTTGCCTTGCCCCCTTCGCTGCCCTGCTCTTGGCCCCAGTGTTGGGGAGTTTGGCCCCACCCTTCCCAATCTTGCCTGTATCTGGCCAGGGTGTGTGTGTGATTGTCCTCCTGCCTCTTCTGGGGCCCTGGCCCTCGATGGGAGTCTGCCACCTGGTTCCCCCCATTGCAGCCTGTGGTTCTGTTGGGCCACTACTCGTGGCTTCTTCCAGGAGTCCCATCCCCCTGGGCTCTTCGGGTCCTCCTGACCCTGCCTCCCTTACCCTCCATTGGGCCTCACAAGCCTGGAGCCTGGCCAGTATCTCTGCGGGGCTAGGGCACCTGGATCAGGAACTTGCCTGTTGTTGTTGCCCATCCCGTCCACTGGCGGCCCAGCCAGTGTCCACCTGGCTCCCTTTCCTGGCTCCGTTTTCTTTTCTTTGTTAATTCGTCCCATGGCCTTGTCCTTGCAGCAGCAGGATGCTCTTCTGCTGATGCTCCGTCCATGTGTTCTTCCGATCGACTACTCTCAGGCAGCTGCAGGGGCACTCCCTTCTAATGGGAAGGAGTCCCAGACCCCGCACTGAACATTATGCAGGTGTGTCGGGCGGTTGCCACAGCAACCCCAATCACAAACAGAGAGAAGCCTCCTAGCGGGCCTCTCTCAAATGGCCACGTTATACCGCATCTCTGCGTTTCTTCCCCATCTGGGGGGGGCAACAATTGCCCGTTTCCTCCATTTTGTCAGTGACGGGGGCTTGGAAAAGGGAGACAGGACAGGGAGAGGTTCCCCCACCCTCCACCCCACCCCATGGGCTGAGCAAGTAGCAAGGAAATGGGAGGAAGAAAGGAGAAATGAAACCTAGTCTTGGTTGCCGAGGCAACTGAAACTGTGGGTACCTAGGTGCCATATAGGCTGTGCTCTGCCCCCATTTATCTCCCTCATTCGCATGCGGGATGGAGCACGAAAGCAAGAGCTCCAGTCTCAGTCTTGGGCTGGAGCTGAATTAAGCAGCATGCTGCTCCAATGGGCTGCCAAGTGTACGTCCAACAGCAGTCGCCACTCCGTATCCCTGCCTTGCCTGCTTTGGGGAGAGGGAGAGTCACACAGCAGACAGGAGAGGCAGGAAAAGAAGGGCAGTTTAGGCTCCAGCGGCCCCCATTCCCTCCCCTCCATGGGACAAGCTGCACCCCTGGGTCTGGGTGGTTCCCTCCCTCCATCAGAGTCTGGGATGGGCAAATCAAAAAGGAGGGCTGCATCCCCTCCAGCCAGGCTGTGGAGCTAGGGAATCAGTTGGTGCTGCGGGGTCGGCCTCGGTGGGGGGATGCCCCCTAGGCACCCTTGTTTCGTCTTCAGGGACAGGGTATGGATGAATGGCAAGGCCCCATCTCCAGGAGAGACTGGCTGGGTGTGGAACCCTCCTGAGCGAGATGGAAGCCACTGCCCACCTGGGCAGGGAGATGAGTGCCGATGAGCTGGTGGGGGGTCCCCCTGGTGTGCCAGGCAATGGTGAAGTACGGGGGAGGGGCTCATCCCCCCTGGACAGCAGTTACGGTGGGGGGGTGTGGAGGATTTCCCCCCTCCCAGTACTCAGAGTAACCCTTACTGGTAGTGCCTACGGGGCAGGCCTTGGGGGGCCAAGCTGGGTTGCCCCCCCACAGCACTGCGGGCTGAGCCCCAAAGGCCTGGGCAGATGTTGGACAAAGCCCCACCCCCTGGGGTAGAAAAGTTGTTTAAAGACCCATTCTTTCAGGGAACTGAACCTCTCAAAAACTGAACAGGAAACAGAGCAACCCCCTCTTCAGAACCATGGGTGGGGCCCAGTGGATTATGGTCCCACCCGCCACCAGAGGGTGGGGGCAGCAGCCTGGCAGGGCTCGGTTGGGGGGGGCTGTGGATCCCCCCACTTCTCGATGTTGGGCCACAGGGGGTGGAACCCCTGTTCTTCTCTTACAGGGCCTAGACCACAGAGGAACCAGGTGGGTGGAGGGCTAGACTCCCCAGGACCAGGAAGAGCGGGATCTCTGACACAGGGTGGAAGCCTTGGAGTAGGCCATACGGGCCATGGTGGAGCAGAGGGCACAGCAGTCAACTGCCACCCAGGAACCCCCACCCCCATCCATGGCAGGTGATGTAAGGGAGCCTCCACAATGGTCAGAATATGGGAGGGTTGGGCCTGAACTACAAGCCAACCCCTGGGTGCCCCTGGGGGCAGGGGGGGACAGCTGTGGCAGCGGCCAAATGGGGGCATGGGGGGCACCCACTCCTGCCCCCGGTGCATTGGGGAGAGTCCCCCCAACTTGTATGGTGGAATGGGGTGTGCCCCTGCCCTCTACCCTACCCCCAGCAGATGCAACAAACCCCCCTGGACCAGAGGGGCAATGACCAATCATAAGTGCTGCAAGTCCTGCAAGTCTGGGCCCCACCCTCCGCCCCCCTCGGGCCAGTTTATACTTCAGGCCTGGTGGCCAGGCAGCTCCCACCTGTAGGGGGAGGGTATTCAGAAGTGTCTGCCCCCATAGGGGATCATCTTCTCCCAGCTACCCAGGAGCGCATCTGGAGGGGAAAATACATAGATATATTCACCCTCTTGTTTAGTGATCCCACTGTTGATCCAATGGAACAGGACAAAAAGAAGGACAAGGAATGCTTTAAGCGTCCCAAGGCTGAGTGAAACTGGTCCAATTGGATGGCGGCCTTTTCTATCTTTCATGGAGTGATGATTCAGGCTTACCCCAGTTGGGCCACAGACCTCTTAAAGTATGTAGACATAGTCCTCCGAGCGTACGGCCCCGCCGGGGCATGGCTACGATACGATGAGGCCTTCAGGCAAAGGGCAGCTTACATCCCGGGCCTCCACTGGGACCTTCATGCGAATGATCTGTGGCTGAACTGCATGAGTGGCATGGGCCATACCCCCAGATCGGACAGTTGCCATCTCCTCATGAAGGGAGGCGTGGCGTCCATCAGTGACTCCTTTTGCGATGAAGGAAAGAAGATGTCAGGGAACGCCGGGGTGTAATGCTGGGAATTCATCTGAAAGGGAAAATGTTCTCAACCAGCTTGCAGATTTTGACATGCCTGCCCAAGCTACAGTTGGCACCATGCTGCCTTGGCATGACCCAGGTCCAAGCCCTGGGCAAAGGGAAGATCCAACCCTGGCCACTTAGGAAAAGGGGGCTTGGGAGGAAACCCGACTGGTAACATGGCAAAGAACCCCAACTCCAGTTAAGGTAAAGAGCCTGGAGAGGGCCCTTCGGGAACATCCGGACCCAGAGGAAGTCAGGTACATTATAACAGGTTTCACTGAAGATTTTGGGATCCTCGTGGGCCCAGTCCAGTAGCACAAGATCCCTCCCAATTTAAAGTCCATGACTGGTTTGGAATACGTTGTGAAGGCTAAGCTG
>QEPC01015073.1:38776-102282 GCA_003113815.1 Sphenodon punctatus | reverse complement strand
AACATGATACAATGATCAGATTAATCACAAAGATGCTGCGGCAGACAGAAAGGGGAGGTGGTGCCGCTTCTTACTGGGAATCCGCAAAAGTTTTGCTCCCGCCAATCAGTTCCGATGACGCGGCAACATTTGTGGCAAACCGCCGCCGCAGGCATCGGAAACAGCCTCTGCCGAACCACGCCGCAATGTGCGGAATAGGGGTTTCCGTCAGTAACAGCTGCCGTGGCGGCATGCCACTACAGCCCTACTCCCCACCCCTACCCACTCCCTTCCCCGAAGGCCTTACAAGTCAGGTCTTACAGGCCTGGCAGAAGGCCAGCAGACTCTGGACCAGCCGAGTTTTCTTCCTTTCTTGCTGGAGGCAGAACTACAGGTTCATTCTGACATGGCCAGTGGGTTGGGGGTATTCTTTAGAAACATGTGGGCCACTGCCCCTGCCCCTCACACTGGAAAGAGACTGGGGTGACAAAGGACTTGACCTTCCTCAAACTGTTCCCCATCATGCTGGCTGTCCATCTGTGGTCAACCGAGCTAGCAAACCACAAGGTCCTTTTCTGGTGTGACAACCAGGCTGTGGTTCATATCATAAACACCCTGTCATCACAGTCCCCATGGGTCATGAAGCTGGTTAGGATGCTTGTGTTAATGTAATTGAACCACAATATTCTGTTCTGAGCCAAGCACGTGCCCAGCATTGATAACTTTGCCACTGCCGCCCTTTTTCACTTCCAGAGCCTTCCGGGAATTCCAGAAATTCTGAACTCTCCACCTGAGGTGGAGAGGGGCAGTGGTCAGCACAATAGCTGGCAAGCTGGAAGCATTGGGATTTAAGAGCAACTTGGCAGGTCAGCCACACTCTGACAGGTTATTTTCACCAGACACTTGTTAAAAAGCTGGTCCCAGAAGCAAGGCAGCACCCCAGATGTACGTATCCCCATTACCCCCCTCTGCTGCTGGACATATGTGGGGTCCTGCCATGAGTTTGCTCAGACGTTTATGAGGTTTGTTTGTTTAGGGCAGTTTTCAAGCTGGCTTTCTTTGGGACCTTTCGGGTGAGCGAGTTGGTGGCTGTATAAGGAATTAGAAAGGGGTTCAACTGCTTTGGGGTGGAGCCTATCTCTGTTAAGAGAGATTCCACTGCCCCTGTCTAATAGGGTACAGCTCCTTTCTTCCACCCTGCCTTAGGTGAGGCCTATATCTGTCCAGGGGAGATATTCTGCTGTCCCTGTCCAATAGGGTTCAGCTCCTTTCTCACACCTTAGGCAAACAGCTCCCTTTTAGTTCCCTCGGGANCCCTGTCCAATAGGGTTCAGCTCCTTTCTCACACCTTAGGCAAACAGCTCCCTTTTAGTTCCTCCCGGGACCTAGTGAAAATATTACTGTTGAGAGGGTGGGGAATTGCTCCTCTTCTATTTTAGTAATGAGTCTTTATTTAATCAAATAGACATTTATTCAATAATATCAGAACAATTAGCATACCAATTATTAAAGAGACACTTGCATTTACATTTGCTCCCATCTACCCTGTCTTACCTAAAAATACATACAAAAGCACATATTCTTACATGACCAGAGGACAATGGCCTGGTTCCAGAGGAAAGCAGTTGTAGAACTCCCTAGATAGAGAAGTCCCAAAGTGGGCACAACCACCGACCTCAGCGGTGCTCTGATAGGAGCTGGCGCTGATTACCGCAGAAGGCAAGGAACTAATCCAGAGTCAAGCCTTATATGCTGTGGCTGTCTTATGATTATCCAGAGTGCGGGGTTGTCAGTACTAAGCTTGTGGAGTACTCCCATTGGTTGCCCAGATCTGGGGTACCTTCTTGCTTAGTTATGATGTGAGACTTGTCCTGACCAGTAGAGTCAGGCCCACTCCTCCCTCCGGAGGTGGGAATCATGACTCCTTGGCCCTGGCTTAGCCCGCACATCCTTCTAAGAGTCATCTATTTGTCTGATAAGACCACACTCTTGCTTCTTCAGCTCAACTTCTGCTATCAGCTCCTGACCTTCTATTCTGGTTCCTCCATGTTTCTGTAAATTATCAACATAGATTGTTTGGGGAACAAGAGGTTCTGCTCACTTCTCCAGCATCATTTGTTCTCTCTCTGACCAATTTTGACTATTTTTTCCTGACACTCTCTGTTCTTTTGAATCAAATGCATTACCACATGTTCTATGCAGTGTTTTGCCTAATTTCTAACATTCTACATAGTTTTAAGCAGCTATAATGGTCTACAAAAGTTACATCTAACGTGTTATAAATCCAGTGTATACTCTTGGCTACATTTTAACACAGGGTTAGTTACAACAACATCCATGTATACTCTTGGTTACATTTGTGTCAGAGAGGCACTTCTGGTTTGGTTACAATTTAACACAGAGGGAGTTACAATAACATCCAATATATGTTTTAGCATATTTTTTGTCAAAGAAGCATTTCTGATTTCAGTACATAGGAGCAAGGAGATTAGCATCTTAGGGGTTTAAGCCATATCATAATAGCTGAATCAGCCAGGGACTCCATAGGTAGGGCAATAGGTGTGGAGGATGTACAGATTACAACAATGATAATGTCCCTCCAAATCTGCTGATCCAAAACCGACCAGAGAGCCAGGGGGTAATGAGTTAGACTGAACAGGTCAGGGTCCCTGGATCAAGGCCACCAGCTTTGCATCGACAGCAGGTATGTCAAAACAAGGGGTGTGGGAGGTAGGCTTCTGGCATTTGGGGACATTCCAGTCATATATCCAGCAACCCCATTGTCATTACAAACACTGAACTGGTTATTTGTTTCCCAGGTACGCACTTTCAGCAGTGAAGGTAGGTCTGGATTGTTGGTCTCAACCTGGTAGGCTGAGTGGCTAAGGCTACTGGTCAGTCCCAGTGAGAAACCCAGCTGGGTCTGTCAGCAAGAGCGGAGATCAGGTGGAAGGGCCGTAGCAGTATGAAATGGCATCAGCAGCTGCTCAGTTTCCTGGTGCTGCATGGCAGCCCCCCACCAGACATCATAGTCCTACATTTGGGCGAGAATGACTTGCCACAGTTGAAAGGTGTGCAACTCATTAAGAAAGTCAAGAATGGTGTGTCGGAGATAAAGAAGTTGTTCACATTTGCCCTTATTATTTGGACTGACCGAGTGGAACGGATGTTCTGGGGTAAGGCTGTACACCCGAGAAAAATAGATAAGACCAGGAAGATGATCAATAGGAACATAGGCAGGTGGCTAGCAGGGCTGGGAGGAGACATTATCATGCCCTGTTGCATAAGCAACCGGAACTGCTCCAGAGGGACGGGTTCACCTGTCTCCTGAGGGGAATTACTGCTACCTAAGGGCCCTAAAAGATATGCTAGCCCAAGTTTTAGGATAGTTAGGGTGTGTGTGTGTGTCTGGGGGGGGCGTCCGGTTAACTCCGGTGGCTCCTAAGTGGCAGGCGTCCAGTACTGAAATGTTCAGGTTTTATATTAGGATTAACATAAGTGGGAGTCATCTGCTTAAGAGATGGGGAGGACACACCTACTGCAAAAGCAGGGTATGGCAAGCGGCGGGGTAGCCTCCCTGGGAGGAGTGACCAGCGAGGGTGGTAGGGACAGGTACGGTCCCCAGACTGCAAACACCTTCTCCTTACTCTGGTCTGGGACAGACTTGGGTTCCCCTCACCTGTGGTTGGCGCCGCGGGAGGGGTGGGAGACATTGTGTTTTAACTGGGGTGGTAATCGAGGGTATATCGAAACCACCCCTGCTGTTTAGTTGTTACACATTAGTATAGTGCTGAACCCAGAACCGCAGTAGACGATTTCCCCCACCTATTCTAAATAAGATCTGGCATAATAATAAAGAGTGCAGCCATTTTAACCCCAAGATTTGGTGTCCTTTCTCATTTTGGGATGCGTCAACAAAGAGAGAATATCAGTTCAATACAAATAAAAGGGAAAGACTTACAGTACAATGGGCTCCATGAGAAAATTAATACAGCTTCCCTCCAGATAATATACAGGGTTAGTGAAAGTAAGATCAAGGCACATAATCATTCCAGCCCCCCTCATCATCCTCTCCTCTTGCTCTGTATCTCCTGTCCACCTCTTCCTTTCTGGTTGATTCCCTGTGGAAATCTCTCCTAGTGTTGGCCAACCACCCCCTCTTCAATATAGAGGGGGCAGAGGGAGATATGTCCATGGAGGCTGCCTCCAGTGTTCTGTTGCTCCTCAGATTTAAACGTCTTCAGGTTCAAATAAACAATAAAAAGTCCCTAATAATCTTGTAAACTTGAATCTGGAAATAAGGACCACCCAGCAGCTAGAGTCCTGCAGAGTCTTACATTTGTAACCCTTTCTGACTTCCCAAACCTGCTGAATAAAGCTCGTCCCAACTACAGCCTGAAATAAGATTGGTGCAAATGCAGCCTGACTGAATCATATATGGTCATATATGGTCTGAGCCTGGCTTGAACTAGAGCCTCACATCCAGAACTGAGTCTAACAGGACTTGAGTCCCATTGGGCTCGGTTTGGTTTGGGAACCCTCCTGGCCCAAGCCCTTCTAACTCTGGTCATGCTAGACTCCTTGGGTCAAGAGGCCCTAAACGTGGAGCACTGTGATGTCCTGGCTCTCTGTGAGGGCTGGGGCCTCATCAGGAAAAGGACAGGGAACGCATTTATCCCACCTCTTTCCTGATTTGCCCCCACCTCTGAGCACTGTGATGTCAGGTATTTGTGGGGGGGGGGCACCCCCACCCCCCAGATACTTCACGCCCAGGTATGGAAGAGTCTGGCTGCATTAGGACCAGGCGCAGGCCAGTTCCAATTGCATGGGATGTGATTGCATTTGATTTTGGACAACTGGTGTCATTTGATTTTGGCGGTTGGTGGGGGTGGGGGGGAGACGAGAGAAGCATGTAATGAAGGCAGTGGTTCCCAACCAGTGGGTCTCAGGAGGGTGGATTGTGCATAGGACCTTGGATGGCCTGGGAGAGTAGCAGAGGTGGTGCCTTAGAGGCTGCATTATCAGAGTCCAAGGAGACCCATAATCCCTGGACCGGGTGTATTGCATCCCTTGCTGTGCCCCCTATTGCTACTTGTCTTGGCTCTTTGTGCCACTGGGGGCAGAAGGGCCATAACTTCCTGTAGCTTCGCCACCTCTCTAGCTCCCTCCTTCTGCTGCTTCCATCTGTCTCCTTCTGGCTCCCTGTGGCTGCTGCTGCTGGAATCAGCCCCCTCCCTCTGCTGCTCCATTTGGCCACTCTTGGTCCTGGCTTCTTCTTAGACTTTTTGCCCACAAAATGGTTGAGAACCATTGATTTAGAGAACTGGGGAAGGCAGAGCGTCCTTTTGCTTCCAATTAGTTTTATTAATTAGTGTTGATAAGATAGCTAGGGAAGAGGCAGCAACATTTATTTTTCCCAGGGTGGCAAAATAGCTAGGACTGGTCCTTGGAGCTTCTGTAAATTTCCTCCGGAGGAACTGATGATCAACAGCCCATGTGCATTAATTTTCGAACATCCCTGAGTTAAGTTAATACCATGGCAAAGGCTGTAGGGTTACTGTCAAACAGTAACTAATTATATGTGATCAGAAATTGGTGTGTGCTGTTTCCCTCAGGTGTTATCTTTGATTATCTCCTAACAGTTAATGCTTGAAGTTCTCAGATTAGAATTACTTATTCATTCTAGGATTAGGAGGTTTTCCCCTATACCAGGAACTGAACCTATGGTACCTTGTTCATGGGCATAATCCTTCTTCAGCACCCTGTCTAGAGGTGGTCAAATCTATACCCTCAGATAAAAGATGTTCACTTGTAAGATTTTGCAGGATCAGGCCCGTTGTTTGTACCACTCCTGGTTTAATTGCCATCGTTTGTTTAGCTTCTACACAGTACAAGTTTCCTTAGCAACTGCCTTGGCCCCTTACAAGTTCTTGTTGATGGCAGTCGCTGACGTTGGTTATGTACAAGGATGCTTAAAATGATGACACCCAATTAGAAAAATCTCTAAGATTGTCTTGTTTCCTTAAATAAACATCACATTATCCAGCAGGAACCTGCTGGAGGGGTCTGTCTTTAGGAAAATAACATATGCAGCCTTTAGCATTACCAAAGGGAGGCGTTTGCATTTCTTTGTTTTTCTTCTGCAGTTTTCAAAGGTTGTCAAGAAAATACCTTGGCTTTTTTTGGTGTGTTTGTGTAGCACCAACGCATGCTGGCAAGCACAGGGGCACAAGGAAGAGATGTTTTCTGGAATCCTTGGTTATTATTATTATTATTATTATTATTATTATTATTATTGCATAGCCTAAATTGGCTATTGCAAATCAGCAATTATTCAAAAATAAAAACACACTAAAGATTACAAAATATTAAAATATCCATAACAAAGGCCTAAACACATATCAACTAACATTGTAATAAACAAGAATAAAATACAACTAAGTCTAAGAAAGACTTCAACAAAACCGTGAAGAGGACAAGACCATAGCTTGGAAAGCAACAACCCGTCTTCCTAATATTGCTAAATTTTAACCTTCATTTTCAGTTTCCTTATATAAACCTGAAATAAAAATTTAGCAACCTTGCCCGTAACCCAAGAAGAACGGTCCACCAGAAGAAGACTCGTATACAATTCTGGAGTTCGACCTGGGAAAGGGGCTAAAAGCGGGAAAATGTACTTATTACGTGCCTCAGAATAGAAACTACAATCCAGCAAAATATGCCTCATTGTCTCTATTGGATTTACATTGCATAAACAAACTCGCTCAGCTAAAGGAATTCCTTTGTACCTCCCCTCCACCAAAGCCGAGGGAGAGACATTTAATCGGGCCAGGAGGAACAATCTCCTATGATTCTTTGGCAAAACACTGCCCAAATATGTCATTGGAGCACCAAATTGATTACATATCCATAGATAGCCACCGAGGGCTCTGCTGTTAGCAACCAGCACATGAATTTCTTACCCAGTAACATCTGACAGTCTGCTTATAAGCAGCTTTTTGGCTCCTTTAAAGCCTAGAGGCTCGAGTAGCCAGGAAATAAAGCCCAGTTGTTTTATTTTGTTTTTCACCAGAGAGTACGACAAGTTCGGACTTTTGTCTTGGGTTGTCAGTTGGAAAAGTGGGGCCGCCAGTTTGAAGTAAATTCTCAACCAATAGTTGAATGCATCATGCCAAACCCTCTCAGACAGTGGACGCAGGCCACACTCGAGGCAGAGTGCCATATTACTCACTCCTGCTGGTGCTGATAAAAGTGCCCTCACAAATCCTTACTGGAGTTGCTCTAAATTTTGGGTTCTCCCCAGAGTCCATAGACATGCCCCATAAAGAATCTGGGGACTACCCTTGTGTATAAATATCTTGATTGCAGGAGTAACCTTGGTTATTAAAGCATGAGATCCGCTTGCCTGGAGAGAGGAAAGCTAGATTTAGGATGGAGACACAGGCCTGAGACTAAGGAGGTTTGATTTCAGTTCCCAGCTCTGGGCGTTTTCAGACAAGACACTCCCCACCCACCTCACATGTTACAGGGCACCCATAGGGCAACACTGCAGCCCTGCAACATGTATAGTGGGTGGGCTGTGGGTGGGTAGTGGGTGGAGAGTGTCTTGTTTGAAAAGGCCCTCTATCACAGAACCCTTGGGTGACCTTGGGCATGCATTTGGCCTTCCTGTACCTCCATTCCCCCTCAATAAACTGGAGAACACATATACATTTGGGCTAGAGCAGAAACAAGTAGCAAGTTCGGTATTTGCAAATACTATTTGCATTTTTGGATAGCATGCTGAATATTCAAATAAACAACCCCACTGAAAAGAATATTGCACATTAGTCCAAACCCCCTTTTTCCAGTTTTTTTTCATCCTTTTGTTCGGTTTTTCAGTTATTCTATTGGATATTCAGTCAAATAACCAAATATCCAACAAAAAACACCGACATAAATATTTATTATTTTGGTATGTGGTCCTTATACCAAAAATCAAAAGTCACTGAAATACCAACAAATACCATAGTGACTGAAGTAACCAAAATACCGAAATGAAGTAAACAAACAAAGTTGCAAATGTTGCATTGGTGATGTAGAGAAATATATTTGTTTATGGTAATGATATTTTTCTTCATGAATATGAAATGTTCTTAATTTTAGCCTTAATATACATATTAAACTCTTAGGGAGCAGGAACTGTTCTTACAAGGTATTTGTACAACAGCTAACCCAAGGGGCCCTTATCTTGTTTCTTAACCACAAGATTATACTATAACAAAGGGCATAACAAAGGTTCCAGGTGACGGGCCCTGCAGACCCTACCTCCTGATGCCATGTAATGCGATGTTCCTGGATCCCCCTCTTCCTGGCCCTTACATACATTGTCCACCTGATTCCCCCCTCTCTCTTTCCCCCCTCTTACCCCTGCTGTTTGGCCTCACCAATCACTTCCCCAGCTGTCAGCCACCTCATTGGTCAAGTTCTGCTTTCTGAAACAATGATTTCTTCCTCTTCTTTGACTCTGGGCCCCTTCGGTATCTTTTGGCTGCTGCCTTGATGCTGCTCCATCTGAGGGAGTTTTGACAGCAGCAGTGGCACAGGTGGCACCACCAAGTTTGAGGGGAAGGAAGCTCCCCTCAGAAAAGTCTGAGGGAGAGCGTCTCCCTGTAGTTCTACCCATGGCTATACCTCTTTAGCAGCAGCTCTACCATTCTTCCTTAACATGGGGTGGAAAATCAAAGATGCAGAATGCAAGGTGGGACCGTTGAGTGATCCTTGTCCTCTTCTTCTTTGTGGGTAGAATTGCCACATTCCCAAGCACTTTGATCTGGAAAGGGTAAAAGGAGTCTCGTGCTCTCTTTTAATATGGCTACTTCTCTCCAGAGCATCTTGAGGTTGCATCAGTCCAAAGGGGCTGAACCAGCCAGGCCAGAGAGGGGGTGGGGCAAAGACATTCTCCTGCCTTTAGCCACACCCCCTTTGGAGTCTCATGACATCACAACACTTCTCATGGGACAGCGCCATGTTAGAAAGGGGATTGGAGCCTCTTTGGCCCACCCCCTTCTGACCTGGCCCTGCCCCTCACTTTGGTGTCCCAAATAACCCAGTGAAATACAAGTTTGACCCAGAATCTGGTCATGCTGTGGTAAAACCTGGAGGGGTGACAACTCTATATACAAAGCCAAATTTCACACACAGATGAATGTCCCATTATTAGATCCTTTCGGGATCCTATTTCTCACAGTATAGCTAGCTGCTCCTCATTGCAAAGAATGTAGGCTTTGGATTGTTTCTCCTATAGATTGTCTTTGTTGAAGCTGTGGAAAGGAACCTGGGCACTGAAAGACAGAAGTACCAAAGTTAAACAAAATTAATACCAGACATCTGTCCCCCAGCTCTCATCCTTTTCTTTGAAAAGCTTGATTTCTTCTAAGTCCATTAAAGCCCACTGAAGTAATAAATGTTAGAAATGGAGAGTAAATTTATTATTCATGGGTATTATTTGCATTTTTGATAGCCCCTTGAATATCCATATAATAATAATACCTGTGACCGAAATGGGTATTCAAATATCTGTTTTATTGGATTGACTCTATTGGGTTATTTTGTGTGGGGGGGGTTTTTTGGGGGAGGGTTTCAGTTATTTCATCTGTATTTTGGTTATGTCATTTTTGGCAATTGATCATGCGCTGTAGTGTTGATATTGCCAAAATAGCAAACCTGAAATATCGAAATGATTAAAAAATCTAAATATTTGAACCAAAAACTCCACAAAAAAACCCAACCTGAAATAACAGAATTGGATATTGATAGTGTTTATTCTCCTGTTTGCCATTTTTAGTGCAGGTATTCAATGGGTTTGCTTGTTTTTTCAAACATTATTTTCAGCTTCAAAGTCAATGAGAGTGAAAAAGTACTTCCTTCTGTGGCTTCAGTGTGAGCAGTATTAGACCATCCATAATTAATAGCAAATCTTCCATGTCCTTTTCTGCCCGCTTACAATAGGGAACACAGAAAGAAGCTAAGTGAAGGACAATCTCTGACTTATCATGAGACTGAAATTCTCGTCACTGTCCATCATTAATGACAAGATCCCATTCCAAGCCAATACCAAGAGGCTTCATTTCAAGTTCTTGAATATCTAACAGAATTGAAACCAGAGAAGGATAGTTTTTATAATCTCAATGAGGACAGCTTTCTTTGCTGTAATTCCCTGTTATGTTTGTTTTTATTCTTGGGCTGTAATTAATAAAGGGGGTGGGGGGGGGTGCTGGTCAGATCACTCCCTTGTGCACCATAGGTGACAATAAAATAATAATCATTAAAATTTATTTTTATCATGCTCCCCTGCCTTTAAATGGCACTCGGAGCACTTTACAATCATAAAAATATAAAAACAATATAAAACAACATTAAACCAATTTAAAAGGGGAAGGTAAATAACTAGTATGCCTAATTGCACCAGCCCAATGGACCACATAGAAGAAGCATGGTCTGGGGAACTGAAATTGAAACTCACAATGCCTTGAGCTCTAGCTTGGGGGACATATCCCAAGGACTCAGGAAATCTGTGGCTATTGCTTACAGCTACCCCAGGTGCTCCAATTTTAGGAGGGATGTGTCCTATTCGTTCCCTTCGCTCCATTTATACAACCATGGTTTGTAGCAGGGAGCAGTTTTTTGGGGCTACTGGTCCTTTAAGGGAGGTAGCACCAGCATGGGAACTGCAGTTACTATCTGAGGCTCAGGTGCTGGAGTGAATAAAGGATAGCCTCACACCTGGGCTTGGGCATGGCTGGGACAGCCGAAAGCCTAAAGAGCCTGACCAAGACTCAGTCTAGAGGCAGTTGTTTGGAGAGACCTTGGTGAAACAGGAGCTGGATGGAAGGTCTGCTTCAGGGACTAGGCAGCCCAGATCAGAGGGCTGGGCTTGTGTGGGAGCTTGAAAGTGGTCTGTGGGCGGAAGAGCCTACCAGGCAGGAGAGGAAAGCTCTGCCTTTGTGGGGCTGAGCCAGCCCATAGACAAGGGGAGGCTACCCTTGGTTAAAGAGACACCTGGGCCAGAGTGTTGGTGCCTGGCCAAGGGGTCTTTGAGAGCTGTTTTTCTCCTCTTTAAGTCTATGAGTACATGAATAATTACAGGTTAGTAGTAAGTAACTTTATTACGTGGTCACCGACCATTGTAACATAATAAAAGAAAACATCAAAATACAAAAACAACAGAGTTTCATAAACAAGGGATTCATAAAAAATATTCCTAAACAGTATACCAAATATCTAACACAGAAATCCATTACATAATGTGAACTGAGGAAATTCCGTTAATTAAGAAGACACAGCAACATATCCTAAAAAGGATTTCCCGAGGGACACAGCTTGCACTAAAAAGGCTGCAGTTTGCTTAATAACATCAGGTTTTGAACTATCAAGAATCAGAGCTAGCAATGCATGGTCGGATCGGCCTTGGTAATGTTCCAAGATAGAGCCCAAATACTGCAGATGCGGACTATCATATAAATGACATCTCAGAAGAATATGGCCTACAGTCTCCACTTCTAAATTATCAAACGGACATATACGCTCAGTATAGGGTAAGCCACAGATCCAGCCCTCAAAGACACGGGAGGGGAAGGCATTAAACCTTGCACCACAAATTAATTGCTTGGCCCTACTAGAAATAGGAGCAGCCAAATAATCTGAAGCCTGCCCCATCTCTGGGGTCCACATTATATAGTCCCGGATATGGGGAGACAAGCCCAGCCTGCCAATCTCAGTTTGTCGGCCCATATCCTCTGAGCGAGACAAAATCTCCCCCTTTAGGGAGGCCGGAGATTTGTGCTGTAAGTACTTCGGAGAGAACCCCTCTGTCGCAATTGAAGATTGATCTTTACAGACCACTGACTAACAAAGGGGTCCTCCCCCAAATCCCTCAGAAGTTGTGATCCCTGACTGGAGCATGCTTTGAGCCAGAATTTCAATGCGACTTCTTTGGCAACCTGAGACCATGGTTTCTGACCCAGCTCTAGGCGAATTGCTGCCGAGGGGGTTCTGAAGGAATTTGGCTTGAATCTTATCCACCATGCTGGAACAAAAAGGAGCCCATAATTCAGCCTCATATAAAAGTTGGGACCGAATCTTGCTAGTGTGGACCTGTAGAGTTGGGAGGACTGCCGTTCTTCCTTGTCTACAAAAAAGGCCACCAATAAATTGAGCTGGGCCTTGAGCTGCTCTTAGTGCCCTAGTGACATGCTCCCGCCAACTGCCAGACCTATGGAAGAGAACCCCTAAATAGTGAAAGGCGGCGACCTGCTGAATAGGGGATCCCTCAACAAACCAGGACTGGGTTTTCTGTTTGGAAGAGAAAACCATTATCTTTGATTTATCGTGATTGATGGTTAATGATTTGGCACGGCAGAAAGCCGCAAAGGCCTGGAGCCAGTGGCAAAGCCCAATACGCGTCTGTGAAAGCAACGCGACGTCATCAGCATAGCATAAGCAGCCGATGGGCTGCGTGGCTAACTTAGGGGGAAAAGAACAAGAGTTAGCCATGGCAGGTATAACCTCATTGATGAAATAATTAAAGAGGTCCAGAGCCAAAACACATCCCTGCCTGACCCCCACTGAGGTAGAAACTAGGGGGGCGGGGGTGACATGCCTTTGTTGGTCAAGTTTGACCACCAGGGAGAAATGTGCATGGAGCGAATGGATTAAGGCCAATAGGCGCTTATCTATAGATGAGGCCTGCAGCTTTCCCCACACGGCAGCTCGGTCCACTGAATCAAAAGCTGCCCTGAGATCTAGAAAAGCCACGTACAGGGCTCCATTATGAGCCCTATATTTGGATACCAGATGATAAAGAATGTGGCATTGTTCAATGGTGGAGCGGCCTCTCTGAAACCCTGCCTGTTTCGGTGAAAGCGCCCCAGTCTGAGTAATCCAGTCAGTCAATTTCCCCAGTAGGTACTTTGCATAGACTTTGGAGACTACAGACAGGAGGTTAATGGGCCTATAATTGGCTGGGTCTGTTTTAATACCTTTTTTATATATAGGGATGATGACAGCCGTATCCCAGTCCCCAGGCACCATCCCACTATTATTGATAGCAGTAAATAGATGTCAGGGGACAAGGGGGCATGGGCCAAGGAGTGGATACCCAAATGGGACTACACTGTGAGGGGTTTCGGGGTCAAAGGAACAGAAAGGAACTATGATGCAACATAAGCAGGTAGAAGGGGGAACGGTAGAGGGGAACGGGGAGCAACAAGGAAACCTCTCAGTCATTCTCCACTTTCCTGGAGGTCAATTACTCAGAATGAGCACCAGGCACGCTGGCCTATGAAGGTGGATGGCTCATCATCGAGGTCAATGGGGAAGGGTTGGGGAACCCGGGGAAACAACAAGGACTTAGAAGCAAGGAACGAGAGAACTAGAGCTAGGGAAGCAATAGAGAGCAAGGGGAGCACTAGGGAACGAGAGCCAAGAGACAAAGGGACCAGAGCCAGAAAGCTATATAGAGCAATAGGGAACAAGAGACTAGACACAAGAGACCCAGAGCGTGAAAGGCACTGGGAAGCAAGGAAGACAATAGGGAGACAGAGGCAGATACTAAGACCCAGAGCTAGAGCAGCACTGGGAAACAAGGAGGCAATAGGGAGACAGAGGCAAGATACTAAGACCCAGAGCTGGGGCAGCACTGGGGAACAAGGAAGGCAATAGGAAGACAGAGGCAAGATACTAAGACCCAGGGCTAGAGCAGTACTGGGAAACAAGGAGGCAATTGGGGCAAAGAGAAACAGAGACAAAGGCCTAGAAGCCAAGGCTATGAGGGCAATTGGAAAACAGGAGACAAGGCTATGAGGGCAATGGGAAAACAGGAGGCAAGACACTAGGACCCAAGACTAGGGGAGCAAAGGGGAACAGTAACCATACTACAGGAACAAAAGAACCCAACGTAACATGAACAACAAGGAGTAGGGCAACATAAGCAACATGGAACCAAGGAAGCCAAGGGAAACTATAAACAAGGGCTATGAGACCAAAGATAGGGGAAGAGCAGGGAACAAAGAGAGCAACAGGGAACTACCAGGAACAGGGGCCAAAGACACAAGGCAACAGGAGAAACTATGGCTATAGCAATATAAACATGGGCAAGGCCAAAAGCAGGAACAGCTAACAGAGTGGGGAAACCTAGACCTAGCAAGGGAGAGGGGGAGGGGAAGTCCCCTTCGCCACCACAATGGCGGTGATGGGGTAATTGCCGAGCCCCCTGTCATGGGATGCAGGGGCAGAGCAAACTTGGCGCCGCTGAAGCAGCGGCTATAAGCTCTCTGGCGGGAGGCGGCGGTTCCCATGACAACCAAGCAGGGGAGCCCATACACAGAGGCGCTGCACCAAGAAGCAAGTGAACGTACCCGCCCTTTTTAGGGAGGGCGGAGCCGTTCTGACCGCGTGGAAGCGGCATTCGGCACGGTGATTCAGCCAATGCAGCAGTAAAGATACGCTGCTGCGGACCTTGGCTTCTGAGTCAGGAGCCGACAGGAAGATGGGCTGCACGAAGAAAAGAGGCGCGGCAGCACAGAAGAGGACCCGAGCGAACGGCACCCAGCCAACAGTGAGCGTGTCTAATGCGGGGGGGGGGGGATGCTGGGGTGGCCAGGGATGGGGCCCCATCCAGGGAAGAATTGGTCACCCGCCTCGCAGCCTGTGAGGCCATGTTGTGCGCCCGCTCCCCAATCCAGATGCTGGGGACCCCACAGGCAATGGGAGGAACTCTCTGAAGGGGACAGGAGCCCCGATCAACAACCCATGGCCAGTAATCCTGGGGGACAGAGGCAGGAACCACTCAGGGCCCAGGCCTACCTCCAGGACCCAGAGGCTGGGCTGAGGCGGGGCACCAGGACACTCACTACCCCCGCCAGGTACAGGGAGGAGGGAGGAACCCTGATGGGAGGGTTGAATCTAAGACCCTCTGATGCACAGCAGGGTGGCCAAAGTGGAGGAATGGGCGAAGCCCCCCCCCAGGCAGGACTGGATGAACCAAGAGGTCCCTGCCGAGGGATCTGAGAGGTGGGGCATCGAGTCAGGGCAAGGAGATGGCGTAGTGGCCCAGGCCCTTAACCCCCTCAGTCCGATGATCACGGCAGGCCCTTGGGACCCAATTGGGGTTTCGGGCCTCACCCAGTACCAAATTCAGAGGGCGGGGATTGTAACTGGGGCTTCTGGCCCCCCAAGAATAGCAGAAGGTAACCCACCCAGGCACAACATGCCTGGCCGAATATCTCTGACTGCAGGCGATGAACCACCACCAACCCAGAGGCGACGGGAGGAACAAGGGCAGTAGGATGAGATGGCAGATTACGCAATTTGGCAGAGGATCCTCACCATAGAGAACACGCTTTGGGGCGAACCGACCAGGCAGGCAGGGATGAGCACCAGTGATGAACAACAAGGCAGCGGCAATCAGAGAGGGATCAAGCAGGGTGAGTCCACCACACACAGGGGGAGGGCTCCTGCTACCTTGGGACACATGGGGGGCACCCCAGAAGGAGGGGAGGTGTTAATAACATCCACCAGAGACTGGGGGCAGCACCCCTTGTATGGGCCCTCACAGGAAGTAGGGACCAGCATGGCGAGGTCAGGACTAACACCAGCAGCGGGGTTACAGAAATCAACTGGGCCACAGTTGATGGAGGTGAACGACGCATGGGCATGGGTAGTCCCAGCCATGGCCCCCACAGAGGAGTGGATGGGGCGAGCCCACCCATAAGCAGGGAACCCATGGGTAACAAAAACACTGAGGCAGGGGAGACCCCTTCCATGTCAGGTATGAACATGCCACAAGGGGCTGGCGGGGATGGACCCCCGGCAATGATCCGTCCACCAGGAGGGGTCATTGTGGATGTAGCCACCTCGTTTGGAAGCCACTTAACACAGGCGACCAAAGAAAAGATTTGGAGGGAAGAATATGTCGATTTATATGCTTTATTGTTCAGTGATCCAATCGTGGATCATTCCAAAACTGATGGGGAGAAGGACAAAGAAAGATTTAGGCGTCCCAAAGCCGACAGAAACTGGACAAACTGGACCTCTGCATTTGCGGCATATATGGGGGTTATAATGCAGGCGGACCCAGGGCGTGGCTTGGAACTGCATAAGTACTCGGATATAGTTCATAGAGCTCACGGAACCTCCCCGCCTGGCGCTTGGCTTCGCTATGACGAAGCCTTCCATCATAGGGTGGCAAACATGCCCAGCCTGCATTGAGACACCCACGCTCTGGACATATGGTTGGAGTGTATGGTGGATGCCACCAAGGCACCCAGGTCAGATAGTGGGCATCCCCTTGTTCGTGGGGGAGTGGCACCGGCCAATGATACATACCGGGGCAACAACCGGAAGAGGGGACAAGGGGATCCCGGGCCTTGCTGGGAATACAACAGGGCAGGCCAGTGTAATAGGTCCCAGTGTAGGTTTCACCATCTGTGCTCCAGTTGTGGTGGGGAGCATCCTGAGATCACATGCTATCGGCCCCGACAAAAGCCAGGGAGCAGCCATTTTGGCTCGGGAGGAGGAAACAATAAAGGCGGACAGGGAACAAACATGGGGTCCTGCCCTCAAAAGGGGGCCGACACCAATTCAAATTGAGATCCTGGAGAAAGCCTTGGAAGGGCACCCAGACAGGACGGAAGTAGAATATGTGGTGCAAGGCTTCCGGGAAGACTTCCTCATCCCTGCAGGACCAGTTTCCGAGCAAGCACGCGTTAAGAACTTAAAGTCCATAGAAGGGAGGGAGGACCTAGTCAAGGAAAAAATTGAGAAAGAAGTGGCGGAAGGTAGGATTGCCGGCCCTTTCGATGAACCACCCATGAACAATCTGGTAATATCCCCATTGGGTATTGTACCCAAGAAAGCCCCCGGTAAATTTCAGATGATCCATCAGTTGTCTCACCCTCGGGGCACCTTGGTAAACGATGCGATACCAAAAGAATTGGCAACAATCAGGTATGCATCCTTTGACGCGGCAGTCGAAAAGACGAGGAGGATGGGAAAAGGGGCAATGCTAGCCAAGTGTGATGTCAAATCGGCGTTCCGCTTGCTACCAGTGCACCCCAACAGTTTCCACCTATTGGGGTTCCAATTCGGAGGTAAATATTATTATGACCGAGCAATGCCTATGGGATGTTCCATATCATGTTCGGCGTTTGAACGTTTCAGTTCACTTGTCAAATGGATATTCAGTCAAAGATGGAAAGGGGGTGACGTAACCAAATACCTCGATGATATCCTGATTATATGCCCACCCGAAACAGGAGTATGCATGAATGCATTGCGACTCTTCAGGAGATGGCCGAGGAACTGGGAATCCCACTGGCCCCCAAGAAGACTGAGGGCCCCTCCTCAAAAGTTACTTACTTGGGCATAGAACTGGACACTGATTCCAAATTCTCCAGGTTACCAAAAAATAAATTAGAGGAATTGCGAGCCAAAATTGATGAATGCATGCCAGCCCGGAAGGTCACCGTTCGCACCCTCCAGTCATTGGTGGGCAGCCTCAATTTTGCATGCTGGGTGGTGGCACCCAGCAGAGCATTCCTGTCCAGGCTCTATGAAAAATTGAGGGGAGATTTGCCTCCTCACTGTAGGATCCGATTGACCCGAGAAATTAAACAAGACCTTGAGACATGGTGGGAATTCTTGGCCGAGTATAATTAAGTTAATTTTTGGAGAGAAAAGTGGTTGCTGCGCAGTGATCTCCAGGTGCACTCCGACACTGCCGGAGGTGCTGGGTTCAGCCTGTATTTCAGGACCCAGTGGTGTGCCGAATCTTGGCCTCAGGAGTGGCATGAGACGGGTGTTACGAGGGACCTGACGTTTTTAGAATTGTTTCCCATAGTGGTAGCGGTACTGCTCTGGGCTAAACAGTTCGCCAATCACACAGTATTATTCTGGTGTGACAACATGGCTGTTGTTCATGTAATCAACACGTTGTCCTCTCATTTGCTCCAGGTTATGGTACTGGTGAGGACAATGGTAGGGGTGTGCCTGCGGAACAACATTCTGTTCACAGCAAGGCACGTCCCCGGCATCGACAATGAAGTGGCTGACACACTATCTCGATTCCAGATCAAACGATTCCACAAATTAGCGCTGGAGGCCAAAGAATTTCCCGATCCTCTCCCAATGGGGGCATGGAGCCTTGGGAATTAGATCTACAGAATATCATTCAGGGATCCTTGGCCCCCAGAACTCGGGCTGCCTATGGTAGGGCGCTCCGGGAGTTCCAAGAATACAGGTCTCGAAAAGGATGGGGTACGGACTTCCCCATAAGGGAGCAAGAAATCTTACAGTTCACCATGTACCTCCGACAAAAAGGCTTGGCTGCAGGTACTATAGGGGGGAAGATAGCGGACCTAGCTTTTTTTTTTTTTTTTAGTTAGTTAAAACTTTATTGTTGGCCATAGGCCGTAAACAATTTAAAACAAATAATCCCCACATCGTGGGAAATCAACTATATACAGTACACCATACACAAGCAACAAGTTTACACTGGTCTGCAGACCATCTTCGATGTATTAGTTCAACTACTACTGAAACATTGACAATTATGCTATATGGCAAAATTAAACTGTTAGTGGGCTTATCTACAAACCTATGAAATTAACATAAAGGGCACGAGTACCTTATTCTTCCCAAAACAATTTATTCTGTCTACTACCTTTGTTGTCTATCCAAAAGCAGTTCTTCAGCCACCGCCAATCAACTTTTTCCGTATGGCAAGAGCACCAAAACAAAATTTTGCCACCCATTGTGTGACTTCCGAATTCCTTGGGCACAACCATTTCATCAAAATGGCTGGCCAGGAGAGTGTATCAATATCTTTTACTAGTGGGTTTAGTACACTCTCACGGTATGTGACGTATGCTGGACAAAATAGCAGCACATGCGAGAGAGTTTCCATGGCCCTCTGATCACATAAAGGGCAAAATCGCTGGCTTTTATCGATACCATAATATCATCCTTCCATCCAAGCTGAAGGAAAAAGTTGAAAGCGAAAGAGCGTAAATGCTCGCCTACACTGGGGATCATTCCATACATATATATAGCTATTGAGCCAATCTTCCATTCAAATAAATTGATAACCTGGGGCAATATTTTGTAAATTTATTTCAGATTGCAGCCTTTGGGAGTCCTGATCTGCTATCCTGTTTTTAACCATAGACAGTGCCCTTGGGTACTCATATGAATCAAAAAACTCTCTAGAGAAGCCTAGTCTCTGTACTTGCTCCTCAATCCCTTTTGACCACTCTGTATTTATCTCCTGGGCAAGCCCTAGAAGACAACAATTATCTGACCTGTAGATGGTGATTTTAAGCCAAAAGGAAATCATAGCAGTCAGAGCCCGAGCTCGAATAGAGGGGACCTTAACCTCTGCTCGGAGTAAAGCTGACGGGGTTCCACTAGGGAGTGGGACACCCAGGACTGACCGGAGAAATTTGTTTTGGAATTTCTTCAGTTTGTCCAGGAAGCCTCCTCCCTATATAGGGATTGCATATAAGAGCTGTGCAAGTGTTTTAGCAATAAACAATCTGAGTGCTGGAGGAACCAGTTGGCCACCCTGTTTGAAGAAAAAGGAGACTATAGCTGCTATTGACCTATTAGCTTGATGTTCGACATGAGTGAAATAAGTCCATGAGCCAGTTGCTGCAATATTGACCCCATGATATTTGAATTCGTTAACCTGTTCAATCATTTCATTGCCCATCCTTCTACCGCCTCTCCTTCTACCCGTAACCAATACTTTCGTTTTGTCGTAGTTCACTGATAGAGACTCTTGCTTACAATAAGCCTCAAATTTTAAGAGAGCCCTACGCAGACCTATCCGTGTCTGCAAAATTAGGACTGCGTCGTCTGCGTAGAGCAGAATTGGAATCCTCCTAGCTCTCAGTTTTGGGGGGTAAAGAGAGTCATCCCTCATAAATACCACGACATCATTGAGGAACAGGTTAAATAGAACAGGGGCCAAAACACATCCCTGTCTAACCCCTTTTTCTACAGGGATTGTTGATGTTAAAGGTAAAGAGGAGGCGGCCCTTACTTGAATGCTATTTTCAGAGTAGAGTTTAATGATTAAGTAGAGGAGACGTTGGTCAATTGAAGTCTTTCCTGGCTTACACCATAATCTGTCCCTATTGATTGAATCAAATGCCGCTCTGAGGTCAACAAAACAGAGGTAAAGCTGTGATCTTCTACTTTGCCCCGGGTACCTCCGGCCAGTGTATCTTGTTATTATAGACATAAGTATGTGGATCTGAGTAACTGTTGACCTCCCTTTCCTAAATCCTGCCTCTTCTGACTCGAGGAAAGACACTCGATCAATCCATTCGTGGAGTTTCCCAAGCAGGAATCTGGCATATACTTTACTGATCATGCTCAATAGACTTATTGGTCTATAGTTCCCAGGTGACTGTGGGTCCCCTTTCTTATAAATGGGTATAACGATACTGGCTAGCCATTTCTTAGGTAAATTTCCTGTATTGTTAATATAGGTGAATACTATTTCCAAGATCTCAGACCACCAATCGATCTGAGATTTAGTTCTTATTACTAATAATGGTTGATCATGTGTGAGTAGATGTTGGGATTGCATCCAGGGCCTATCCTCAGACCATATTGCTAATGATAAAGCCAGGGGAAAGTGATTAGTAAGGATTGATGGTAGTATCACAAAATCCGTCACTAACTTTATTAAGCAAATTGAGGTTAAAATATAATCAATCACACTATTTCCTATCATTGAACTGAATGTGAATTGTCCCATCAGATCCATACCCATCGAGCCATTTAATACTATTAGATCAAGTGATTGGGTTAGTTCAATTACATCTTTTGCCCTTGGACAGATCACCAAATCTCTGGAAGAACGTACTTTGTTGTAAGGGATACCAGGCCGAATTTCCTTTTCCCAGTTCCTTGGATTCAGATTTATACTACCCAGTCTTGCATTGAGATCCCCTCCCAGAATTACAGATGCTCTTGTAAATCGGGCCCTTGCTTTCTGTAGAATGTCTGCAACTATACCACATATACTATCCCTGTAATAGGAAGAAACTACTAGTGGCACATAGAGATTTGCCAGGAGAAGTTCAACATTCTTATTAATCCTCATGTACCACAAACCAAAAAAGGGAGGAACAGACTCCAACAACTTCGGGGGATTCTCAAGAGCCATTGCAACCAGGATAGCTACTCCCCCATGGGGCCTACCTCCAACCCTTGATGTTATAAGTCCTAAAACCCTGTAAAACAAAGGATGAAAGGATACCCCTCCCCAGATCAAGGTTTTTATATAAAGCGCATGCTCGAAAGCTGGGCCAGAGTGGCCCCAGCCCCGGTTAGTAACCAGGTCCCCATCACTACAACCATATTAATGAGGATTATGGGAGCCTTACCTGATGTGTGTCATAATGCCTTTGAGACACATTTGTTTATCACAGGATATGCCATAACATATTTTGGGGGTTTTAGAATAAGTGAGGTGGTTGCATCATCCCTCAGGGATTCCTCAGGCCGGATATTAGGAATAGAAGACCTCGAGTGGACCCCTGAGGCCTTGTCCCTGTGGCTGAAATGATCAAAAACTGACCAGAGGATAAGGGGAGTGAAAATTCGACTGTTTAGATGCAGGGTAAAAGGAATATGTCCCGTGGAACAAATGAGGCGATATTTAACCATCCGCCCACATGAGCCAGGGAACTTGTTCATACATAAGAACATAACCCCTTTAACGAGTTACCAGTTCACCACAGTCCTTAAGGCTGCATTGGGCAGAGCAGGCCTCCCCCCGAGTGACTTTGGGTCACACTCCTTTAGGATAGGGGCTGCTACAACAGCTGCGGCCGTAGGATTGCCAGTCGAGGCAATTAAGGCAGTGGGGTGGTGGCGATCTACTGCCTACAAGAAGTATGTTAGACCTTACTGGTATTAACCAATTGTGTCTCCCGTGTGTAGGAACTAGGTGGACCGGGCTGGAGTATAGGGCTGTAGCATAATGTCGCAGCGCTAGCTATTTCTGCAGGAAACAGCATTTCCGCAATTAGCGGTATGGCATGGCAGAGGCTTTCATTCCACTAGTTTCATTCCGCTACTTCCACAGGCTTAGCAAAATAGTGGAAACATGACATTTCCGCTACTTCCGCCATTTCGCCAGCACCACAAAATAGTAGAACAGCGGTTTTCTGACAGTTTCCAACAATTCTGCAATTTTTCTGATAGTTTCTGAATTTGCAGAATGCCGGCGGAATTAGCGGAATGTCAGCAGAAAAGCCGCGGTGTGGTGTGGGCAATTCCGAAATGGTTGAATGGAATCGCGGCGCGGTAACAGCTGCTGCCACATCAGCCCTACTGGAGAAGAGAATGGTGTGGATCGTGGGCCACAGTCTGGTGCGTTGGGCCAGCAACGCTGCCCGAGGGACGGCATGGGGCATCCACCTGGGTTTAGCCAAGAAGGCAATTATTAGGTGGCATGGAACCTGAGGGATGAGGTGGAACCAGTTAATTCCGAAGTTGAGAGCGCTCAAAGAAGAAGCCACACCACATANTGGTGCGTTGGGCCAGCAACGCTGCCCGAGGGACGGCATGGGGCATCCACCTGGGTTTAGCCAAGAAGGCAATTATTAGGTGGCATGGAACCGGAGGGATGAGGTGGAACCAGTTAATTCTGAAGTTGAGGGCACTCAAAGAAGAAGCCACACCACATATCATAGTAGTGCATTTAGGGGAGAATGATATAGCAGTTAGGAAAGGGGTTAATTTAATTATTAAAATGAAACAAGACATGTTGGTAGTTCGGAGTTTGTTTGAATGGAGTCATATAGTTTGAACCAGTTTCATTCCTCGACTTAAATGGGGCAAGGCTATAAAGCCTGCAAAAATTGATAAAGCTGAGAGAAATATCAACCAAGAAATGGCAAAATTGATAGGGAGTATAGGAGGAACAATTATTTGGCATATGGACATTGCATACGGCCGACAAGATCTGTTTTGGGAAGATGGAGTACATTTGTCCCAAGCTGGAAACAAGTTGTATTTGAAGAATCTGGCCTGTCATTTGAGGGAATTGTTGGAGTGAAAGGCAGTGGGTGTCGGGGGAGGCCGGGACCGGCTCCCGCTTTTTGGCGGGGGTCCAGTATGCTACAGTAGGATAAATAGGTAAGAATAGGTTAGGATGAGTCATCTCCTTAAGAGATGGGGAGGTGACACCCAGTGCGAGGCGGAGTGCAGCACGCACTGGGGTTACGACCCTGGGAGGGGTACCCAGGCGGGTCAGTAAGTACATGCACTGTCTGCTGACTTTGCGGGTACTTACCTCCTTACTCAAGTCCACAGTTGGGTTGGTCCCCCTTTCGGCCAGAGCCATGGTGCTGCCAAAGGGGGAGTTATGTTTGGGGGTACTGACAAGGGAGGGCACATCAGTGCTGTCAGTGCCTGACTTAATAGGTATTTTAAGTAGGTAGCATACTGGACCCATTTTGCTTGTGCAATACCCACCAGCCTGGATGATGATTTGTGAATAAAGAGTGCGGCCAGTTTAAAACCAACTATGGTCTCTGTGTCTCATTGGGGGTGCGCGCCGGCAATCTCTACACAAGACAGACTGCAGAAGGAGACAGAACTGGCTAAGAGACAGCTAACAAGGAACAGGTGAACAGGAGTCAGAGACAAGGGAAGCAGAAGTATCAGTAAACAGGAGTCAAAGAGGCAAGAGAAACAGAGGTGCCAAGAGGGAAAGGCAGGGGCAGAAGGAGAGAGAAACCTGAAAGTAGACCAAGAGCACAAAGGGTGAAGCAAGCGACAGGATCACAGTCAAGAGCTGATGTCCCACAGCTTGCAACTGTTCCCATCAGGCCTTTTATATTACTGGGAACCAAAGAGGAGTCCAGGAGGGAGGAGTCAAACAGGGCAGGGCACCAGGCAGACAGGAGGAGAGTAGCAGCAGGCCCAGCTACCACACTGGGGAAACTACCCTACCTACCAAGGTCAGGGTTGCAGGTTCAAGCCTGCACCCTGGCAACAGAGCTGCCAGAACAGGTAGTCACCAGGCCTTGTGTGTCTTAAGATGCTCCACACGTATAAGATCCAAACCCGGGGCTCGATTGTTGCAAAAGGAATCTATCACAACCTCAACTTCCTCCTCTTGGACTGGGGGCCACAAAGGGATCTCCTCCAGATTGTGAGTTAATAAGGCCTGGGGTTGGGCTTTCCCTCTACCAGAAACATTATACAGCTTCTCAAAATGGGCCATCCATGTAGTTGGTGATATTGCTGCTGGGGAGCTAATTTTCTGAGACCCCCGAGTGGAGCCATTGACTAACTGTCAGAATCTTCTGGCATCCCCCAAGTCTGCTGCCTGCAAAAGAGACTTCCATTGAGTATCCCAAAAGCCCCTCTTTTTGCTATTAATTAGGTTTCTATACTTGGTCCTATAGGCAATGTATTCGGAGGGCAAGGTCACTGCACCACTCTTCCTATAAGAGTAGTACATCTCCTTCAATATGCGTCTAGTCTCCTGGCATTCTCTATCAAACCAGGGTTGATTCAGCTTAGGACTCAAAGAAGCTGAGCCCCGCCTCAGCCCCTGAATATGAGTATGCAAACCAGCAGTTAACAAGATATAAGCATCCAAATTTCTGAAGAACTATCCGAGGAGAGCAGCCTTTCACGAAGGGAGACAACCTGGGGCTGTGATTTATAACCCTCCAAAGATACAGAAAGAGCCTTGTCCCAATGAGGTGCCTGGAAAATCTCGAGATACTCTATGCCCAAAGCCAGATTTCCCCCTTGGCTATGAGTGAGATCTGGGGTTCGAACAGGGAATGTAAATACCAAGCGGAGATGATCCCCTACCAAGGGAGGGCCCACAAAAAATCTGTAATAAAAGGGAGCACCCTGGAAGAAACCAGGGCGAAATCCACCACACTAGGGTCCTGTGGGCCGATAAAAGTTTATTCTCCTTCCAAATTGCTGAAGCCTGACCCATTTAAAGGATAAAGCTCCTGCTTAATGAGGAGCTCAGCTAACGTAATCCCTGAGAAATTTATATGGTTATCTTTAGATTTCCTAGGGGTTAAAAAGTCCATTGGAATAAACGTCCGCTCATCACAAAACGGAGCCATAGCCTGATCGTCCGGACCCATTCTGGCATTGAAATCATCTGCTAATATAATTAAACCCTCCAGGTATTTGGAGGATACTCCCTCCAACAATTGGTCCAGCTCATCCCACATAGAGGCCCGAAATGAGCCAGCATTGCAAGGTGGAATATACAATGTCAGGATTATTAAGGTTAATAAACCCAACCTGACCACAAATCCTAGACTCAGGTGGGGAGTCTGTAGGTTTTCCAATATCGTGAAGGGAATATTATGGACCACAAAGCAGCCCAAGCCCCCACATGGGCGCCCCCTAGATTTCCAATGGACAGCCAGGAGGGAATAGGAGGTGTAACACTCCAGTTGTAAGGGATTCTTAGACCAAGTTTCCTGGAGCAATAGAACTGAAAACCTTTTAATATACAACAAAAAGTCAGGATCATGACAATGTCTATTCCTACCTGCCACATTCCATGAGCATATAGTAAGATCATTTTGGGATAATGTCTGGAGAGTCATGGAAGGGAAACTGCACCATGGTCATGTCCACCATGGCCTGTGAGTCCTGACTGAGTATCCCCCAACAATGACAGTTGCTGGGCAACTTGGCCGTCTCCAAGTACTGGACCCGGAGCAGCATGAATGTCACCCATCATACTGTTCCCCTTTCCCTGGAGGACACCCCTATTGACAAAAGCCGACGGGTGCACCACCTGAGGGCTTGGGACAAACTGGGGTTCTAAAAGAGAATTATCCAGCTGGTGAGACAAACAATCAGGCAATCGCTCATGAACAGCAGTAGAATTGGAATTTCTTTGACTTTCAAGCAAAGGGGGTGGGGTGGTAAGCCCTTATGAGGCATCACATGGGCTTTAGGCAATAAGTGGGAAACCTGCAATTTGATATAGACTCTATACAGATGAATCCCCGCCCTGAGCGGCAAATACCTCGAAACGTGACCACAAATCATCCACTATAGCTGCTGAAGTAAAGTGAACCAAGACCCAATGGGAGCCTAACAATGATGGCAGAAGTAAATACCAGGCAATGTATTTAAGATGGAGTGGCAAAAAATAGGAGAGATGTTGCTGAATAAGGAACTTGGTAGACTAGACTGGCAAGCTACCAGAGGGTAAGGGAACAACATTAAAGGCTAACGCATAGGTATCTAATTGTGTAGAAGCCTGCCTAACATAAGTTAGGGATGAACCTCCTACCCGGGCTCCCTAGACAGGGGGGCTGGGGACTAATACAATCCTGGGAGGTTTGGGTCCCTATAGATGCCACCACTCGAACTTTCTCACCTGCATACTTTGCAAGGTCTGCTTTATATAATTTGATCGTATCAGTAATAATCCCCAATTGTAATCTGTGCAGGTCCAGCTGCATGTTAATACCCTCCAATTGGGCATAAAGCTTGGATATTAAAGTCCCCACGGCAAAACACTGGTTGCCCACAGACTCCAAAGATTCCAAAGAGGGAGCCTCTGTATCTCTACCACAGTCAGGTGAAGAACCCAGTTACTGCTGAAGGAATTAGCAGAGCCAACTGGGGCTGGGAGGTGAGCAAAGCATGCACTGAGCAAGGCTCTGCATCTTTGCTGAGCTCGGATGGAGCACCCATAGTTACATCAAAAACAGGAGCCGATGAGTCCCATGACCAAGGAGTAGATAATTCATCATAATTGACTCTCCTCTCCAGAGGCCCCAAGGCTTCCTCCTGTGTCGGGGCCACATCCATAAGGGGTTAGGTGCTTGAGACTTTCTGAGCAGATCCTACCTTGGGAGTCATGAGCAAGTCCCTGAGGGTAGCCTGTGAAACATGGGCCCGGGACCGAGTCTCCATTCCCTCCCTCTTACGCCTCTTGACCATCTCTGAAGGAGGAAAAACCCCTACAAGCCCAACCAAATTGAGGAAAGAGGGATCTGGTGGCCCAGGCCCGACCTTTGCCTAAGGCCACGCACATGGGGGTGCTGTCGTAGACTCGGCAGCACATTTATGGGTCCATCGGTAGGTGTTTGCACGTGCGCCAACTCCACAGATGGTGTCGGGGCTCCCAATGCATGACCCGGTTTGTCAGTTGCTTGGGGGGTGCTGCGAAGTACTGGGGTGCAGGGCCGGCCCCAGGGTTTGTGAGGCCATGTGCGAAGTCTTGCTGTGGGGCCTAATTTGCATAATTAGGCCCCACCTAATTATGCAAATGTATAAATTTACATAAAACTTACTCCCTCTGGACAGGAAGGATTCCCATTCTCCACCCCTCCGAGCAACCATGGAGAAGCATGGCCTCCCAATGCTTCCCCCCCTCCCCAGCCGAGTGTCTACCACCACTCCCCAGGAGTGGTTCCACTGCAGGGGCAGTCAAGAGGGCAGTGAGGCAGGCACAGAGAGACTGACTGCGTCCACTGCCTTACTGGGAGAGGGGAGTGAGCTTAGCCAGTCTGGTCTCCAGGGCCTGTTTCTTCTTGCTGCCGGTGCCACCTGTGCCATGTGCACGCATGCAGTGCGACTAGTCCAGAGGTGCTGCTATCAAACACACCAGACACCCAAAATGCAGCTAGCTTATTAAGCGCATTATGCCATGAAAAGAGACATATAACCAGTTCAGTTGTGCCCCCATAATCAGTTCATGATGCCCCCACCCCATAACCAGCGTCCCCACCCCCATATAATCAATTCACACTGTCCCCACCCATAACCATTTCATTTGTGCCCACAGGGCAGCATGAATTGATTATAAGGGGGCAGAAATGAACTGGTTAAGGGGTGCGGGTTTAAAGACAGTATTCCTGTTGGCAATAACTTCATTAAGAAGAGTTAGTGAAATAGCAGCCATAATAATTTCAGAACCATATTTGCAGATTTATTTTCCAAGAAAGAATAGATATTGCTTTACATCCTAAATTCCTACCTCAGATAGGATAAGTAAGACAGTTGTGAGAATGTGGCCCTTTTTACATGGGCCTCTCCCAGCCATGAACACGCAGATTTCTGTGTGTTCATGGGTGGGGGAACCCCGTGTGAACAACGCGGTGCACACGCCCATGGTGAGTGGCGGTACGTACGTGCCCGCCTAACACGCATCCCCACTCACCCCCCACCCACTCATCCCCACACAAAGAGCAACCGGGGGAAACGGTGGTTACTATGTGGGTGTGGATGAGTGGTGGGTGAGTGGGGATGTGTGTGCAGCTGTGTACATGTCCCATCCTTGCACTGGTGCGCCCACAGCCCCCCACCCCCACCCAGCGGAGCTGTGTAAAAATATCATGTGAGGAGCCACTTGAAGAAGAACAGAAGGTTGCTGCCTTGTAAACAAGATTCTTTGAGATGGCTCCGAAACATTCTCACAACACCCACCCTTCCAGCCCCGCATGGAATTCTTTTCTTATATTTCTAGAAAGGGTTGGAAGGAACTGTCATTCTGAGGGGGAGAGTACTTTTTATACTAGAGGAGCTCGAGACCATCATGTGGTCTATTATTTGAATAGGGTGAGCGTGCAGAATCCAGTTGTGAGAATGTTGGGAGCCATCTCAAAGAACCTTCTTTATAAGGTAGCAACCTTCTGATCAGCACATGGGGAGGAGCTGTTTGTAAACGAACAGCGTTATCTCCCAGTCCAATCAGGTGTCCCAGCTGCTGTTGCTGCAGCGCTACAAGGAGGGAGAGGGAGGTGAGGGATGGGGTCTGGAGCCAGGGAGGGGAGGAAGAATCACTTATTGGGGGAGTAGCTGGCTGCAGCCTGCTGCGCAGCCATGCAAGTGTGGGGCCCCAGCTGGCCGCGAGGCCATGTGCGGCCACACATGTGGCACATGCCTGGGGCCGGCCCTGCTGGGGTGGATGAGAGTGGGGGGCTTCGCCAGATAACCCAACAGGCATGCAGATAGAACATGTCTCACCCCTGTGGCCCCACTCCCCGGCAGACCTCCAGGTGAGGGGGGGAGGGGACGAGTAGAGGTGGATCAAGAGTCCAAGTTCAACTTTGAGGCTCCCCACACACCCCGCCACTCACAGTTCTTTCTCTCCCTGCAGGTAGTAATCAGGAGCCTGGGTCAGCAGCAGGGTCCAGAGTCCTCCCAGCACAAGCGGCGGTGGATGGTAGGTGGGGCTCCCCAAGCTTCACTCAATCAGCTACATCCAAGGGCGAGGAGATGGCGGTTTAGCGGCAAGGGTGGCGCTGTTAGGTTGGTTCTCCCTTGTTTTACCATCTGGTGGGAGGTGGCTCCGTACAGCCCGGCCTGATACAGCCAAGACGCAGCGAGAAGGCGATGGGGAGTGCAAGGGACTGGGCGTTTGGGTAGAGGAAGTCGCAGGCGGGGACCGGGAGGCCTGGGCTGAGCTGCGAGCAGGCGAAGGAGTGGGGCTTCTCAACACAGTGGCAGTACCACTTACCTGAGCGGCTGAGTCAGAGGCAGGGCCAGACCTGCGGGGGGAAGTAAAACAGCTTCATTGCCTGCGCAGGACGAGGCGAAGGAGCAGGGCTTCTCAACACAGCAGCAGTACCACTTACCTGAGCGGCTGAGTCGGAGGCGGGGCCAGACCTGCGGGGGGAAGTAAAGCAGCTTCATTGCCTGCGCAGGACGAGGCGAAGGAGCGTGGTTTCTCAACAAAGCGGCAGTACCACTTACCTGAGCGGTTGAGTTGGAGGCGGGGCCAGGCCTGTGGGGGGAAGTAAAACAGCTTCATTGCCTGCGCAGGACGAGGCGAAGGAGCGGGGCTTCTCAACACAGCGGCAGTACCACTTACCTGAGCGGCTGAGTCGGAGGCGGGGCCAGACCTGCGGGGGGGAAGTAAAACAGCTTCATTGCCTGCTGCAGTGCCGCAGGCGCGTGCCATGGTCATGCGCCTAAGGGCCTCACGCGCAAGGGCGCGCCCTTGTGCGTGCGGCCTTAGGCTGGCGGCCGGGAGGCGCTGGTCTAAACTCTAAATTTTGGACTGTATTGCGGTTTACTGCCTAAGACGAAGGGAAATGACCTCCCCTATAAATCAGGGGGAAGGTCCCTGTATGGTAATACCTAAGCCCTGTAGTGTCCATCAGCTAACTCTGAGAAGGGTGGATCCCCTGGATAAAGGGCCTCCATTGGAATTAGGGAAGTTATTTCCCCAGGTAATATACTCAGAGCAGGCAGAGTCTTTTGACCTACTTTCACAATCCTTAATTTTTACAATAACTTTTCAGCATGACCGCACCCCCCCAGTGTGGGCAACGCCCCGAGATGTAGCCGAGCATCTTCGGGTACTCCTAACTGAGGTCCCAATTACTAGGAGGGACATAACGTCAATAGATCATATGATTCATTTGACTGGTAAACACATGGTTCTGGTCACCTTCAAATCTTACGAGATGGTGACTAAAATCCTGCCCCAAAGGAGTCAGTTGGAGGAACGAGGAGTATTTGCAGCGCGCGTTTTCCAGATGGGACAAAACCCCCAGGAGAGACAAGTACCGGCTCTACATGTGCCACAAGACAGACGGGATCAGAAGGATAAGTTTGGGAGCACCTCGACTGGTTTAATAGCCTTGGCCCTTCCACTTAGATCAGATCTTGGAGACTTTAAGCATCAGCTAGACAAGAGTGATAAAGCCCCAGGAAGCGGAGGAAGTCTCCCCCCCCCCTCCACTAGATAGAGGTTGGGAGAAAATGGGCAGGGTGAGGGGTTCTGGGGAGACCCGTAGAGAAGGCACCACCCAAAACCAGACAGAAGGAAGGGTGGCTGACAGTAAAGCCTCCCCAGTCCCCCCCCAGCTCTATCAGTACCAGTACCTCTACCGAGAGGCTTAAAAAGATCCTTAGTTAGGAAGGCTGACTTATTTCGGACTGCAGATAGAACAAGTAGGGTCCAAGAGGAAGACCTGTTTCTTCCGGAACTGAACCTGAACAAGGAACAGGACTGCAGAAGGAAGATACGGGGTGGTGATCAAAGAGAGGGGCGAGATGCAGGGAGACCACTTAGGTTGGATCCTACTCCACCCTTGGTGGAGACCTTGTTACATCCCCCTCGCTTGCCACCGCAAAACGTGGCCTCCTTTAAGGAGCTTCACCAGGGTGCTGAACATCCACCCTCCCCGTCTATTGCTATCCAAGCATGTTTTTTAGAGTGCCTGGAGTCACTTAAATGCCAATTAGGCGATATCAAGAAACCCCTGAGAAGTAAGAGGCAAACAAGCCCTATATGTGGCTTGCAGGAGAAAGGAGGAGATCAGGGACAACAATCCCCCTTGTCTCTTCTCCTAACTTCATATGCCCACTCGGCTAGTTGGATATTTGAAGGTGAGGGACAGGCCAGGAAGAATCAGAGTCCGCTCCAATCCCAAATACTTCAGGAGGTCCAATCACAGGAAGAACAGCATTCTGTACCCCCGGGGCCGGAGGATGTGTTGTGTGACCTGGTGGGGCAGGGTTCCCAAGAGGAAAGACTCCCGGGGGAAGCAGTAGAAGTAGTAGAAGTAGAAACAGAGGAACGGATCCCCTTGAGAAGATCCATCCAGGTAGATTTGACACTGACTGAGTCAGTAACCTTGGCAGCCACCTCTGAGGGAGTAGCTACGGGGAATTCTGGTGCAGGTCAAACTATAGATAACGTAATAAGCCCAGAGATGACACAAAGCCCTTCCACGACCAGGGTCTTGAGACAGCGCCCGAGATCACCCTTAAAACTATGACAAGGGGCCAAGCCAGGTGTTACAATTACCATAAGCTCTTGGAACATATCTGGCTGGGTGATGCATAGAGCTGACCCTGAATTTTGTAATTTTTTATACCAGAACGACATCATTCTACTCCAAGAGACCTGATTAACCATGCCTCCCCCCCAGGATAAGTGGAGGGACTTTGAGAGCTTTTGGATTAATGCTTTACCCTCGGAGGTGCATGGACTCCCGAGTGGGGGATTGGCACTATTAGTAGCTTCCTCCTTGAGGGTTTCTGTGGAATATATTAGCAGCATTAAGGCTTATTTTGCTCTTTTCCTCTGCCAATTCCTTGATGGACTTGAGATATTATTGGGAATAGTATATGTTCCCCCAGAATATTAACCTTATTATTCCTCGGATATCTGGCCCTTAATGAAGGCTCAGGTCAGAGAAGCAGAAGCTCGCTTCCCAGAAGCCTTGTTAGTGCTGGGAGGCGACTTTAATGCTAGAATGGGGGATCCTGCCTCTCTGTTAACACCTCTTAAGTTAGATAATTCAATGTAATGGTGTTATGTTCCAATTCGTCATTCTAGGGACAAGTTAGCGGGTCCAAGGAAGGATAAAATGGATGCCCTTATGGATGACCTAGACGTTAGAATAATAAATGGTCGTACACAGAAAGACCTGGTAGGAAATTTTACTTACAATTCGTTGTTAGGGTCTAGTGTCCTAGATTTATTTTTGATTTCGCTCCCCTTCTTCTATATGGTGGAAGAATTTGAGGTGATTCCTATACCTATATCAAACCATTCTCCCATAAGGTTAACCCTAGGAGATTCCTGAGGGGAGCCGATGAAGCAAAGTCTGGGTGATCTTAACGGGACCCTGGTGAGGAGAAGAACCAAATGGACAGAGGATTTAAGAGGTAGGACGATAGAGCTCTTGAATTCTTCCTCGGTAAAGCAAATGGGGAACACTATAAAAAAATTAGGACCTGATACCATACAGTGTTATGAGGAGATGAGGCACCTCCTGCTTCCTATTCTCTCTACTCAAACTGTATTAGGGTATAGCTGGCGCTATATAAATGTTTGTTAATAATAATAATAATAATAATATTAGACGAGAAGAAGGTGCCAGGTAATTACACCCCGCGTTGGTTTGATACCGAATGCCAATACGTAAGAGCACAGCTAAGGAAAACAGCTAGGGAAGTGAAGGCCTCTCCTAGCAGTGCCTCGAGGTTAGCATTAGCCTTAATGAGGAAGGAGTACAAACAACTATTAAAGATTAAACTGCAAACCGCCCAAGAAGTAACATGGGGGAAACTCATTCGAGCTGCCAGTGATCAGAACCAGAGGGGATTCTGGGAAATAATCCATTCTCTTTCGCAAGGAAGAGGCAAGGGATGTAGAGACTTACCCCTCATAGGAGCTTGGCAGGACTTTTATGGGAAGTTGTATGCAAGGAAAGGAACTATTCCCTTTATAGTGGAAATGAATGCTGTAGACAAAATCCCAAGGTGGCAGATGGTCTTAGTGGAAGAAGTTATGTCTTTAATCGATTCCCTAAAAAATGGGAAAGCCCCCGGGCAGGATTACATAACGGCAGAAATTCTGAAAGGCGAACCACGATACTGGGCGGAGGTTTTAGCGCCATTATTCACACATATAAATGAGTATGGCATTCTTCCACGAAATTGGCTACAGTCTACGGTGGTCCCCATATATAAGAAGGGGGACCCAATAGAACCGGGTAATTATCATCCGATAAGCTTATTAAGTGTGGCTGCTAAACTGTACTCCCGGTTATTGTTGGTTAAACTCCAGACTTGAACCGAGGGGTGCGATATAATAGCACCCGAACAGATAGGATTTCGTAAGGGTGCAGGGACAACTGACCACATCCTTGTGTTGGTGGCGTTGATTGCTAAATTTGTGAAGAAAGGTGATCCTCTCTTTCTATGCTTTGTCGATCTCGAAAAGGCATTTGACTCTATTTGCAGAGAGCACCTGTGGTTCAAACTTTGGACCTTGGGCATAGAGCCAAGGCTTCTTTTCCTTATAATAAGGCTGCATACAGGGAACCACTTGCAGATTAGAGTCAATAACCAGGGGAGGCTCTCAGAGCCGGTGCAGGTAAACTCTGGGGTGAGACAGGGGTGCCTTCTGGCGCCGTTACTTTTTAACCTATATGTGAATAACGTAGTAACCTTTATAAAAAGGTATAATACCCACCCCCCTAAAATTGGAGAGCGGGAGATAGGGCTACTACTCTACGCTGATGATACGGTGATTATCTCCCAGTCTTTGGTAGGGATGAGGCGAGCATTGGAGGCCTTTGGGGAATACTGCCGATCTGAGCTACTATCTATAAATTTCACCAAAACTAAAGTATTGGTGGCAGGCTCTAAAGGAATCCACAAGAAACACCGTTGGATTATCCAGGAGACTCAGATAGAGCAGGTAAAGGCCTTTAAATATCTGGGGGTGATAATATCTGCCAGCAGCAGTTGGAAATCCCATTATGATGCTGCAATGACACAGGCTAGTCAAACAGCTGCGGCTATCTCCAAATTTTACTTCAGCAAAGGAGGTCGACTCGCCCTGCCAGCCTTGAAACTTTTTAAGGCCAAGGTAATTAGCCAGTTATTGTACGCATCCCCAATATGGGGCTTGGGACATAGCTCTAAACTCGAAGCCCTGCAGAATACTTTCCTGTGGACAATATTGGGAGCCCCCCATGGAACCCCACAGGTAATTTTGAGAGCAGAATCTTTCATCCCTCCTCTAGAAGTGTACGGGACTTTATACCGTCTTAGCTTTTGGCTTAAGAAACTACTTTTTCCTAGCCCTAACACTAGATTAACCAATGAAACAATTGCAGCTGGGTTAGGAAGTAGCTGGATTCAGGGATTTAACCAAGAAATTGCCAGATTGGGGTTTGCCGGTTCAGATCTGGAAAGATTGGGGTGGGCGGCATGTAAGGAACTAGTTCACAAACGGGTTTGGGATCAGGCAGCCCAATCAGAAAACGCCCTAAGAGGAGCCTAGGAGGTGGCACCCCAGTTTAGTGATTACTACTCTTTTTTCAACTTCCAGAGACCCAATTATTATTACTTGTTTGTCTGGCAGGATGCTAGTATTCGAACAGCCTTCTTTAGGATGAGGGCCAATGTGTTTCCCTCGGTCATGCTGGAAGGCCGATACGCTAGGACCCCTTGGGACCAGCGCATCTGTGATATGTGCCAACAGGGGGAGGTAGATACTCCAACCCATATAATTTTTCACTGCCCGGCATTTGATGGCCTAAGAATTAGGCATCTGAAGAAACATCTCGAGAAGGGGGCAACCAATCAGATGCTGAACAAACTACTATGCCCCATTGACTCAGAATGGTCCAGGGCTGTAGCCAATTTTTGTAGGGCTGTGGCTTATATCAGGAATACATCCCCTTCCTCATGAAAGTGCCAGGAGTGAGGTACCCCCCAATGGAGAGGAGTATGAGGGTTATTAAGACCCGAGATGTGATCGGGGGGGGGGGGGAGACTTGTGAGCAGCTCCTAACCCTGAGACTATTCTGATGAGGAAGATGGGAATTCAGCAGCCAGGATGACAGATATATTTGACAGGTGTTGATATCTAAAGATTTTTGATGATGTATTTAGCGCATCATACTGTTTGTTTGGACATCTGATTTGGCCAACTGGCAGCAAATAAAAGATTATTAGAAGCATCCTGTTGCAAATATAGGAACAACCAATAACCGTGTGAAATTTATTTGCTATGGAGAAGTGGCCATCAGACCCACCTTGAGAATTGAGCTGGGACAGGCAAAATGATTAAGTGCTTGTAAGGACTAATTATTATATACTCTAAAGGGGCGTCAAGGAGTACCTGATTTGGGCTCCATTTTGTATTTTATTTACCTATAGGACTCAGTATTGTGTATTGTTTTAATTTAGAACTTATATGGTTGTATTGCTGTATGTTGTTGGCAATAGCGGAAGCTAAGCTGTAATAAAATTTATTATTATTACATCCAAGGGCAACAGACATGCGACAAAGGGCCCCAGCCCCTGTATAATATACCTGGGGGGAGATGAGGACAGCCATTGAGTGGGCATGAGTGGTAGCTTCTCCCCTGTTCCAAGCCCCTCCTCTCCCAGCTGCACACACTCACACAAGTTAGTAGTGAGTGGTATGTTCCTGAAGGAGTAGCTATCTAAACCACATACAAGGAATACGTGAATAAACAACAGAATTAATCCAAGGGATTTGCATACATAACTGTCAGAACTTGACAACGAAACCCTCTAGAGTCAAAGCATGATGTAATTACTAGCTGATGACACAACTATGCAGCTCTCTGCTAGGAGATTAACTTTTAATTTGCCCTGTGGTAGCTAGATTGCTGGATAAATGCTCATGGCTTGACCATTGAACTAGGAGTGCAATTTGTGTGCGTGTGGTCAGTGCTTTGTCCCTGTCTCTTTTGGGAAATTTCAGAGGCGTAGCTAGGTGGGAATAACCCTTGGTGCAGAAGACGGAATGGGCCCCCTTCTGTGGCAATCCACTCCAGTGTGCACATGCATTCTACGTGCATGTGGGCCCCTCCACACTTTTGGACCTTGCTGCAGCTACACCTACTGCACCCATTATAGCTACATCCCTGGGAAATCTGTCTCCAAGTGAAATTAACTACTGTACACAGCATCAAGCTAGATAGGTACCACTTAAGCCCTCAAATCGGAGGGTCAGTGAGCTCTGAGTGGTGAAACTGAATAGGTTTCATTGCAGCCTGCGACACAGGAGTAAACTTCACCATCTCTGATTGGTCATATAGAAATTGTAGGCACCAGTCTAAGGTCACGAAACACAAACTTACTTACTCCCATAGACTTCAGCAGGGCTACTCTGGTGCAAATGGTTTGTGGATTGTGGCCTAATGTAGTACTAAGTTCACAAAAGCCTGGGGGAACAATTCTCCCACCCCTTGCATCAGGTGGCAGAAAACAAGGAATCATCCAGGAGCACAGAAAGTGGGAAGAGTTTCACACAACACTCAGAATGTGGGTTTGTGCCACTACCAACTAGTGTTGTCTACATGAGCCTTCAGAATTTGTATACTCTTTAGGCCCATTGTGTTAATGCAAATATCATTTTCAGATTTGGCCTCAGGACCAAATATTAAAATACTCTTTGCATGCATCCATAAAGTTGCTACCTTTTTTCAGTTTGATCCTGAGACGCCAGTTTGGCCTATGGAAATCTAAGAGTCAAGCTGCAAAAGGTGGCAACCCTATGTATGCAAAATATGTACAGTTGTTAGTTTGCTCATTTTGTTAGCTTTGTTATTTAAATTCTGGTTATTTGATTAATTTACTTATTTGGTACTTCATTGCCTTTGTTAGTATTATTGAGTCCTAATTAGCACAAAATAATACTATCAAAGTTCACTTCCTATTCTCTTTATTTAAGCCCCCTGGGGTAAGGACGTGTCTATAATATATTGATTGTATAGTGTACGTATGTACGTATGTATGTATGTATAAATATGTATGTATGTATAAATAAATTCAATTAAATTTTAAATTATATTTCCCTTCATTACTCAAGCCTTGCCTATCATGGCAGAATCTGGTTAATTATTATTTTGAACCCCCAGCACTCTTTTAATTCTCCATGCGTCTATAAATAAAATTATTTCCTACTGTGTTCAGGACATCCTTCTGCTGTCTGGCATGAAGCAAGACTAACCATTGTTGTTTTTCATTCTGCCATTTACCGCAAGTAGAGCCTTGCGTATCAGACTGTCTCCAAGGGGTCTGGTTGGGTTCATTTCAGTTTGGGAGCCCTCCCGGCACAATCCCCTCAGGCTCAGACCAGGCTTCCCGGAGGCAAAAACCTTACCACCATGGAAAGCTGTGACACCAAGGCACTCTGTGGGGGCAGGTGTACAGCTGGTAAAGGGCAGGGGAATGCCTTAACTCCCCTTTTCCTGATGTGGCCACTGCCCCCACAGAGTATTGTGATATCACAGGAGGGTGTAGGGGAAGGCTGAGTGGGGCGTTAAGAGTATTTATTTATTATTAATTATTATTTTAAGCTTCCCTGAGCTTCTGTGGGAAGGGCAACATATAAACTTGACAAAATTAATCAATCAATCAATCAATCAATCAATCAATCAATCAATTAACTAATTAATTAATTAATTAATTATTTAATTAATTAATTAAATTATATTAAATAAAATAAACCAAAGATGGGGAACTTTTTCCCCTCCTGTGGTCCATTTGAAATCTGTGCAATCCTGTGGTCCATTTGCAAATTAGTGCAATTAGCTGAAGGGGTGTGCTCAGCATGGGGAAAGAAAAGGCAGGATCCATACCAGACCATGGGTTGATGCTATGGATCTACCCCTATCTTTGAGTGGATGCCCTCATCTCTTCTCCCTTCCCCATAACTCACTCTTTTAGTGCTTGAGGGACAGGATCCACAGGCCACATTCAATAACTAGAAAGGGGCCAGATAAAAAAAACTTCCCAGGACTGGATTTGACCCAAAGCCACAGGTTTCTCAGTTGGTCCAATAAAAGTTATCATTGTACTACTGTGTCTCTACTACCCCTGGTTTAAACAGAGAAAAATGTGCTGATTTAGATTAATTCATTATTCATTGAGAAGGGCCCTCCACCCCCAAATCGGGGGCGGGGGGGATTGCCACGCTCCCCGTTCTTCCCCTAACAGGAGATGGATGCAGAGAAGCTTCGGGGGTGAAGAAACCCCATAGGAGCAACCCGGACACCGTGATTGGGGCCCCGGGTATTAGGTGGCCGTGCATGGGCCACCTGATTGGTCGGTGTGGGGGCAGCCCCTCCCCTTTGCTAGAATGTGGGGGAGCAAACTGCTGCCTGCCCGCTGTGTCCGCCATTTGGCCTCAACAGCTGGAGCAAGCCGCACCCACATTTTGCTGCTGCAGCATCAGCTGGGGGGTTGACATGGGTCGCCAAAAGAAGAAAGCGGCGGGAAAGGAGTCGCAGAGGGCAAAAAAACGCCTGGCACCTGCAGCTGAAGCTGAGCTGGCGGGGAGAGAGTACCCTACAGAAAGGGGGGAGGTGAGTGAGGCACCCCCCCCCATCCAGGGGGGAAATGCAAGCCCGTCTGCAGGCCTGCGAGGCCCTTGCTGCCTCGCTCCAGAATCAAGGTGGAGGGGATAGGTATGAGATGGCCCCCACTCGGCTTTAGCCGTGAAGGTGGCTGCGCTGGCATTCATAAATCAGCTGTATGGGTACCCGCCGCCTGACAAGGGATTCTTTGCTAGGTGCATGATTGAAAGCTGGACACGGGAACAGGGACACCAGATGGATACAACGGCCCCCATTTCACTCCCAGAATTGAGAGCATTGTGCCAGGCACTGTTAGGGTTTTGTTTCGACCAGTACGAGGCATTGCTTTTCGGCACCATTTTTAAGATAATGTTTTTCGGGGCATTCAGAATAAGCGAAGTGGTAGCCGAGGGGAGATACGACAGGTCAGGAAGGGCTCTGTGGGTGCATGATGTAGGCATCAGATCAGGAGTATTAGCGATTCTGTTACAACGGTCCAAGACCGACCAAAAGGGGTGTGGGCAGACCATGACACTAAATCTGATAAGATAAGGTGGTTAGGAAAGGGGGGTATGAGGTGGAACCAATTGATACCAATGTTGTCCCATATAAAAAATCAGGAACGCCCGAGTATCCTCATCATTCATTTGGGTGAAAACAATTTGAGGGTAGGAACCAGTGTTATTTTAATAGTTCAAATTAAGTCTCAGTTACCTTTAATAAAGGATATTTTTCAAGGGGTAAGAATTTTGTGGACCTAATTGGTTCAACGACTTACATGGGGTGGGGACATGTACCCTAAAAAGATAGATAGGGCAAGAAGAGGGGTGAATCGGGAAGTCAATAAATGGTGGGTAGGGCTAGGAGGTACCTGTGTGCGGCACATACAAATTACCTATGTAAAGCCAGAATTGTTTCTGAAAGACGGGGTTCATTTGTCGTTGTAGGGCACTAGTTTATACTTAGATAACATAACAAGGACACTGGAGCCTATGGTATGATTTGGAGTTGGTGGGGCTACGGCAGGTGGCCAGGATCTGTCTGGTGCCGTAGTGGTGGCGGGGGTCCGGTATGGTTAATAAGGTTTCTTGGTTAAGTAGATGTAGAATAGATGAAGGAGTCATCTCCATAAGAGATGGGGGAGTGAGACTTGCTGATAAGCAGGGCATGGCTACAGCACGATCATTCCCCTAGGAAGGGGTAAGGGCAAGCATGGCCCTCAATTTTAATGACACCACCCTCCTTACTCATGCCCGAATGGGCAAGTTTTCCCCTTCGGCCTTGGCCAGGGAGCTGTTTGAAGGGGATGTCCTTAGAGGTTGAGTTTAGTGCTGGCATTGGAGAGCATATCCAGGCCAGACACCTGTGTTTAATAACGTTGAAGTTTAAGGTACAAAATACTGGACCCATGATTCCTTAGAAGTAATTCCACCAACTTCTCTGATTTGTTTAATAAAGAGTGCTGCCCTTTAAAATCCATATCAAGTCTCCGTTTCTCATTTCTCGAGGGGAGGGGTGCATCGGCAATATTTGTTTCACCCCTAATTGTCTTTTATGCTTCTGCCTATTTGCATTAATGCAATGGTTCTAAGGAGTCTGCAAATTCTGAAGACTCATTCAGACAACACTAGTGGGTAGTGGAACAAACCCACATTCTGAGAAGCAGGAGTAAGGTGCTGCCATTCTGGGAAGGCTGTGTACCACCATGCCCACATCATGCCAGTATAAACTACTGTTGTGACACTCTGGCATGTTGCTAACACAACACCAGTGTCTCACAGCACACATAGCTCCCTGGGCTGGGCTTGCACCGTGGGAAGGGAGTAGGGGAAAACCTTCTGATCCTTGTAACGCAAATTGGTGGAGAGATGAGCAGGTTGTAGATGGGTTGTTTGCAATGGAAGTTGGGCTGGGGATGAGTGGGATGATGAGGAAGTTGGGCTTGGGCAGGGGCAGTGCATGGGATGATCGGGACTTCAGCTGGAGCTGAGACAGGCGTGTGGTTGGAGGAGGCAGGTGATGCCCAGTCACCTGGGGTGATGAGTTCAGGGGCCAAAAAATAAATAAAAAATGAAGCAAGGTTGAAAAGTCTGGGAACCACTGGTGTAAATGACTGACCAATGTAGCAAGGTAGCAGAGAACCAGAGCTTATATGAAGGCTCATTTTACGCACTCAAAACTGGAGGCACCCGAAATCCTACATCATGTTTGAAAGTGATGGCCTTAGCATACAAATAGGCTGGAATTTACCACTATTCTGGGATTCTAAAAATACTAGAAGAAGAGATTAACAGCTGCATGGGATTTCTGGTATGCACATCACCCAAGAAAGATGCCAGTGGGAAAAGGAGTTTTGAAACTGTAAGTGTGCCAGATGATACATTAACCTAGGCAGCTGGCAGAGGCAGGAATCAGGATTAGTAACAGGGTAAACTCAAAAGGCCAATTCGGTTAAGTACCCAGAATGCTAACTGTCATTCTTAACAGCTTACCATGACTATCAGAACATGAGGCCTGAAGCCTAAACTGGGCCCAACAGCACCTGACTGGCCTTTTGGGCTCAAAGTGTGCTAGTCACCCTTTCTCTCCAAACCCCTTGGAGGGGGTCCTACCATTTGCAGTGTGCTGTGATGTCACAGTGCTCCATAGGGAGTGGGGCTTTATCAAAAAGGGGGCAAGAGGGTGCCTTTTCCTTGCCTCTGTTTTGGCCCGACTCTGCTCTTTAGAGTGTGAAGTAACATTACAGTGCTTCATAGGGTGTAGGGCCGCCCTGCTGCATCAGGCTTAGATAGGACCGTATGTTGGAATTTTTGGCTCAAGCAGTCCTCTAATCTGAACCTTCTGAATCAACACATTTGCTTTGCTCTTATGAAGAGATGAAGTGGCCATTCCAAGCGTCTTTAAATTTGACAAATTCTCCATATTCAAAGGGTCAAATATGAATCAAATTTTTGGTTGGGATTCAAAAAGTTCATTTCTGAAAGTCTACAGATTCATTTTCTGTTTGCTTGCCTACTGGTGAGCAGTACTTTTTGAATTTTGTAAGTCATTGAGTGGGTAAACTTGTGTCATGTGACATACCAGTGCTGAAGGCACACAACAGATGAACTTTGCAGGCGCGAAGAATTTAAGTATCATTATTTGTTTTGATAAATGTATACCTGAATTTGATCCATGAATATAAAATTACAAATTCATTTCAGCTATACTTTAATGTCTTTTATCTCTTTCCTGAGTGAAAGATATATTCAGTCAATGGTATAATTGGCCACAATCTAATTAGAAATGTCCCCCTTCCCAGAAAATTCTCCCACCCCACTGCTACGTTTTCCATGTAATGTAACAAAAGGAAAAATGATAATATAAATAACATGAGGTGTAGGCTAGGGTTAAAGCAACTTAAGGGGCAGATTGTGAGTCTCCAACTCATACTAAAGTCACTGACACTATTTGTGAGAATAACTGCTACAGCTGAAATGTGGAGAGGTTTTTGTATTGGTAAATCAAGATGGAATATTTCTTTCTTTTAACAAATGCTTCTTGTCTGTGACAGCTTTGACTTTGGCTTGTGTTCAACTTTACCTCCAGTTCAACTTTGGTTGGAACTCAATTCCAGCAGCTTTGCTGAGTTTGTCTGCTTTGACATTGGTGATGAATTTTGATTAGGGCTGAAAAGAGAGCTTGCAAAAACAAGCATGAAATTGGAAGCAATAGCGTTGCTGCCATTTTGGCTAAGGACGGTGGCTGTTTTGTGCTTGTGCAATTAGCTGCCCTTAACTAAAATGGCACTGATGCTACTGCTGCCATTTTGGTTAAGGATGGTGGCCATTTTGTGCATGCACAATGATTATTTTGCTGTTGTTTCTCGCTGAGAACTCATACCAAGAACAGGGACTTGGTGAGATCTCGGTCCAGGTACTCAAGTTTATGAGATTTACTTATGAGAAACAAATTGAGCTGCTTGTTCAGCCCAAATTTTGATCCACCATAAGGCAGTCATTGGCTTATATCAAAACTACTTGAAATTTATTCATGAAAGTACCAAATTTTTGAATATCAAATTTCCATATAATACATTAACAAAATAGCAATTTCACACCCAAACTTCAAATTCCACCCAGAAATTCAAATTCACATTTTTGAATGTGTTATTTTTAAATTTCTTTTGCCACAAATAGTCAAATAACTATGGGCTAATAACTATGGGCCTAGGTGAAGGTAACGGTCACAGTCCCACTTTGAATCAGTGCTAAATGTAGGCCCCACCGTCAGGGTTCTGGGGCCATCATTCTGCTCACGGGGAGTCGTCATTCCACCGCATCAAAAAACAGTCAGGCACTCCAGCCCCAGGACCCACCATCAGGGTTCTGGGGCCTACATTCCAGGCAGGGAGGGCTGTCATTCCACTTCATCCAGAAGCTGCCACTCCAGCCCCAGGACCTACTGTCCGGGTTCTGGGGCCGTCATTCTGCTCACGGGGAGCTGTCATTCCACCGCATCAAAAAACAGTCAGGCACTCCAGCCCCAGGACCCACCATCAGGGTTCTGGGGCCTACATTCCAGGCAGGGAGGGCTGTCATTCCACTTCATCCAGAAGCTGCCACTCCAGCCCCAGGACCTACTGTCCGGGTTCTGGGGCCGTCATTCTGCTCACGGGGGAGCTGTCATTCCACAGCATCAAGAAGCAGCCAGCCACTCCAGCCCCAGGACCCAACTCATGGTTCTGGGGCCCATGTTCCAGGCAGGGGTGGTTGCTCCCACTCCCACCATTCCCAGTGGTGTCCTGCTGCCACTGCGCACTCTCCAGAGCCCTCTCTGCCTGCTGGACCCTCTCCACCAGCTCACCCTTTCAGTGGCCATAGAGCGCTGTCTGGTGTGCCATGCTGCCCTTGACCCTGGGGTCCAGCATGGTTGCCAACACATATTCCTCCCACTGCAGGAGCTCATTGAACCACGCCTTAAGCCCTGCCTTCAGCTGTTGCAACAGGGCAACTGCCTCAGATGCCAGCTTCTTCCCCTGAGGGCCACAATCCTGCCCCTGGAGAATCTCCTCGAGCCTCCTGAGGAGACTCTGGACCAGAGGGGTCACCTGGCTGATGGTGGCCAGGGAGAAATTGATGGTCTCCATCATGGTCAGGAACAGTCTCAGAACAAAGACAGTGTGAGCCAGGATCTCCCATTCCACCCCATTGTACCCTGGAGGTGCCCGCTGTCCATCACCAGTTGAACCTGATGCAAGGCGCTTTCTGCTCGAGAAGCCGCTCGAGCATCTGGAATGTGGAATTCCACCTGGTGGACACATCCTGCACCAGCTGGTGCACTGGGGAGCCTTGCTTGGCCTGCTTCACTCGGAGGAGGTCTCTGCCCTTCACGCTCCAGTTAAAGAAACCGGTCAACTTCCTCCCCCACTAGACCAGGGAGCTAAGGGTGCCTGCCCCAATCCCCTTCTCCCCGAAGACCAGAGCATCCCTGACCACCAGGTGAAGGGTGTGTGCAGTGCAAGGGATGCTGGTGAAGCCCCCATCATGGACTGCCCTCAATATGTTGTCTGCGTTGTCCATAACCATGCACCCCTTGGTGAAGGGTGCACCTGGCGCGACCCACTCCCTCACCAATGTGGTCAGGGCTTCCTTGATGTTCTGAGAAGTGTGGGGACTACTGCATCCATGACTTCCGCCTGAAGCAGGACCTACCTATACCCTGCTTCAGGACCCCTCCTGCCACTGCCAAATGCTGCCTCTGGATCTTGCCACTAGTGTGCAGTCACTGCCAGGTAGGTGTGCTGCGCGTTCCTACTTGACCACAGGTCAGTGGTGAAGTGGATGGTGGCACCTCCAGCCCCTGCCAGCTGCTCCCTCATCCGCTCCTTTAAAGCCCGGCCCAAGGCTGGCACCATCTGCCAAGTTAGGGTGGTGTGCGAGGGCAGCTGAAACTGGGGGGCCAGGAAGCCAATCAGGCACCTAAACCCCATGTCCCCGACCACCAAGAAGGACTGCCCATTGAGCACTAGGGATGGGCGAACAGAACAGAGTTTGGAAATTTGGTTCAGTTCAGTTCAGTTTGAAATTTGAGTTCAGAAATTTGGTTCGGTTCAGTTTGGTTTGAAATTCAAGTTCAGTTCGGAAGTTCGGTTCGGTCGAGAGAACAGACTGAATTTGGTCGAATTCCGAACTTCTGAACCAAGTTTGGCTATTCAAAACCAGTTTTTTTGGTGTGTGTTGCCACTTAGGATGGGCGAACAGAACGGACTTTGGAAATTCGGTTCGGTTTCAAATTTGAGTTCAGTTCGGAAGTTCGGTTTGGTCAACCGAACAGACTGAGTTCGGTACGAACTCCAAACTTCTGAACCGCGTTCGCCCATCCCTATTGAGCGCAATCATTTCCCCCAACATGCATGTGGCTTTCACCACACCACCCTCCATGTCCTGCAGCTGCCAATGGACTTGGCAGCTGCCCCCACCCCAGCTCCTCCATGGTGCACTGACGCTTCTGGGCCTCAACTTGCTTCTACTGATGCACCAGTGGCAGAGCTGATGGGAGGGGCAGAACATGGTGCCGACACAGCTCTCAGAGGAACATGTGGCCGGCCCTGTCCAAAGTGGCCAAGGGTCTGTTGTCCTGCCCACCAATTAGTGTCCCCTGCAAGTGGTTGTTCTCTATGGCAGGGGACATTTGCTCGCCACACCACATGAGACTGGGGGCCAAGTTGGTGGAGCAGTTGTTGTTCCTTAAGGTGAACCTTCCACTGCTGGGATTCCCTGAGCTGCCCCTGGACATGGATTGATGGTGCAGTGTCACACGCCATCCCATGCCAGGGGTAGTCTTGGAATGGGGTTCCTCCTCAATCTGGGTTGCTGTTGCTGAGGTCCCTGCCTCCCAATACCCAGCACCCTCCCTGCTTCTCTCTCTCTTTGACTTGACAGCCTCAGCTGGCCTATCTGACTGACCTCATGACCTAGGGTGGTATTGGGAAGCTGAAAGCCTGCCAGCCGGCCAGGCTCTGTCTAGACGATCTTGGCCTGCCTATCTGATTGGCTTTCTCTCTCTCTCACTGCACAGTCTTTGCCAGCCTATCTGAGTGCTCTGCCAAGGTCCCAGCCTGTCTTCCTGCCTGCCTTTCATGGCACGGTGCCTGCTAGTTGCCAACCTCGAACCCTGCCTCAGCCTGTCTTCTGCTGCTCATGCCATGCTGCCTTTCTGCTGCTGCTGCTGCCACTGCTGTGCCATGGGTTCTGCTACCGGGCAATCCAATGTCTGCCACTGCTCTACTGATGCATGGCAGTCTGCAATGCCAGGCAAAGTAGGGGTGCCAGGCTATCCACCAAGCCCCAAGCCTTCCCGGCCTCTGCTGCTGCTGCTGATGCTGCCGCTGGGTCTCAGACAGCAAGCCATGGCACCATGGGCACTAGGGGTGGGAAGTTTGGATCATCCGGTATCCGATACTTCTGGTATTTTGGTGTACCAGCAGTATCGGATTAATCCAGTATTTGGGGGGGTATTACCGGTACCGGATCTTTTACATTGAGGCCATTGAAATGAATGGCCGCAATGTAAAAAAAAAACAAAAAAAACCCCAAACACTTTCCCTCCCCAGTACAGGCTGTGTGGGTGGAAGGGGGGACACCCCCACCCACCCTGCCCAGCCTGGATTTTTTTTTAAAAAGAAATTTCCCTGAAGTCCCTGCTAATGCAGGTTCCGGGCTGCCGCCGGTGACCCAGAGCCCGCCCAGCAGGTAGGTACTGCCAGTACTAGGGTGATCCCTGGGGTGGGGGGTGGTTTAACACACACCCCACCCCAGGGATCACCCTACCTCCCCACCCAGGGATTGCCTACCTTTGGTGCTCCGGGCGGCGGCGGTGGTCTGGCGGCTTCAGNGGCTTCAGCGCTGGCTGTGCGGCTGCCGGCTTCAGCATTTCTAGGCCTTCCGGGTAAACCTGGAAGTTCACTGGAAGGCCTAGAAAGCGCTGAAGCTGGCAGCCACACCCAGCGCTGAAGCCTCCAGACCGCTGCTGCCCCCACCCAGAGCGCCAAAGGTAGGCGATCCCTGAGTGGGGAGGTAGGGTGATCCCTGGGGTGGGGTTTGTGTTAAACCACCCCCCACTCCAGGGATCACCCTAGTACCTGATGGTGTGGGCTCCGGGTCATTGGCGGTGGCCCAGAGCCCGCACTAGTAGGGACTTAGGGTAAAAAAATGTTTTTTTTAAAAAAATCCAGGCTGGGCAGGGTCGGTGGGGGGGTGCCCCCCCTTCCACCCGCACAGCCTGGGAGGTGGAGGTGGGAGGTATTCCATTGATTTCAATTGGGAGAGTTCCCCATTGAAATCAGTGTAATAAATCTGGCACTGGTAATCCGGTTTTAATCTGGTAAACCGGTATTTTGCATACCGGTAACCGGTAAAACCGGTAGCTGGTATTTTGCCTGATGTCCCACCCGCAATGGTCACCACGGGGGCCAAGCGCCAAGCCTTCCTGGTCTCTTCTGCAGCTGCTGCTGCTGTGTCTCCGATGGCCTGCCATCCCCCACAGGCACCCCGGGACTGCCCCAAGCCTCCCGGCAGGACCAAACTTTCCAAATGTTCAGGGGGGTCCGAACTCCATGGGACTGAACCCATGAACCCAAACTAAGTATTCAGACCGAACATCTGAATTTTCAAACATCCGAACCCCATTCTGTTCGCACATCCCTAATACATATAGGCCAAAATTTCAAAAGTGATAGCTATCAAAGGTGTACCGACTAGTCTGTGTAGCGTAGTGGATAAGATCTTGCATCTGCAAGTCTAAGGTTCCAATCCTGTCTTGTCTATGAACTTACTTGTTGGCCTAGGGCAAGTCACTATTTCACAGCCTCCATTTCCCATCTGTAAAATGGGAATAATAATGACCTACATTAAAGGGTCATTGTGTAGATGAACAGATAAGGATTATAAATAGGGCTGAAATGAGTTTTCACCTCAGGCAAAAATCTCATCGAGAATAAACTTCTTGATGAAATTTTCTTTCTTGAGAATCTCGCAACAATCAGCGTTCTTGCTGGCATTCTCGGAAAGTTTTGCCCATGTACAGAATGTTATGGAGTTTTTGAGAATCTTGCGAGATTTTTGAGAAACTGCAAAAAACTGCTGTGCAGATACACAAAATGGCAGCCGGGGGCACGGATGTGCAAAATGGACACAGTGGCCATTTTGCACATGCACAGAGTGTTTTTGAGATTTTCAAGAATCTTACAAGATTCTTGAAAATCATAGTGAGATCTCGCCGGGGGTTGTTAGTATCTTGCATGTTTTCAAGAGAATGCTTTGCATTCTCGTTTCAACCCTAATTATAAAGCACGTTTGACACTGAGAGTCCTTTATAAATTATCACTAAAAATAATACAAAATTTCTCAAATGGAGATATCTTAAAGGAAGCTGATTTCAGATAGTACTGAGCTCTGGAAACCAAGCTCCTTTAGGGTCTCTAAAACTGGATACGCCAAAATGGCAGTGCTAAAAACAATTTGTATAGTTTTCTCCCACTTTAGTAGACGCAAGCCATTAGTGAACATATGCTGTGAAATGTACACGACAGCAAGCATTCAAGCCTCCTGCTAATCTTTGCGTAGAATCTTGCCATCTTTTCCACTAAGCAGCATTTTATGGGAAAGTTTATTTGATTATCTCAGAAGACTTTTAAAAGGATGTATAAAAAGGTTATTAGAAAACGGAATATTTAGTTGTAACAATAAACATGACTTCTGGGAAAGAAGAGCGGTCATTAAAATGTTTAACTGAAAACTTGATTGACAATGTGGAGGATTAGAAAATATTAATGTATTGGTTTGTTATTATCTGTGTATTTGGAATAATTTTAGATGGAGATATTTTAAAAGCAAGATTCTTCCCAAGCAGGAAGTTTAGAATTACTCAGAAGAGTGTGTAAACTCCTGGGTTTTATTCATTCTAATCTAATCTATCGCGGCATTGGAGAATCTACAGCCCATGGGTTAAATCCAGCCCATGTCTGGTTTTTTTATTTGGCCCCTTTCCAGTTCCTGATTCTGGACCATGAATTTAGTCCATACCCTCAAACACTAAAACTGTGAGCTCACAGGAAGGAGGCAGAGATGAGGGCAGGCACTGAAGGATAGAGGATGGATCCATGGCACAGATCCATGATCTTGACCCTCCACTTTCCCCCCTCATACCAGTCACATCCCTTAAGTACCTCTTTCCTCAACTCCAATCTGGCCTGTGGAGGTTGTACTTATTTTCAAAGTGGCCCATGTGAGGGAAAAAGTTCCCCACCCCATATCTAGTGTGTGTGCTGTGTATGAGAGAGGAAAGAAGAAACTAATAGGACAATCCTCCCTGATTAAAATCAGTGGGGCTGATCCCCTCCATTGTGAGTACATTGTGCTGTGTGGGACCCATGTGGCTCCCACATGGAGGGGGTTTGGGATTGCGGCAAATGAGAGTTTGTCTATTGAATTTTATGGATGGAGGATGATTCTGAAAGTAGAAGATAATTTCTTTTATTGGACTAATTTCTGTTGGTGGGTATGTGCCAGTATTCCAGCTACATAAAGCTCTTTCTTTCTTACCTGCCCAAAGACAAGCTCTTTAACTTGCATGCACTCACCAACAGAAATGGGTCCGGTAGAGGTATCATCTTAGTTATTTTGTCTGCATATCAGTCTCTTTCTAATCATGTCTGTCATGGGATTGAGGTCTCTCTACCCCACTCTAGGTTGTCAAATCAAATCAAATCAAATATCATTTATTAGGCATAGCCAACAGCCATAGCTATATAACACAATAAAATATAATATATAATATATATATAATATAATATATGAGAAAAGAAAACATAAAACTAAATTAGATACTCAAACAAAGCTATAAATAAAAATACTCCATTTAATTCCTCAAATATATGCAAAGGAAACATGCAATACCACCCAATCCCCAACCCACATACATTCCCAAATCCAGTTAACAGTCAAAACATATCTCAAGTGGCTAATCGCTGAATCCAAATCAGTCCCTTGACCAACAACTCACTTCCAATACAATCGTCCATGGCCCTTGTTTGATGTTGATAGCAGAGTCCCAAGAAATCAGGCCCATCAGATCTTTTATAGCATTGGCTCCATATCCTCAATGCATCCTCCAAGATTCCTCAGGGCATCCGTATCTTTACTTTGTCCAAAGACTCCTCCAAGTAAGGCCCCTCCAATCAGTCCACCAGGAGTACGAATCCGTACTAATCCTTGCTAGGATAATGCATAGTTAACACAGAACAGTACAAAATAATTAAGGATTTGGTTCTGTGTACAATTCCAACCACCTCGGAGCCCTAAATTGTATAAAGCTTTCTCTCAGAGCAGAAGTCTGAGTTAGGAAGTTAGCAGTAGCCACTGTAATTTCAACAGAAAGGTCGTCCAGCAAAAACTTTTCAAGTTCACAAAAGGTTCTACCTGGACGTTTTTGAATAAAAGGTCCCAGTCAAACGGCCCATATCCTGTCGTATAATTTACACTCAAGCAGGATATGACTCGCCATCTCAACGCCCGCCCTATCAAATGGGCAAAGGCGTTGGCAAAAGGGTTCTGCTTTCAATCGCCCTTCAAGCAGCTGGGATGGCAGGACATTCATTCTGTCTGTGAAAAAAAGATATCTCTGTTTGGGGAAAACTAGTATTTGAAAATACTGAGTCATAAGTCCCCTAGATGGGGCCAGGCACAAATAATTATTAAGGGAACGAAATTCAGATCCAGCAGTCAAATCCTCTTGCCTGTCCACATCCTTCAAACGCTGCACAATTTCAGCCTTGGCTGCAGGGAAAGGTAGATTGAGAAAATAAGACCCAGAAAAGCCCAAATGGGTCAAAAAATGTAAGGCAGACCTCCTCCATGGGCTGATATAAGTATCTTGGTTATAAAATTCTAACAAACTCCCAAACAAAGGTTTTATAGTCTTAAGCCACAATCTGTGTCCATATTTGATATTTCATAGAAAGTTGGCCCAACTCCAGCCTAAGGGTCACCGAAGGAATACAGTTAATTGTTTTAAGTAAAGCCTGAAGAAATTTAGCCTGAATTTTTCACAGCTTAGATTCAAGGGATACGGCCCAAACTGTAGCCCCATATAATAGTTGGGCCAATACCATGGAGTTGAATACCCTAACTGCAGGGCAGAAACCTCCTCCCGTACAACCATAAAAAAGGCGGAGGATAGCAGCTGCAGGGCACTTAGTTCTTGCAAGGGCAAACTGCAGATGCGAATTCCACCCCCCTTTATAAGAGAACAGCAGACGAAGATATTTATAAGTAGAAACTTGTTCTGCCAGATGCTCCTTAATATACCAGCAAAATTTGGGAGAAGCTTGGGGAAAAACAACCACCTTCGATTTGTCATAGTTAATTGACAGGTGGTTGCTGTCGCAATAGGTGGCCAAAGCCTCCAGCTGTCTCTTTAGTCCCACCTCGTCTGGGATAGCAAAGCCGAATCATCAGTATATAACATGCAACCGATGTGGCGCATAGCCAGTTTGGGGGGAAAAAATCTAGGATCAGCCATTAAGGGGACAAGGTCATTTATAAACAAATTAAACAAAGAAGGGGCCAGAACACAACCCTGTCTGACCCCAGATGTTGAACGAATTTCATCCGTCAGCTGACCTGCTTTAGTAAATCTAACAGCCATTGTTGAATTGGAATATAAGGCCTTGATCAAGAGCAGCAACCGATGGTCGATATGCATCCCCTCTAACTTTCCATACAACAAGCCTCTATCGATTGAATCAAAGGCCAATTGTAGATCTATAAATGCTACATAAAGTTTTTGATTCTGCTGAATATATTTACTGATAAGATGGTTCAGTACCAGACAGTGGTCAATAGTCGAGCAGTCTAGGTTGTCTGAGACTCAGTTTCCCTCCAGTTTCAGCTCCCAATGGATCAGTTCCCTCCAGACCTGATTCAGCCCACAAATGGGTTAACTTTTTATGGTAACCTTTAACCTCAGAGTTTCCCAAGCACAAAACTCGTTACCAGGTCCGTCTAAGCTTGAAAGCCTAGAATTTCCCCAAACTGTATCAGGCCAATGTTAGGAATTCACTTAAACACACAAGACTCAGTTAAAAGGAATTTAATGTGTAAATCATGAATAAAACATGCAGTGCTTAGATTATACTCAGAGTGCAGTAAATCAAATAAACATAACCAATAACGCATACATATACTTGTAATTTCCTATCTAGTATCTTACCCTAATCAGAGTCCAAAGAATATCTTAGTCAATTCTCAGCTATGATGGTAAAGTTGGGCACACGTCCTAGAAGTTTCGATGAATCAATGACCTTACTCCATGCTTTCTGATCCCTTTCTGGCTGTTGGTTCCTTTGCAGTTGCAGAGAGCAGAAGGTGTCTGTCTCTCTTGTTATCCCCCTCCTAAAATACATTCTTGATGGTCTTTGCCTGGTTTTCCATGCTTACTTCTCAGGTGGAGATGTGATCTAAGTCACGAAGGCATGGTGGTGTGATTTTGCAAAGCAATGGCTGTTTGTTTACCATTGTCTTCAGAAAGGTGACAGACATAGCTTCCTCATTACTCAATCTCATTCATGCACTGACTTCTCAGTTCTCAGTTTACACTACATGCAATGAGTTTTCAGTTCTCAGCTTACACTGCTTACAGGTTGCATTAAACACTTCCTTTACATTCATGTTACATGTGTGTTCTACATTTACCCCATGATACATCCCCCCATCATTTTCCCCTCCCATGCACTCTTGCCTTTTTCTGCCTTTCTCCTACCCTCAATTCAAAATTAAGTATATCACATCAACAGTTGGGCACTGTAGGTGGGCAGTTGCAGAATGGGTAGTCTTGGATTTATGGGATGGTTCCACCTAGGGATATTCCCTTTCTCTTCATGCGGTCACCCCTTTTCTTACCACCCTTCTCTCCTTTCTTTATGCTTTCCCCCTTCTCTCCTTGACCTCTCCCATGATCTTCTCTATCAATGGCCAACAACCTAAGCTAATCAGAGGGCCATAGGTCTGGTCTCCAAACACCCCAAAAGGCTACAGACTCCCTTTGCCACAGTCACAAGTCAAAATGTTGCTAGGAATGCCCCACGCCCCTACCCACCTTCCTGCCTCTGCTGTTGCTGGTCAGCATAAGCACAGCACAGCACACATGGACTGAGCAGCTTCCAACATTCTGACTTCTCCAAAAGGGAAGGGGAATAGGGGAGAGGCAGGAGGGAATTATATCACCTTGAGGCCATGTGATTGCAGGGCTGCTGCTGCCTCCTTCAAGTGGTGCGTAGGGGTGTGCCTGTCATTTTTGTTATTACAATAATGACAATGAAAATTGTTGTTATTTTTGTTATTCCAATAATGAAAATGACAAATAATAATAATGAAAATAGAAAACGACTTTTTGTTTTTGAAATAAAGGGGGGAAAATGAAAAGCTTATTTCTGGCAATATCTTTTTTGTTTCTTATTAATTTATGATGAAACTTGGGGAGATTGTACCCCCAGTTGAGGGAACTAGGTGTACCAACGTTTGAAAAGATTAGATAAAGAGAACTGATTTTAAAAGCAATTCAATGTTGTGATTTTAAGAAAAGCCTCATACACATTCATAGCTACAACTTCTTTATCCTTCCTCCAATTTGCATGAAACCTGGGATGATTATGTCCCTCCACAAACTTAACAATCCTGCCAATCTTTGGAAAATTTGGATAAAAGGACCTGATGATATAAGACATTAACCTTTAAATACATTTCCAGCTGTAACATTTTTATATTCCATCCTGTAGTGTTTACAAGTAATGTGGCATAAATGTATCACATACCTTCTCGGTCATCTCTGCCAAACTACAGAACATTTTGGTAAAGGGACCCAATTTTATAAGCAACTGAAGTTGTATCCTTGAAGACCATTATTCAGATAAATAGCAGCACATGCAGTGCCAGTCAGAGGCAGGCACCTAGCATGGCAGAGGGAGGGAGGCTGTAGGAGAGAGGTTGTGGAGCAACCCAAAAGACTTCACTGGCCAATTACTGCATGCTTCCTGCTTTACAGGACCAACTGGTAGTGGCTTTGAGGCGGGTATAGGGGGCAGCCCTCAGACGGCATAGAAGGGACATAACTGGGACTTTGGGGATAGCATCCCAGCAATCAGGAAACATAGTTTACAAATCCAGGCTGGTCAATTATCATCGCAATCACATCCTGCAGCACTGTGACAGAGGACATAAGAGAATCTCTATTGGCTCTTTCCTAAACAGATGCGTCTGACTTCCCAGTAACAAGTGAGGGAGAGAAGTTGTGATGGCCACAGCACAGAATGAGGATATTTGGTTGACATTTATGCTGGCCAATTGACATCACAAACGATCTTATACCACAGTGAGTGTTTTTACACACACATTTCTCCTGGATGTTTGCTGTTACATCCTGAACTTTCTGTGTGTCTAAATCACTCACCCAGATCTTAAACATATGGATATTTGAACTTCTGCGTAGAACTTCTCCCAGAACTTTTGTGTGTAAAAAGTTCTCCTGGTAAACTGCTTTGCTCCAGACAGCTGTGGTCACTTGGTTTTCATGGCAGCCTGTCATGGCTACTGTGAAGAATGCATCCAGGAACTGCCTCAGGGCAGTGTGAGTGTGAAAAATGAATCTGGAACTTACTTGTGGGCTTGTAAACCCTGAAGACTGAAAAATCCGGAACTTCATTGTGTGTGTAAAAATGCCCAGTGACGTGTAAGAGAATCCCTGGCATAGGCTCCCTCTCTGTATATGCTGTGCAGGCATATAAAATTGGGATCCTTTATCACATCTTTCTGATATTTTGAAGAGATGACTTTGAAAGTGTGGTATACAGCTCTGCCAAATTTCATTTACACTGGTTGGACTACAAAGATGTTACAGTCAGACATATGTTTATAAGTTAATTGCTTATACCACCAGGACCCTTTAAACAATCCTTCTGAAAGTTGGCAGAAATAGTAAATATGGGAAGAGTTATAAATTTTCCAAATTTCATCTACACTAAATTTGAGGCAAAGGAGTTACAGCTAAGAATGTATATGAAGATTTTTGCAAAATAATATAATTCAACTGATTATAAAATTGGATCCCTTTATCCAATATTTTAGGAATTTAGTACACATAATGCCTTCCATTGGGGGTAGTCACTCCATGTTTCAGCCAAATATAATGAAAAATAAAAATAATCCAGCCCAAAACATGATTTCTATTGAAACCAATGGAAAACCAAAATGAAAGGAAAAACAAAAATGAAAATTTGATATTTATGAAAACGAAAATGACAGATTTAAATAACAAAAATGAAAAATGAAAACAAAAATGACATGGGCCCCTGATGCACACCTCTACTAGGCATTCTCCTTGACTCAACAAGGGTAATTTGGCTGGGTAATATAGTTAAAATTATTTTATATAATTCCAGTGATTTAAAAAGTTTTATGAATTAACTATGGGAGTCACACAAGCCACCCTTCAAATTCAATTTTCCAAATGTAGGCTACTGACATTTCTTTAGTATTGTAGAAGTTAGGTCTGCCCTGCTTTATAACACTAGTGTGCTATTGGTGAAAATGTTTGGTGGTCCAATTGCAAGGTTCAAAACCTGCCCTAATGTAATTATGTAATTGTAATTATTTAAAGACGCTAGGAAGCTGAGCTGTAGATATGCTAGACACTCCAGTGACCCTACTCTGAATATTAGAAGCTACCAGGTGCAGCTGCAGCCAGAAATCTCTCTTCATGCCACTTGTATGTATTGTATAAGGAGACAAAAAGTAAGGAATTGTAGGTGTGGGGCCCAAGCCCAACTCTACCCAGGGACCAGCTTAGTAGGGACACACCCGGAGTCAGGAATGGATTAGGTTTGTCTATATAATGTACATAAACAATGAACTAATTGTTCAGGTAATTAAGTAGGTCTCCCAGAGGCCAGATCGCTCTCTCTATTTCTTATAGAAATAGAATAGAAGCACGTGCACCTGAGACCTTACATTTTCATGAATGTTACACCCCTTGTCTCTCCCTCTGTTACCCTTCCTTCATTCCCCCCCCCCCCCAATCTCTCAGATTGTAAACTCTAGTGCAAGGACCATGTCTAGTCCATTACTTTGTAAAGCACCAGGTACATTGCTGGTGCTATATAAATGCTTGCTAATAAAATAATAATAATAAATAATAATTAATAATTAATTATAACTAATAATAGTGGCTACCCTTCCACTGCTTCTGATGTGTAGTTCCCTCAGTGGCAGCTCAGGATATGGCACCGAAGTTCACCACACACATATTCACTGATTGATAGGGCTACACACTGACCATTGGAAGGTCACTCTAGATTACCCACCATTGCTCTGTTCAGTTCTTATCCTCTCTTGGCTTCTCTCCTATATCCCTCTGCCTGTCTCTCTCTCTGCCTTGCTTCTCTTTTGCCTCCCAACTTCCCTGTGTCCTCCTCCATTGTGTGTGTTTGTTTGTTCCTTTCCATGTCTTCTCTAAATTTCATTCCACAGTTCATTTCAACTTCCCCTCCCATATCCTGCCTTTTCTCTCCTTCACCCCACCCTGCACTTCCCACTCTCCCTTGTGCCCCTTCTCATCCCCTCTGTGTCTGCCCTTTTGGGCACAGAATGCTGACACGTGCTGTTAACATTAGTGCTGAAACAAGCAGCTAAATTGCTGCTTGCGAAACATTCTGTTATATCGGGAACTGGGATTGATTTTGCAACTGTTTCCTGAAACTGATGCGATTTCTCGATTCTCTCAATACTACAAGATACCATCCTGATTTACCAACTTCCCACCTACTGTTTACCTTGTACCACTTACTGCATTGCTGAGGGTACCCTTTTACTTCATTTACAACTTACCGCATTGCTGAGGGTACCATTTTACTTCTGGGTTGGTTGTTTATGCATTTCTGAGCCAATCACTGTGTGAATAGTTCACCCCTTAACCTCCTCCCAGTGCTCCTTAACCTCCACTGCCTCCTGTCAAAATTCTTGTTCTGTGCTGTTCCATTTGCTTTCACAAATCTGCAAATGGATTTCAAATAGTAAAGGAATCTGCATACCAGCCAAGGAGTGACAAGGAAGTACAAAGGGAAATGGAGTGGAAGAAATGCAGTACAGCATCGGTATCACCTCTTGGGATTTGAAATGGATGGCAAAGCGGTAAACGGCAAAGTGGTAAATGGGAGTGTAACAGAGTGCAGCTGGATAGGGCTTCTGGCCCTTTAAGAAAGGCCCAGAGAGGGTGACAGGAAGTGGAAGTGGATGAGAGCTGGGCGGAGCCACCTGCTATATAAGAGTGCTGAGGCAGCCAAGCCTCTGTCTGCTCTGGGACTCTGGAAGAGAAGGAGCTCTGCTCAGGCTGCCTGTTGTCTCTGGGGTTCCTGGAGACACCGCATAGAAGCGGAGACATGCTCACTGCTTCTCCTGAATGAGAGGAGGCCTGAAGGTTGCCAAAGAAGCAAGTAAAGACTGTTGTTTGCCAATCAGAGCACTGATATCTGACTAGGCTGGGGGTTAGACAGCCAAGAGACCGGAGCGGTTGCATACCCGGCATAGTTAGTGAATGGTGTGGAATGGTCCATTAAAAAACTGATTAATGCTAATTCCCATTGTGATTCTGTACTTTGGGGCCCTGGTCCTGACACAACTCACCACCTGACACTGCCATGCTGCTACAGGGAGCTCGGTAAGTGGAAATTCGGTAAATCAAGAAATGAAATATCAGTCAAGACATTACTGAGTACGGAAACGTTCTTGATTAGACCAAGACGGTATCAGGAACTGGTATTTTGACAAGATTTTCCATTTTAGCAAAAATCTCATTTCAGCCCTATTCAACATGCATCAAATAATAAAAGTAATAAATCCCACCTAAGACTAGGGAAGGACTCCAAAATATACAAGTCCAAACTGACTTCCCAGCTCTTGCCTGCTGAGAAAGCACATCAAATATGTGACTCAGACTCCCCTTTCCCTTTCTTGGGGGCATGGGAGCTAGATTCAGGGCCAAAAGGTTGAAGGAGACTCCAGGAATGAGCTGTGCCAGATACTGATTCCAATTCGAGTCTCATGGATTTGCTTTGGTTACTTCAATTTGAGTCCCAAGGGAGGACATATCCACTTAGGAGGATGCAGCACTGTCGTTTCCCTTTTCTCTGATTGGTCTTTTCCTCTCTGTGCAAATGTGGTATTTCTAAAGAAGGATTTGATGCCGTCATTTAAGAGCTGGCATGGACTATGGAGCAGGGCAGGCAATGGGTGATATTGGATGGGAAAAAAAGTTTCTGATTGAGCAGGCCAGATCTGTGATTCAAAGGTCTCTGCTCTGTGAAAGGGCAAGGTTTATTGTGTTATCCTTATTACTAATGGGATGACTCTCTGCCTGATGAAAACAACAAGAGAGCAAGTGAAAGAGAGTCTTGTTCTCAGAACTAAAAGGGCAGCGAAAAGAGGACATTAGTCACTGTGGGAAATCTTCCATTGCATCTTTCAGCAACTACCTGCAGTCCTACTACCCTTATCTGGGAGTGGCTTATCTCAGGAAGACGATGGGAGGAGGTGTGTACATGCATTGCTCAGGATAACTGGGTTTGCACCAGGGACAGGACAGCATCCAAAACCTGTTGGTGAGGAGCTACTGAGAGGAGAGAAGGAGAATGTGGCCCTACTCAACCCCCTTGAATTTGCTACTGATTATGCAGGTGCCTGATTTTCCTTTCATCCATGCCAGTGTCACACCAGCTATCTCCATGCAGTTATTCCTGACTTGCACTTGCTTCCATGTTATAACACCTAGATTCTCTGGGTGCTTCTACTGAATATAAATGAGCTCTGTTCAGCCCAGGACTAGGGTTACCAGTACCACTGCTTAGGGTATGACCTCAAGTATCAGGGGGTTTGAGTATCATCTCTCTGGGCTTTGATTTAAGGGGTGGGGAACCATCAGCCTGCAGTTTTCATCCAACTGGCGTGCAAAATCTCCCTTAAACTTATATTGAATTCAGCTGGCTCTGGCCAACAGAGGGGAAATCCTCCAGAGGCCTGAGGAATACTCTTATCTAGGGGTGCACATCTGCAGAGTGCTCCAGGTCCAGCCCTGCTCCAAGAAGTTTCAGTCTGGAACCCTGCCCACACAGAGCATTCCCAGTGTGGCTGTGCTCCTGGGGCAGTCCACCCCAGGGGTTGACCCAGTCTGGGGATCTTTGGGCTAGTGCAAATCCAGCCCATGAGGAGGAGAATGTTCCCTGCCTCTTGTTTAAGTTGAGACTTCTCAGGGTTAGGCAACTCTCCATGGGTATTCTACCTGAAAGAGGGGTAGGGGGAGCTGTGTGATGTTACCCAGACTCAGTGGCTCAGGAGAAGTTCCTTTTGTGGTTGCAGTGAGAAAGGGGACGAGGAAGGAAGTGAAACTGAATTTGGTTAGTGTGGGGAGTTGCTGCTAGAGGTGATAATTGCACTGCCTGGCTTTGCTCCTCCCTTACCCTGTTGCTGCCATGGCGTTGGGTCCCTACATCCTACATAAGGAGAGAGGAGGCAAGAAGCATTCAAAAGAACAAAAGGAGCCAGCACAACTCCCTGGTGGACTGCAGGGAGCTGGACAAGCACGGTCACAAGAGGCAGAAGATCAAAGAGATCCAGCTCCTTGAATCCTTGTAAGGCATCTGGGGGGAGCAGGCTAAGTCACCTTGGCATGTGAGTCCCTCTGTGCATGGGCTATGGGGCTGCCCATTCACCCTTGCAGCTCCTGCCCCATCTGCCTTGCACCTGCCTCCTACCCTTATCTTTCTTATTAACCCAATCTAAATGCTCTTTTACATTTGCATAAATGTTAATAAAAATTGGAATTTGCATGGACGTATATGCAAATTAGTACTGTCCAGTTGTTTGCTGTGCAAGAAGGAGCTCAGGTTCAAGGTGGCTTGCTCCCAGTAAGAGCTAGCCACTTCAGGGTAACTGTTGCCAATAGGTAGACAGCCTCATCACATATTTGGTAGAGACTTACAGAGCAATACTTACCCCTGATGTACAAGACCTTCAGTCCAGTTCCAGCAAATGCTGGTCAGGACACAGGACAATTCAGCTTGGCTGCCAGTTCTTTGGTGATTGTCAGCTCCCTTCAGTCCAGCTCCAACAGATGGTGGCCAGGACACCAAGCAGTGGAGTTAGCCTCCTTAAACAGTCACATGCCCTGTCAACATTTGCACTCAGCATGCTAGTTGTTAGGTACATACATTTTTCATGCAGCACCCTTGGTCTTTGCACATGTCCCCTTTCAAACAGTTTCCTGCTCTTTGTCCCTTCCTCCCTTTACAATAGCTTGGTCTCCTACTGGTTAACAGTGGTTCTTTTCCTGTTGGTGGAATTATAATCCTCAACAATTTCATTGTTGGAAACAGAGCTGTCACCAATTGGTGGGATCACGATCTGTTACCAGACCCAAGCTCAGAGCCTTTCCTTATAGTTTGCTATCCTAAGCTTTAAAGGCTGAAACTGTGAAATCTTAAAGTGAACTGAAGGAGTAAAAGGAACCATATGGCATCACCCTACACACATGAACCATCTCTCTCCCACAGTGAGCATTAGACTGTTCCCCACACCCTATTTCAGTTACCACACACACACACACACACCATTACAAGCTTGTTTTTATATTTGTGTTGGCCTAATAAGGTGGTTAACACCTAGAATCAGATGGTAAGTATTTAAATCATTTCATTTCTTTTATCTTTCCTTTTCTTGGGAGTTGTTCTATGCCCAGGGAATGTGACCAATGCAGATCTCACGGACCCACAGACATAAACAGGACTTCCCATTATTTGGTAAATATTGCTCTGTAAGTCTCTATCGTAACCCAAATCCCTTGTCGGATAGGCAACCTGAAGCTCACATCTTTTGCAGCTATTGGGATCAGTGCCTGATCTGGAAGTATTCTCTCCCCAGGCCAACCCTCTACCCCATATTTCACTTTGACTTTACAAAACATATTTACAGAACAGCCAAACATTATGGATTACTATACATACATCCACAAAACAGGATTAACAAATAAATCAACCCAATTCAATCTGGTAAAAAGTCCAGAGGACAATTTCTCCCACCTTCTCAAAGATGCTGTCTCTGACATTTTCTTGGGTACTGTTGTTAGTGCTCTGGCTTCGTGCTGTACTTCTAAGAGTTTTTGTAGCAGTCTTTTCTAAGTCTCTTAACAAAGCGTCCAGAGCAGTGAAATTGTTCATTTGTCTAATCAGTGAGGCTAAGATTTTGTCATCAGAAATATCCCCCTAAATCATGGCGAAGTCATGGGAAAATTTGAAAAAAAATCATGGTTCTCCAGCTTGCCCTTGATTCAGCCATATATCTTACCTGCAGCAGGTACAGAACAGATAAATAAGGCCAGGAGAGGCAGTGACAGGAGCGAGGCCATTCAAGTAGGGGACTCTCCTTTCTCCTTCACCCCTTCACTCCACTCACTCCTTCACTCACTCACAGTCCCTCAAGGTTAAGCACGCAGCTGCTCCTCATGCTTGACCACAGAACAACAGCAAACATTATTGGCTGAGGAAAAGACTGACAAAAGTTATTTTTGAAGTACACTGCAGCAAACAGGGAGGTATGAAATACACCCTCTAGGTGGCTCCTCCTTGGCTCCTGCTTCCACTGCCATCTCTCCTTCAATCCCCTTGCAACTGCCACCACCGCAGCGCATCTCTCTCCTCCTGCTGCTACTGCTTTCCTTCTGGCCCAATCCTGCCACACTGCCTCCACTGTGGCTTTGCTGGCCCTTCAGCTCCTGCTTGGCTCTCCCAAGCTGCTACATTGCAGCTGTGCTGATAGTCCTGCTTGGAACAGCTCCTACTGCCAAGACCATGGCTTTGCTGGCCCCCACAACCCTGCCCGGCTCTCCCAAACTCCAGCTGCCATTGACTGAGGAAGTCATGGAGGTCTCCTAGAGTCATGGAATCTGTGACCTCCATGACTTCCGTGACAAATGATGATCCTTACTAATAATCAGTTCCTGGATTTCTCATTAGTGCAAATATTAGAATGTGACAGTCCAATGTGAGGTTAAAGACAAATGGATTCCCAGGAAAACTGGAGGAACATAGCTATAGTTGTGGATCTGGAGCTCAACAAGATTGCCTTCCATACAAAATCTGCCATTCACATCTGCAGCAGCTGTTACCGCACTGCAATTCCATTCCTAAACCTTGGCATCCCATGTTGCGCTTCACAGAATTCTGCCCGGTACCCCGCGATTCTGTGATTCTTCCGCTACAAGAATCCGCAGATGCGGCATGTATGTGTTTCACTGATTGCTGATCGTTACTGTTGTCGCATAAAATCAGCGGTCTTTTCCTGCGTTCCACCAATTTAATATATAAGAGACAGTCATGAGCGTTTATCGCAGTTCCGCGAAGGGAGTATGACTATGCAGCCGCTGCTGCGCTGTGCTGTCGCTGACTGCTGGTGCTGTGTATGTGTCTCTCTGTGCCACAATAACTTTCAATTCTTCTCAATACATACATGCATGGACAACATGTTCTGGTTGGGAGTTAAGGAACGGTGTTTTTATTTTATGGCAAATTGATCTTTTATGTAAACGTAAATTGATCTCCAAAGTAAAGTTTTTTGACCAAAACTCCTGGTGGGAGTTTAAAGTGACCTGTGTATTGGCTGACCGAGTTATTTTTTACATCATAGGACCGGCTCAGAAAGTTGAAGGAATGAAGTGTGAAGTCCATGCAGAAGAGTGTCTTATAATCCTCATTCCGCACTTCCTCAGTCTAGAAAAAGTGAGCTGCACAACAGAACTCTGTTGGCATATTTGTTAAGGTTCCCCGCTTGCTATTCAATTTGTAGCTGTCATTCAGCTGGTTCAAATCCCCACTGTTACATGTAACTTTATTTTATTTTTTTTTTACTTTTACATTAGTGTTATTGTTTGTTTTGTCAATCATAAAATTATTGCTGTATTTGGCATACTTTGTAATATAAATAATTTTAAAATGCTTATTTATTACATTAACCCAAGACTAACTCATTAGCGCAGCTGAGCCAGGCGGCGTGATGAGTGCTATTATGCCCCGCCCCCTAGCGCCGCCGGCATTATGCTCACTTGAAGTAGCCGACCGCCGTTGCCGATGCCGTCACTGACTTACCGGCCCCAATCTGTCCTTATGTGACCTGAGCACCTTCCCTCCCCTGGACACTAGAGTTCTGTAGAGTCTAGAGACGCGCTGGTGGGCGGCGGCAACCAGCAACAACCAGGGAGAGGGGTGTGTGTGTGGTGCTTTTAGCATTTTAATCTTATACTTTATCAAAGCCTTTGTATTGTGTAGTTAACAAAGGACAGTGAAATAATGCCCTAAGAGAGAGATTGATTTAGACAGGTTCCACTCCCTGCCCAATGAACTTACAATCAAAGATGCACAAGGATGAGGGGAACACACAGGGAAAGACAGATACACATGTATTCCCATTTTACATATGGGGAACTGTGACTGAGAAGTTTTTACTTCTCCAAGGCCACTCAGTGATTTCCTATTTCAATTAGCCCTGGTCTCCTAGGTCCAAGTCCATCAGCCCCTTA